>OU342741.1:69835208-70173228 GCA_910589775.1 Avena eriantha
GGGACCCCTACGAGGAGGTTGTCTACATAAGGCCGGAGAACCCCTACAACACCAGCATCGCCGACCTGTGGTCTGAGGTAACCAGGGTTTTCTCCCTTCCCTTGTTCTTCCCCGTTCCCATCATTGGATGGCTAGATCGTATGTTTATTAGGAATCGGTTGTTCGTATTTTTTACAGCAGTTAATCCTATTGTGTTAGATCTCGATTTTCGATGAATCCCCCTGTTCGTAGTTGGGATCAGTATTCGATTTGGTTTGAGATTTGGGGAATAATCGGGAGATCTCATTCGGTTAATTTATGCAAAAAATCAATCCCGATAATCAAAGTATCTCAATCATGTCCTTATTTCACTCTACTGTTTTTTTCCAACAGGAGGATAGCAGCGACCTCCACAACGACGACTAGTCGCAGGACACCAAGACTCATCATGTGCTGAGGAGGCTAAAGTCTGGTCAATACACAACTTCTTCGCCGGCGACGTGTACAGGTGCCCTTCTGCCCCACCAGGAGGCTCCGCGGCATGGACTTCAACTCCGTTGTGAAGCATGCCGAGGACGTGAGGACCTGCGGCAAGTCCGTGAACATCCACGGCTTCAGGGCCAAGCATTAGGCGCTCGGTCTTCACCTCCGCAACCTCTAGAAGGTGGCTATCGAGGAGGGTCGCATGCCCCTGATCAGACCCGAGGTGCCCAAGGTCAAGGGGCTGGGCAGCAAGAAGTGGAGGAGGCGCCAGAGGGAGGAGGCGGATGCCCTCCTGGCAGAGGCCACGAGGGGCCACTGATCAGCTGCTGCTGCTACTGCTGTAAAGTAGCTTCTTTTCTCTTGTCTGTGTTGAAGCAGTCCGCTACTGCTGCTACTGAGCAACCTAATTGTCGAACCTCGTTAAGTATCGTACTATATAACTTATATTAGCTGCTTTATCTACATCTGCTCTGTTTACTAAATTTATTTATGGTGCTGGTTTGTTTTGCTGCTCTAGATTTGCTACCAAATTGGGGAAAAACAATCGCAAAAGGAACAATGAATGAAGAGAAAAGCTGCTCTAGATTCTGTACCTTTTTGGGCAAAAAAAACACAATTGTTAGAGAGAGAGGGGAAAAGGCGCTCTTAAAAAGGACAAATAAAAAAACTTCCACTTTAGACGTCATGGCGCACGTAACGGCCAAGCCTTTGACCAGACGGCACCCCCTCCTAGCGCATGTGAGCGCTTCGGAATATCGGGAGGGCAAAAGTGAGGACAAACGAGACACAATGTTGCTATAGATAAATCTTACAAAAAGCTGAATTTGGCTTTACCATGCAATTTGGCTAGAGCTCCACAATGTAGCTATTCTGAATCCCTAAACTATGTGGTGCGTTGAAACCTAATTCTTTTCCACCGACACATGTGTTGCAAAGTTGCTTGATCGTGCATGCTTACACAAGTGGCCTACAGAGAATCTTATAGAAGCATGGGCAAACGAGCTTCATTTTGGCAAATTCGGGACAAGCTTTGCGCAATCGGCAGGCCTGATCGGCTGGGCGGCTGCCCCGAGGTGCAGGGATGCTAGGTCCATGTCTATGCTTACACTTATTAAACTTGTTAGGAATTAATAATAACTGTACACTTCCTTCTGTCCTGTCACGTTACGTCGTGTCAGCACCGCGCACCCGCTGCAGATCGGCAACGGGACGGTGGTCTACATGACCGGTCTCTGCCACGCCAAAGCCATGTCGCACACCCGTCCCATCGCCTAACGGGACGGACGCCGAATTTAATCGCTAGGATTGGAAACCATCGGTGCTCGCCCGGTCAAACTTGCTTCCGCATGGGTATGACCGGAATATTGGTAAATGAAATTTAAGCATCGCCTTCTGTCTCCTCAGCACATCACTGTGAAAAAATCCCCAACTCATTCCTTCCGCCAGCACAGCCACCGCAAGAACCATCGACGCTGCCGCAGGCACCGCCTCCGCCTGGCCATACCACCGCAACAGATCACTCCACCTCCACGCCCAGTCCTAGCCACCGTTACCGACCCTAGGCCACCGCCGCCGCATTAGCTGCTGCCATGGACGTAGAGTACGGCGTGTTCGGCGACGGGAGCGACTACACCGACGAGTACACCGTCACCGCCCATGGCACCACCAAGCTAACGGTCGTGCACACAAATGCGTCAGCGGAGGTGGCCAAGGTCATCGCAATGTACGAGCGGTGGCTACAAGATCCGATGGACAGGTACAAGATCGTCGGCCTTGGCCTCGAGTATACTAGAGATAGGAAGAGGATGGCCCTTTTGCAGCTGTCCATGTGTAACCACTGCCTACTATATCACGTATGTAGGGCCAAATCTGTATGCCCAGAGTTTCGCGAGTTCCTACATAGGAAGGAGATCTACTTTGCCAGCGTCGACATCAAGAACGACACTCCAAAGCTAGAATGGGATCTCCTCGTTCATATCGTCAATCACGTCGATCTCCAATGTTTGTGGAGGTACCAGGATGGCGGTACGGGGAAAGCCGGCATGGCTAGACTCGCTTCCGACATCATCGACCACGAGTACGCCGGCATGAAAATCGAGTTCCCGAAGCACCTGCACAAGCGATGGGAGTGGAGGCACCTGGATTACGATGCGATCAAGTACGCAGCCAGGGACGCGTATGTCTGCTACGAGATGCTCAACAGGATATGGTGGGTGGGTGAGTGTGATGTTTACCACTACTAGTTTCGCATTTCGTTCCTAGTTTTATCTCGCCTGTATTTTATCTCACATGTATTTTCTAAGCATTCTGTGTGTAAGAACCAAGCTCGTATGATCCCTGTGCTATTTGCTACTTAACCTGTATGAATTACATTCCCCCTTTTGTATGCTCAACATTCATTCTTACAAATTCTGTCTGTGCCATTTGCATGCGGCAGAATCCAGGACCGACATGCATAAGGTGTGATACAGTCATAAATCATAACCAAACCCAACCCAGATTATAGAGAAGGATACAGTCATAAACCAGATTATAGTTTGACAAAGGTAATACACAATAGTTCGTAATTGCTCACATAGTGTACTTATGCAATAACATGTTTTCATAAACACAACAATCATGCACTAATAGTCTACATCCCAGCCTATTGGAGAAGGCAACCGATCCCAGGATGCCTTCGGTCGCTTGCCCTGGTTTGTAGATTCATATACGATCCGGCATCTAGGACAAACAACCTACCTTGGTGGTGGTTCAATGATGCGATGCCTGGAACGAGATTTTACAAAGTGGCGGTACAGCTCGTGGCTAATATACCCGTCAATTGCAGCGTACTTCATATTAGGTTCAGAAAGTGGCTTATCCTCCCAGTAATCGTGCCCTAAACGCCTCCACGGACATCTCGGCAATCTGTCCTTCATGTCAGCGTACCACGGGTCTATGAGTTCGGAGGCAAGAGCGGCCATCCCGGTCTTGCTGCCCTTCGTCCTTGGGATCCAGTAAATTTCCTGGATGTTGACTCTGCACTCCTTTGGGATTCTAATGTTGATAGTCGGGCTTTCAAGAAGTTTACTGTCATTCGTGATGTCAACACTAGTAAATGTTATGTGCTGGTTCATGAGAAAGTCATGAAACAGATCCCTAATGCTTTCGCCCCACCTGCAGGAAAATGAATTCAGACAAATAATATAGCAATAACTTTTGCAAACAGATGGTTCAGGAACAAAAAGGCAACAAAGTCTACCAGATCCCGTCAGCCCCCTTCTCGCAAAAAGGCTGGTATACGAGGACGTGCCCCTTCATGGAGAGTTGCACCATGGAGATCCTACGGTGATCGTGGTTGTACTCGAGGTCGAGACCTATGAACCTGTTTTCTTTGAACTGTAGCCAACTCGTGAAATTATTCAGAGTGTTCCTCACTGTTCGAGGGTTGGTGGTGTAGACGACATCGATCTTCTTCCTGCCATGTACTTCGATCTTGAAGTGCGCAGTTTCTTTCCTACCGTCGTTTTTGATGTCCGGAGCGTCCATGACTATCGGCAAGAGGGAAAGGATACGGAGGAAGAGGGTGATGCGGTGGTGGAGGAAATGGATGAGGTCGTGGAGGAGAAAGACGATGAGGTCGTGGAGGATGAAATGAGACGGAGAAGTGAAAGATTGGAACCTCCCTTACTAATATCTGGAATGGTGCACGACCATTCGTAGTAGGGTGAAGGTGCCGAAAAACTACGGTTTTACACGTCGACGCTAGCACTTCCTAAAATTTGTTCTGCGCCACTTGCATGCGGTGGAATCAATTCAAACTAGGCACGTTTACGCGTGCCGACCTTCACTCACTGACAGGCGGGACGCACATTTCCCTTTTACGATTTATTTTTTCACTTCCTCTAGACAGGTTCCGATGCCTGCCCTCAATAATTACGCCCCCCTTCTTTTCTTCCACGCGGACGAGAACCGGCGGCGGCGGCGGTTCCTTGCAGATTCGCTCCCCACTAGAACAATTGCCCCCATCCCTGATTCCACCCCCTCTCGAATCCATCCACCTCCTTATCACAACGCGTCCATTAATCTACCGGATTCCAGAATCCATTTGCCGCTATGGGTAGAGCTTGGGGTAGCAGCAGGCTGAAGCGAAAGGCATGCGACGATGATGCGGATGGCCAGGGCGACCGCTACCGCGAGGATTGGGGATGTCCGAACCTCAGCGCCGCGAACGCGCACATTATCGCCTTGGAGTTGGACATCATCTTAGTCGGCCGCCTCGCTCGCTGCATCCCTGGCTACCGCGTGATGATGCGGAACATGGACGAACAACCGTTCGACACGCCAGGCCTTCTTTACCCCGATAATAGCAAATGGCCAGACGACCATGATGGCCACGTAAGTTCCAGTATCTAGCTTATTCCTTCAGTCATATCATTGATTCATATGTGTTGAACTCTCATCGGAATCCTATGTTCCTTTCGTCGAACGTGTTGTGTGCACGCGTGGTTTGAACAAATCGAACCATTTAAGACTATTATGTATAGCGGAAGCTCTGCTCGTACCTGATATTCTGGTATTTTCGTAGTGACACAGTCTTACTTTAGGTGATAGACGAGTTGTCAATTTCGATTTTGCAATGGAATGCCTGCTAGGTGATATTCTGTTTCCTAAAATAAAAACAAACAGATTAGATGATTTAAGGCTGTTATGCCCCGAGCTGTTTAATTATGAACATCGTTAGGAGTTTGTTCTAGGGGGCTCTGCTGCTACTCCATATATTGAGTATCTTCATAGTGACACAGGCACAATTTAGGCGATATCTGAGGAGACACTCGTATTTAGGCGATATTTTGTGTACTTTAATCTAAAGGTCTAGTTGTCAAATTGTATTTGCAATGGAATCCATGCTAGGTGATTGTACCAACTGACAACAAACTCTACAGAATATTCATGCAAAACTGATGCTGCTGGATAAGTGGTCGGAATCAGTAGTGGTGAATATCAAGGAAGAAGAAGAGACGGAAATGGGAGATGACCAGAACTAGGTGGGTGGCAATGGCGAGTGGCTGGTCCTTTTATCCCAGGATGGGAGTACTTGGACTTTAAAAAATTGCTACGGATCGAAGAGACTTGCAGTGCCATCTTTGAAGGGTGTCGGCCTTACTGCATTCAACAACGGGTGGCCGCCGCCCATTTCCGAATTCGCTTATTGGTTCAACATGGCAGAACTTGAGCTCGTGAAGGTACAGCTCCCACATAGACCGCGGGAGGGGGCGTGGAAGAACTAGGAGTACGACCTCTTAGCGGTGTTCGACAAGGCAATCACATTCATTAGATGCCCAGAAGACAAGGAATGGATAGGCTTGCACGACGACTTCCTACGGCCGGAGAAGTATGTCGACGCCGTCTTCACCTACGGCTACTCTTCGTACAGACCACAACGCATTTATGCGGTCACTGAACCTAGCGGTGACGTGCGTGTTTGGGAGCGTCCATTTGTGGTGAGTCATGGTGTCATATAGCATGTAAAATCCCATTCAAAATTTTGCTTACTGACTGTTAGTAACACGCAGGTACCCACACAGCCCCGCGCATCATTCCAGCTCCGGTCATCGAAGATGCAGTAGCAGATGCTGAACTTGGGACACGGCGCTGGTTCCTGGTACCTCTCGGAGGCAACACGGAACATGATGATGAACTCTTGTGGATTCATATCAGGGGAGCACTAAACAACGTTGGTGATACAATAGAACATATGGGGACAGAACTTTCTTCATACCCATCGTTGCGGTGTCACGTTTTCTCGAGGTCCGCATGCCCATCCGAATACCCAGTAGAGCAAGTCTGGAGCAGAGTCAACAATCTGAAGGGACAATCTATGTTTCTTGGGATCAACTACCCTTTCTTTGTCGGAGCCCCTGGAGCTGTTGAACCTGTAATTGCTCAGGCAGCCCTGGCCCCTGATGCTGGTGGTGGTGGTGGTGGTGTTGGTGGAGCTGACGAAGAACTAGCTGCTGCTGCTCCTGGTGAAGCTGACGAAATACTTGGTGATGTTGCTGCTGGTGAAGCTAACGAAATACTTGCTAATGCTGCTGCTGGTGAAGCTGACGAAATACCTGCTGAGGCTGCTGCCGGAGTCCAGGAAGAACATGCTGGTGTTGTTGCTGAGGTGCCAGCACTTCCAGTGTTGATAGCAGACTGTGTGTTTGCTGCACACTCCGCGCCTATCATGTTGACACTCCAGATCCGACTTGGAGCCAAATCCACATCGGGGGGAGGGGGGCTACAATTGTCTCATCAGTAGGGTCGTACTATTTGAAGGAGAATGAAAGACGGCCAAACACAGCATTCTGGTTCGTTCCGACGATACCACCAGCTCCAGGGACCTAGTGCTCATACTGGCAGATCCGATGAACCATTTGTCTTTATCTTTATCATTAGTTACGCTTATGTGTGTAAAGACTAAGATGTGCTTATTTGTGTAAGACTAAGTTAGGCCTAACTGCGTAATATTCAGTGATGCCCAGCTTTTCTTTCCACGCCCATAACAACAGAATTGCAGCATAGAACATACAAATGTAATGTGCACACCAGGCATTTTTGCTCAGGATAACAACCACTTCAAGCAAATGATACATTGTGTATGCATTTGAACACATCACTAGAATGTGCCACCTATTGATGATTGATGACATGGATCTAGCTTTTCTGCGCTTATTTGCGTTGAATCGCTCATTGATTTGTTCACATATTTTTTGGCAATGGCTGATGAACTCCACTCTCTTGGTAACTTGCTTCGTCAGCGAGCACTTGTTGATGCAATGCAAAGTACAGAACATGGTCGTCATGGTCATTCCATTTAGGTTCTCTATGTTTTGTCATCACGAAGCTACTAAATTCAAATGAAAATCTAGTAAACAATATATGTGTACATTGTTAGAGTATGCTACGGCCACGGTACATACATGTTTTTCTACAATCACAAGAAGAAAACTTGATGCATTTTCACCTTGTTGGCGTTGTGCCGAACTGGGTGGATGTGGCTTTGGGCTTCGAAGAGGAAGGCGCCGTGGCTGGTGCGTGTGCGACCACGGCGACGGCGAGCTCGGATTCTGGAGGAGACCAATAGGACCGAGCATGGTCGACATGGTGACAGATCTCACCCGGAAATGAATTCCCGTCCCCGCGCCGTGCCAATGGTGCGGTCATGGTGAGGGCGAGCTCTGATTCGGGATGGGGAGGAGAACGGGCCGACTAGATTTGTCCAAGTCCTAGCTCCGCGCCATGGCCACGACCATAGATTGCCGCCCCAGAGGAAGAAGCGGACGCGTAAAGGATACATGCGCCAACGCTGCAAGCCTACATGGCAGCGACGACGGCAGCGACATAACAGCAAAAGTTGACAGTTGGGACCCAACTTGACGGCCGTTAGCCTGATTTTTTTGTATTGAAACGTAAAGTTGAATTCGTGCCGAAAAGGACCCTCTGAGTATTTGGCATGCCAACTATAGTCATCGCGGATGATATCAGGGAACTTGGGTACCGTGTTGCCTAGCCACCCCAACTTTCGGGCCGCAAAATGATATTCTCATCCTTATGTGGTTCATGAAAAGAACAGACATGAAGTGACACCGCTGGATCCTTATGTGGTCTGTCTAGAGTAACACACATGCAATGACACCGGGTGTAGTTCATGAAAAGAACAGACATGCAATGATACTGGTGGATCCTTATGTGGTTTGTTTAGAGGAACAGACATGCAATGACACCGATGGATCCATGTGTGGTTCATGAGAAGAACACACATCCAATGACACTGGTGGATCCTTATGTGGTTCATGAAAATAAGAGACATGAAGTGACACTGGTGGATCGTTATGTGGTTTGTTTAGAAGAACACACATGCAATGACACTGGGTGTGGTTCATGAAAAGAGTAGATATGCAATGACACTGGTGGATACTTATGAGGTTTATTTAGAGGAACAAACATGCAATGACACTGGTAGATCCATGTGTGGTTCATGAAAAGAACAGACATGCAGTGACACCGGTGGATCCTTATGTGGTTTGTCTAGAGGAACACACATGCAATGACACTGGGTGTGGTTCATGAAAATAACAGACATGCAATCATACTAGGTGGATCCATATGTGGTTTGTGAGAAGAACATACATGCAATGACGCTGGTGGATCCTTATGTGGTTCATGAAAAGAACTGACATGCAATGACACTGGGTGTGGCTCATCAAAAGAACAGACATGCAATGACATCAGTGGATCCATGTGTGGTTCATGAAAAGAACAGACATGCAGTGACCCTGGTGTATCCTTATGTGGTTCATGAAAAGAACAGACATGCAATGACACTGGTGGATCCTTATGTGGTTTGTTTAGAAGAACACACATGCAATGACACTGGGTGTGGTTCATGAAAATAACAGACATGCAATGACACTGGTGGATCCTTATGTGGTTTGTTTAGAGGAACAAACATGCAATGACACCGGTGGATCCATGTGTGGTTCATGAGAAGAACACACATACAATGACACTGGTGGATTCTTATGTGTGGTTCATGAAAAGAACAGACATGCAATGACACTGGGTGTGGTTCATGGAAAGAATAGACATGCAATGACTTATGTGGTTTATTTAGAAGAACACACATGCAATTACACTAGGTGTGGTTCATGAAAAGAACAGACATGCAATCACACTAGGTGGATCCTTATGTGGTTTGTTTAGAGGAACGGAAATGCAATGACACCGGTGGATCCATGTGTGGTTCATGAGAAGAACACACATCCAATGACACTAGTGGATCCTTATGTGGTTCATGAAAAGAATAGACATGCAGTGACACTGGTGGATCCTTATCTGGTTTGTCTAGAGGAGCACACATGCAATGACACCGGGTGTGGTTCATGAAAAGAACAGACATGCAATGACACTAGGTGGATCCATGTGTGGTTTGTGAGAAGAACAGACATGCAATGACACCGGTGGATCCATTAGTTGTTTATGGAAGTAACAAACATGCAATGACTCTAGTTGTGGTTCATGAAAAGAACAGACATGCAATGAATCTAGCTATGGTTCATGAAAAGAACAGACATGCAATGACACCGGTGGATCCATGTGTGGTTTATGGAAGTAACAGACATGCAATGACTCTAGTTGTGGTTCATGAAAAGAACAGACATGCAATGACACTGGTGGATCCATGTGTGGTTCATGAGAAGAACACACATCCAATGACACCGGTGGATCCTTATGTGGTTTGTTTAGAGGAACAGACATGCAATCACACAGGTGGATCCATGTGTGGTTTATGAGAAGAACACACATACAATGAACTCTAGTGGATCTATCTTGGCATAATTTGATGTATTCCACGATGTATTTCATTGTGCAAGACACTTTCCATTTTTATACTACTCAGTTTTGCCCTTGGTTTTATGTGGTACTACTTAGTTTTGGCCCCCCTCTCTCTATCTTTCGTAGAAGCCCAAACCTGTGCTCACCCTGTCTGCTACTCCCTGATTGGTTGTCACAGTTGTCACGCAGATCGTGCGCACCAACCGTTGATTCTGTGCGACTCAACGATGATTGTTGCACACGTCGTGCCCTTCACAGTATAGCGTGAGACAGCACGGACGTCTCCCTCCGCGAGACTTCTACAGGAAGGAACACAATGCTGTCCATGGAAAAAGTCGTCGAGCAGTCATGTCAATTTTAATCAAGTCTGAAAAGCCTACTACTGCTACTACAACACATGCACAGGGCAACGGGGTCACCGAGTGCACGGTTGTCGACGGGACGCTGCAATTTATTGCCACTTGATTTTAATAAGACATATCAGATTTTTACGCAGCGCTCTCAATCTCACTTCCAACTGGGCCCTACCGCTAGTAACTTCCATGAGTCAAGGGCCCCCTCGAGTAGATCTAACGTTGCTAGAAATTAGTTCCGTGCCACTTGCATGTAGTGGAATCGAGTTCTGCCATGAGGGTGTTTTAAATGCAACTCTAAAGTGGAGATCATAGCTGTTTCAAAAAAAAGGGAACCGAAAAAAAGGGTGGAGATCGTGGTAGCCCCCCGCCCGCCACACATGTCCACTCGAGGACTATGAACGGTCCGGTGTTTATAACCCCCCTCGACCTTCTTCTTCCATGAGCTCGTGTCATTTCCCCCAGTCTGTCTAGTCCCAAGACCCCAATCTACACCTGCCATGCGCGCCGAAGCTCCCTCGCTTTCACTACCTCCTTCCCTTGGTGCGCCATGAAGCGTACACGTGGAGACGAGCCGGAGGTGAAGCCAGTTGAAGGCACAGCAGCAGATGGCTTGGTCGTCGCCAAGCAGGCAGAGGCGTCTTCTCCGGGCACAAACGCCGCTCGACGCCGCACCGTCGAGGGTGTGAGCTCATCCGTCCAACCAGTAGCCGTCGCCTCCGAGCAGCAGGTGGTAGCTGTCGCCGCCGAGCAGCAGGTGGTAGCCATCGCCTCCGAGCAGCAGGTAGTAGCCGTCGCCGCCGAGCAGCAGGTGGCCGACAACTTCGTGGTGCCAGCGGCAGATCTGGATGGGGGCCAGGCGGCAGGCAGAGGCAATCCGGTGATCTACATCAATGACCCCATCACCGTACAAGAAATCTTCGACACAATCGCGGAGAATGATGAGTTCGAGGAGGAGGTCCCTGATGAGGAGTCCGAGGTACTATATTGCTAGCTTCTCTAGTCGCAGCCGCAGTTTTCACTGTTCATACATAGGATTTGCTCAATCGTGTATAGATTCTTTTGCTCTTGAAGTAGGGTAGTATATATATGATTCGATCGGTTGATTGATGCATCTGCCATCTAGTCACAAAACCCCAATCCGTCTAGTCACAAAACCCCAATCTGCTCATCTGCCATCTAGTTGAGTTTGCTAGTTGAGTGTTGATTTCGATACACAGCAGGCCTATAACATTACATTTCTATTCCTTACTGAGCCCAATGATTCAATTTTGCCCCAAAATAGTGCAAGGGCATCTGATGGTGTCGTTTTCTTAGGGATGGTTAGTGAACCTGAGGCAGCAATGCACATAAACAATATAGGTTGTGTTGTTGGTATTTTGGTTCTCCAACTCCATCGCTAAAAAAATGAGGCCCTAATTTTTTTCTCATATGGAACCTAAATATATAATATTTGTATTGTTTCTGATCTATGAATGCGTTGTATGATGCATTTGTATATCCCTGAATATTGTTTTGTACAATTACATTTCAATTTCTTATTGTGGCCAATGATTCAAATTTGCCCCAAAGAGAGGCAGACACATTGGTGTCAGATTTTTTCAGGGATGAGTGAGCGAACCTAGGGCCATGTACAAGATAAATATAAGTTGTGCAATTGTTACTTGGTTCGCTTACACCATCTTTGTACAAACTTAGGAGGCTGCAATCTTTATTCTACATTCATAGAACTATGATATTTGAATTATCTATTACATGCATTCATAGTGTATAAGAATTACATTTTAGTTTATCACCGAGGCCGATGATTGAAATTTGCCCCAAAAGAGTTCAAGGGGAGACACGTATGATGGTGTCGTGTTTTAGGGATGGGTTGGTGAACCTGAGGCAGCAATGCACACAAACAATATAGGTTGTGCTATTGGTACTTTGGTTCTCCAACTCCATCTCTGAAACAAATTATGAGGCCCTTGATTTATTCTCATATGGAACTACATATATAATCCTTGAATTGTTTCTGATCTTTTAATGATTGGTATGATGCATATGTATATGAACGGTTTTGATCATAAGTATTTTTAACATGTACCTGAAGATTAATTGTTTGGTTTTTTATTTATAATTACAATTTTTAGGCTTGTTTTTGTACCTGGCTATGTATATCCCTGAATATTGTTTTGTACGATTACATTTCAATTTCTTATTGTGGCCAATGATTCAAATTTGTCCCAAAAGAGAGGCAGACACATTGGTGTCAGATTTTTTCATGGATGAGTTAGTGAACCTGGGGCGATGTACAACAACATTACAGGTTGTGCAATTGTTACTTGGTTCGCTGACTCCATCCCTGAAGAAACATATGAGGCTGCAATATTTATTCTACATTCATAGAACTATGATATTCGAATTATCTATTCCATGCATTCATAGTGTATAAGAATTACATTTTAGTTTGTCACCGAGGCCGATATTTGAAATTTGCCCCAAAAGAGTTCAAGGGGAGACACGTATGATGGTGTCGTGTTTTAGGGATGGGTTGGTGAACCTGAGGCAGCAATGCACACAAACAATATAGGTTGTGTTGTTGGTACTTCGGTTCTCCAACTCCATCTCTGAAACAAATTATGAGGCCCTTGATTTATTCTCATATGGAACTACATATATGACCCTTGAATTGTTTATGATCTTTTAATGATTGGTATGATGCATATGTATATGAATGGTTTTGATCATAAGTATTTTTAACATGTACCTGAATATTAATTGTTTGGTTTTTTTATTTATAAGTACAATATTTAGGCTTGTTTTTGTACCTAACTATGTATATCCCTGAATAATGTTTTGTACGATTACATTTCAATTTCTTATTGTGGCCAATGATTCAAATTTGTCCCAAAAGAGAGGCAGACACATTGGTGTCAGATTTCTTCAGGGACGAGTTAGTGAACCTGGGGCGATGTACAAGAACAATATAGGCTCTGCAATTGTTAATTGGTTCACGTACGTCGTCCCTGTAGAAACTTATGAGGCCTTAATCTTTATTCTACATTCATAGAACTATGATATTCGAATTACCTATTCCATGCATTCAGTGTATAAGAATTACATTTTAGTTTGTCACCGAGGCCGATGATTGAAATTTGGCCCAAAAGAGTTCAAGGGGAGACACATATGACGGTGTCGTGTTTTAGGGATGGGTTGGTGAAACTGAGGCAGCAATGCACACAAACAATATAGGTTGTGCTGTTGGTACTTTGGTTCACCAACTCCATCTCTGAAACAAATTATGAGGCCCTAGATTTATTCTCATATGGAACTACATATATGATCCTTGAATTGTTTTTAATCTTTTAATGATTGGTATGATGCATATGTATATGAATGGTTTTGATCATAATTATTTTTAACATGCACCTGAAGATTAATTGTTTGGTTTTTATTTATAATTACAATATTTAGGCTTGTTTTTGTACCTAACTATGTATATCCCTGAATAATGTTTTGTACGATTACATTTAAATTTCTTATTGTGCCAACGATTCAAATTTGTCCCAAAAGAGAGGCAGACACATTGGTGTCAGATTTTTTTAGGGATGAGTTAGTGAACCTGGGGCGATGAAAAACAACATGACAGGTTGTGCAATTGTTACTTGGATCACCTACTCCATCCCTGAAGAAACTTATGAGGCCCCTAGATTTATCCTACATTCACTCTGATGCAATTATTTGTCATTGGGTTGAGATGAAATGATATATGAACCGATCAAACTATTGCTGAGATGCTTTATATTTGATATCCACGGATATATTGTCTTACATATACATGTTGTCAATTCTTGAGTTGTAATACAATTCAATCATATGTATGAGTTCTAAGTTATGTTCTTAAAAATCAATAGGAGGATGATGATGAAGTGGACGATAGCAAGGTATCCAGGGACAACAAGAGCCGCTACGTGCTGAGGCAGTTTCGGTGTGGGCTAATCCGTTTCCACTATAGAGGGAGACTGTTTTGCCCATTCTGTGGCAGAGCAATCAACGTTGACCTCAACAGCATAATCCAGCACGCGGAGGGCGTTGGCAGAGGCGGAGGCAGAAGCCATAGGCCGATTACCTTGGCACGGTGCGCAGCCTACGGCAAATTCCTCCGGGAGTATGTCAGGACTGGCCTGTATCCCATCGACTAGGCTGTCGCTGTCTCCTGCTGATAAACCCCTGCCCTTCTAGGCGTCTCTGTGTCCCGGCCTCCTGCTGCAGCCCCTGCTTTTATTTTGTTCTAGTTAATTATTACCTGTGTGTGGCATGTAAGACAATATATCCGTGGTGTCTCTGGTGAACCTTCTATATTAATCTACTCCTTTATATGGAGTGCCTTAAAGTTTCTAGTGTTCAATAATATTTACTGATTAGGCTCATGCACACTACAAAATATTTCTAATGCTCGATTATATTATAATTGTCAAGAAATACATCAACAAGTTAAATTGGTCGAAATTTTGTATTGAAGTAACTAAATGTATCACACATAATAAACTAGAAACTAAAATCTAGTTCAAACACATAATGTATCACCACCACTTGTTGTCGTCCTTGACTTGCTTCCCCTTTAACTGCTTGATGTCGCCACCGTCCCAAGATCCATGCTCGTCCTGAAACCGCTTTCTGTCCTCCTCGCGCTTCTTCTCCTGGGCTAGCTTGCAACCAGGGCATAGCTCTCTCGCAAAAAACCCGCCTTAACCATCCCATCTTTCATGGTAATGAGCTTACTGTACAACTCGTACACCATGTAGGCGTCTCTGGCTGCATACTTGAGGCGCACCTGGCTCATCGGCTTCCACTCCCAGTAGTCGTGATCAAGTCGCTTCAATTTCTTCAGTTTTTCATAGGATTTATCGATGATTTCTGCTGCCAGATCACCCATGCCATCCTTCGCTAGGTATGATTTGATCTTGTACAGATTTTGGATGTCGATGTGGTGCCCCTCTGGGATATTTATCAACGCACGAGAAAGCATAATTGTGTCATTTGTGCTATCCATGCTAGTGAAAGTTATCCCTTTCCTACACAAGAACTCGACCAGAGCCGGACAATGCATCTCGGTTGGCTCCTACACTTAGATGGTTCTAGGGATGTAAGGGAACAAGGGATGCAAAAGTGGTGATCTCAAATTTAAATTTCACATACCTGCAGAAGTGGTAAACGAGGACCTCCTCATTTATGGCGATTTGCACGACAGCGATCTCTTATGGAGGATTTTTTTCGCTTATTTGCACGGGTGTACTCCAAGTCTAGCCCCACAAACTTGTGCTTCTCTTTCTCAAGCAATTGCTCAAACCTGGCGAGAGTTGTCTCCATAGTCGCTTCATCATTTGTGTACACCACTGTCAAAGTCGTGGTGCCATGGGCAGGGACCAAGTGGGCCTCTGTTGTACATTTTCCATCGTCCATGCCTGCAAGGAAATGGGTGAAAGGAAATTCCTGCAAGGAACTGCCTGCGAGAGGAAGAAGATGAACTGACGGTTCTAGAACAGAGGAAGAAGAAGCGCCTAGGAAAAACTACAGAGGAATGACTAAGGAAGAGGAATGACTGCAGAAGAAACGTGGTAACTACAACTTTCGGTTCGAGAACTCACCGTGGTTACATGGAGATCGTGGCAGTGCCGCCGTTTCAACAAGTGGGGCCAGTTCCTGCGAGAATATGAAATTAGCTGTGCATTTTTCTATGCGAGAAATTGAGAGAAATCATTTATATTTTGTCTTTCATAATTAAACACAATGAAGTTGGTACAGCCCAAGAGATTTGAACAAAAGAGATTTGCTAGTTTAACATACAACAACACTTATAGGCCCAACTTGGCAGAACTTGGAGAGCCCCAGAACTTGAGCTACCACAGAGACCTCAGCATAGGTGTCAGAATTGGTGCGGGTGCAACCATGGCGGCGGTGAGCTCGGATTCTAGAGGAGGAAAACATAACCGAGCATGGTCGACAAGGTGATAGATCTCACCGGGAACCAATTCTCGTCCATGCACTGTGCCATGGGTGCGTCCACGGTGAGGGCGAGCTCCGACTCGGGATAGGGAGGAGAGCGGGGCCGAGCAGCTTCGTCACGTCCCAGCTCTGCGCCATGGCCGCGACCACAGATTGCTGCTCCGGGGAAGAAGACGCGTAATGGATGCAGGCGCCAACGCTGCAAGCCTACAGGGAGGAGAGCTGGGCCGAGCAGGTTCGTCCATGTCCCAGCTCCGCGTCATGGCTGCGATGCCCCACAGATTGCCGCTCCGGGGAAGAAGAAGACGTGTAATGGATGCAGGCGCCAACACTGCAAGCCTAATTGACACCTAAGCGACGGGAGAGACAAGAGCAACATAACAGCGAGAACTGACAGGGGGGCCCAACTTGACGGCCGTTAGCCTGATTTTTTGTATTGAAACATAAAGTTGAATTCGTGCCAAAAAAGACCCTCTGAGTATTTGGCACACCAACTATAGTCACCCCAGCTGATTTCAGGGAACTTGGGTACCGCATTGCCTGGACACCCCAACTTTCGGGCCACAAAATCATATTCTCCTCTGATGAGGGGTAACCTTGGCAATGCCCATGGTGATGGACTTGGGGTTTCGCGGAAAGGAGAACACTAGGGATTTTGTCGGATGTC
Source organism: Avena eriantha (assembly GCA_910589775.1). NCBI lineage: Eukaryota > Viridiplantae > Streptophyta > Magnoliopsida > Poales > Poaceae > Avena > Avena eriantha. The sequence continues at coordinate 69,852,045 of OU342741.1, forward strand.
AGGGAAACAATGGAATCAAAGTCGCTTGTATATTGAGTAATTGCACTATTACAAGTTGTCTTCTAGATTTCGGTACCCTCGCTTGGGCTTCTCCCATCCTATATATAATATGCCGGGTCTCAAAGCTATATGCGGATAGGTTTCATACATGCGTGATTACAATACCAACATAATGTCAATGTACGGTCCCTTTCCTAATACAATCAAAGCCTTTGTCGATTGCTACCTTGAGCTATCGTCTAGAATCTTCATGGGACGTAAGCCTTTTACCCAATATAGGGTAGTGAACCATAAGCATCAAGGGTAATCATACTCATGTCAGTAGCCCCCGAGACTCTACTTGAACTGGAGTTTCAGGTTGAGTCTCAAAGTTTCTTTTTTGTTTTTATCTTTGTAGGGATTTTGGTACAATGAGTCTGATGCTTCTGACGGATCAGGAATCAGTTAATTGCTCCTAGGCAAAAGCAAGGTTGTCCTACATCAAATTCAAGTCCCCAGGCTCGAATCCGGAATTTGCTACTGGCGTAATTCAGTTCGAGCCGCTGAGGTCTTACCGAATACTGAACTCCAGTTTCTATTTTATCGGGTACCCAACACGTCCGTTGGGATTTTTCATCGTATCATCAATATGGGTATTTTATTGGCAGAGTGCATTCAGGCCACACATGACGAATCCTGGGGTCTTACCTTCATGTTTCTGAACACGACATTCGGATTTTTTGTCGCGTTTGAGCGTAATCCGAGATTTTTGGCTTTTTTGGCGGTTGGCCTGCTGAGGCTACCAAGGTTTCTGATTTTATCAGATAGTTTCAGTGTTGTATACTAACTCCCAATGGGAGTAATACCTTTTTGAGGATACACTGGTGTAAAACTCAAAGGTGTTTGTAATCATGAATATATTTTATGCACAACTGGATTTCTATCGGGTGCGCGCCAGCTCTCCCGATGGGAGTACCCCCCGAGGCTATGTTCGGATGCATGTATCTGGACATAGGCTCATAGTTGTTGTTAGCTTGATGGAAAGCATTGATCTTTTGAACAAATAAAAAGATTAAGGTACAAATAACTTATCTCTTTATACATAAGGCGAAAAATCGATGATACATTATTCTTTGAGCGAATGTCCTTTGGTTGTTGTCCTGGATATCCTGGCTTAAATAAGCCGAACTATAACTCTTACCATATTGTAAATAATCTTATGCGTAAAAGCATCGTAGCTGTGCTACGTTCCATGGATTTGAGTAATTTACTCTTGTCTTCTTGTCTTGTAGTCGATATGCTCCTCCGAGAATAACTTATGTGACGATGTATGGTCCTTCCCATGGTGATTCTAAGTTCTCGTGGCCATCTTGCTTGAGGCGAAGAACTAGATCCCCTACTGCAAAGGACCTAGGCCACAATCTTCTGCTATGGTAATTGCGCAGGTTTTGTTGGTACATAGTTGCTCTTTGAAGTGCTTCATCTCGAGCTTCATCAAGTGCATACACATCATCTTCAAGTGCTTCTCTTGATTCCGCTTCATCATATGTAGCTACTCTTGGGGATTCATGTGACACCTCAATAGGAAGCACGTCTTCCGCACCGTGGACCAAAAATAAAAACGTCTCTCATGTTGAATTATTTGGAGTTGTACGTAAACTCCATAATATGGATGGCAATTCATCCACCCATGCTCCTTTTGCTCTGTCAAGTGGTGCTAGTAGTCTTTTCTTGAGTCTAGTGGTAACTAGTCCATTGCCTTTTTCTACTTGTCCATTTGTTTGCGGGTGAGCTACGTAAGCGTAACTTATTTTGATGCCCATCTCCTGGTACTACTCCTTGAACTCATTGGAAGGAAGTTGGTCCCATTGTCCGTGATGATGATGTTCGGTATGCCAAACCGGAATACTATGGATTTGATAAATTCACGGTCGAAGTTCCATCTTGGGTGGTGACAGGCATTGCTTCAATCCATTTAGTAAATTTGTCGACTACTACTAGCAGAAAGACGTGTCCTCCTGGCGATGATTTGTGAAGTTTCCCAACCATATCGAGTCCCCACTAAGCAAACGGCCAGGCCATAGGTATAGGATTCAACTCAGCGGTGGGTGCTCCAGGGTTTGTTGCGAACCGTTGACATGCCTCACATGTTCTGACAATGTCTTTTGCATCTTGAACTGCAGTGAGCCAGTAAAATCCTGCTCTGAATGCTTTTGCAGCAATTGCTCGGCTACTAGCATGGTGACCACAAAGTCCTTCGTGTATATCTTTGAGTATGATGTTTTCCTTCTTCGGGTGTTACGCAACGCTGCAACACACCTGAAATACTTTTCTTGTATAGTTCCCCTTTGATTATCCTGAAGGCCTTCGATCGTCGGGTGATTCGCCGGGCTTCTATCACATCTTCTAGTAGCTCTACCTTAGTCATATATGCTATATACGACTGCATTCAGGTGGGCTCAATTAGCATGACCTCTTCAATTTCTTTTTCTTCTTCTTTGATGGCTTCTTCTATGTTCTTGGCTTCTGAAGGAGCCCCCGAGTCTTTTTGCGGATGTTTCTTTTTCCCTATTTTTGGTGCTACAATCTTGGAGACTCTTTTTGCTTTGATTGACTGCTCTGTTATTTCCTCCCAAAAAACTCCGGGTGGTATTGGTAAGCACAAGGATCCGATGTTTGCTAGATTGTCGGCTTCCTCATTGCTTGCTCTTCCTATATGTGATACTTCACACCCATCAAATTGAGCTTCCATAACGCCATATAGATCGCGATAAGCAACCATATTTTCGCTGATGGCGTTGCACTTGTTCATTGCTAGCTGTGCCACAAGATTAGAATCTCCGAAGATTTTGAGGCGAGTTGCAACGCAAGCTTTGGCCATTCACATGCCATGCAATAGGGCCTCGTATTCCGCTTCGTTATTGGATGCGTTTGCAAAGCTCATCCGAAGTATATAGCGCATTTTGTCGCCTTGAGGTGATATTAGTACGACTCCTTCTCCTGCTCCCTCTGTTCTTTTTGATCCATCAAAGTACATTGTCTAGGCACTAGAAAGGTTTGGTGGACCCGCACATTGCAACTCTGTCCACTCTGTGATGAAATCTGGCAGAACTTGTTACTTAATTGCTTTGCGCTTCTCATACATGATATCTCGAGGGGATAATTCGATGCCCTAAAGAGAGACACATCCAGTTTCTTCTGGATTGTTGAGGATGCTTGACAAAGGCGCTTCGTTGACTACTACAATTGGATGCTCCAAAAAATAGTGGCATAGTTTTCGTGCTGTCATAAATACCCCATATGCTAGTTTCTGGTAGTGTGGGTACCTTTGTTTGGATGGCGATAGAACCTCGCTCGGGAAGTAAACTGGCCTCTGCACACCGTGAGTCTTCCCTTCTTCGGGTCGCTCTACGACCAAGACCGTGCTGACCACCTGATTTGTGGCAGCGATATAAAGAAGTAAAGGCTCTTTCTCTTTTGGCGATACGACGACAGGAGATGTCGAAAGTGTCCTTTTAAGATCTTCAAAGGCGTGTTGAGCTTATTCTGTCCACTCGAATTTTTCTGATCTCCTCAAGAGGGCGTAGAATGGCAGCGCTTTTTCTCCTAACCTTGCAATAAAATGACTGAGTGCCGCTACTCGCCTTGCCAGTTGCTGTACACCATGCAGATTTGTTGGCTTCTTCATTGTTAGGATTGCTTGTATTTTTTCGGGATTAGCCTCGATTCCTTTAGCTGATACCAAATATCCGAGGAGTTGCCCTACCGGGACTCCAAAGGAACATTTCTTCGGGTTCAGTTTGATGCTAAACGTGTTGAGGTTTTTGAATGTTTCGTCGAGGTCCTTGATTAGCACAGATACTTGACCTGTTGTAACTATGACGTCATTGATATACACTTGCACATTTGTGCCTATTTGGCTTCCCAGACACTTCTGCATCATTTGTTGATATGTTGCTCTGGCGTCCTTGAGGCCAAAAGGCATTGTTGTGTAGCAGAATACGCCATAGGGCGTGATAAACGCCATTTTCTCCTGATCTTCTTCCTTCATCCTAATCTGGTGGTATCCTGAGTAAGCGTCCAAGAAAGAAAGACATTCGCATCCCGCAGTTGCATCAATTATTTGGTCGATTCGCGGCAATGGGAAGTGATCTTTTGGGCAATGCTTGTTCAGTGCAGTAAAGTCGATGCACATCCAAAGTTCTGTAGTGTTTTTCTTTGGAACACATACTGAGTTTGTGAGCCACTCTGATTTTGTTAGTTCTTTGATAAAATTGGCATCAATGAGGCGATGGAGCTCCTTTCCAATGGCCTTGCGCTTTGGCTCTGCGAAGCGGCTGCTTTATTGGCTTCGCCTTTGGATCTAGATTTAATGCATGCTTAGTGAGTTCCCTGGGAATTCTCGGCATGTCAGAAGATAGCCATGCGAAAATCTCCCAATGCTCATGGAGGAACTCGATGAGCGTGATTTCCTATGCAGGATCAAGGTAAGAAGCCATGAATGTTGTTTTCGTTGGGTCGGCAGGGTGGATCTGTACTTCTTTTGTGTCTTTCGCCGTGTCAAAAGCCTGATCGGGATTGGCACATGCTACTTCTAGAGGTTGTGCATTTGCTAAAGTTTTGAGTTGTTCAAATTCTGTTGCCATCCCGAAAGATTCAGAAATTTCGTTGAACTCCCGATCACAGCTGTCGGCATGTGTGAAGCTTCCTTGTACCGTGATAATTCCCTTTGGTGCTGGCATTTTCATCACTAAGTATGCATAATGCGGCACTGCCATAAACCGTGCAAAGGCTGGTCATCCTAGGATTGCATGATATTGTGATGGCCAATCCATAACTTCAAATTCGAGTTTTTCTCGCGTGAAATTTATCTTGGAACCAAAAACAACGTCAAGAAATACTTTGCATAGAGGGATTTTGGCTTTACCTGGTACTATTCCGTGGAAAGACGTTTCTGTTGGCGCGAGATTGTCCAGGGGGTAGCCTATTGTTCTTAGTGTTTTTGCGTAGATCATATTTATGCTACTTCCTGCATCCATGAAGACCTTGCTCATATCGAACCCGCCAACTTGTGCTTCGACTATCAAGGCTAAGTGACCCGGTCGTGGGACCTGAAGTGGGTGATCGGCTCTACTGAATGTGATTTCTTGCTCTGACCAGGTGAGATATTCAGGTGTGGTTGATGTTGTTGTTTCCGCCATATTGATTTGTCTTGTGATGAGCTTCTAAATTCTGTTGGATGGACGCCCTTTCTATATCATAGACATTGCTCCTTTTGATCTAGGGTACTCATTGTTTTGATCGTTTGTGTTTTGTGGTGGTGCTGCTGGTGGTGGTGGTGCACCGATGGCTAGTGTACCAAGTGTGGATGTGTATCCTCGATTTGCCGCTTCGGTTGCCTTTGTGTTGCACAAATCCTGCATCTTCAGGAATGTTTGGCAGTCTTTCATGAGGTGGTTGGATTGTCGTCTGCCTCCTGAGTCGATGTAAAAATGCATATTACAGGGTCCTTCCAGCATTTGCATTGTGGGCATAAGTGGGTCACGTGCTCTTGGCCGATACCGCTGTGCAGACTGGCTTCCTCCAACGTCGTCCCTATTCTGGCGGTATCCGCTATTGTGGTCATTGCTTCTATAGTTACCTTCACCCAAAAAACCTGCTACGACGTAACTTGGTCCCGTATTTCCATCGTTGTTCCTTCTTCTATCATTGCCACGCTTATCCCTGTCTTCCTCGGGTGACTGTGCGCACTTATTATGCAGCACGTCCTCTCCATCGGCCCAGCGATTTCCTATCTCCATTAACTGTGATATTGTCTTGGGTTTAACTTGTCCCAATTCTTCTATGAATTCTCGGCCTCAGAGGCCGTTATTGAAGGCGTCGACGGCCCTTTCGTCAGATATGGATTCAGTTAAGTTTTTAATAATATTCCACCGATGTATGAATGCTCTTATTGATTCTCTAGATTTTTGTTTACACGCTCTTAACTGCTCCAAGGATGCTGGTCGTTTGAACGTGGAATGGAAATGCCGGATGAACTTATCTTCCAGATCGTTCCAGCTACCAATTGAATCTTCGGGTGCTTGAGCCATGATCTAGCAGCGCCGGTGAGATGTAGTTGTAGACTTTGCATTGCGGTAGTTGTGGATCCACCCTGTAATTTGACGATGGCCAAATAGTCTGCTAACCAAGCTTCGGGTTTATGGAGTCCATCGTATTTGTGGCGGTCGTGTGGAAGTTTGAAGTCCTTCGGTACTGAGGCCTTGTGAATCCTCTACGTGAAACAGCTGGCCCCACATAGCTCATGATCGTCTTTGTCGTATCCATCCTGATATTGTCGGTTGCGGATATCATCTCTGGATTCGTTGCTCCTATGTTGGGTGTTGTCGTTTCTTGTATTGCTTCGTGGCTCGGATCCTACGAGATGCGTCTGGTGTGGTGGTCGAGATCGTCGGGTGTGTCCTACTTGCCGAGGACTGTTGTGATGGCGTGGGGATCTTTCGGGTTGACGTGTGATTCCTTGTTCTCCTTCCGCGAGAGAGGCTCCTACCATGCCAAGGTTCATCAAGGCGGAGCGGTGAAGGGCCGCACGCAGATCGTCGGGTGCGGGTTGAGTGGTGATCAGATATGTTTGCACGGCCACAATGGCTGCCTAAGCTGTTTTTGCCTTGATGTTTCCTGCTTGATCAATTGACATGAATGATAGGTCGAGATCTCGGATGATTCCACTTCTTTCTGATCAGGGATATTCTATAGTTGAGATGTTTCCCTTCTTTGTGGTGTTGTTCCTGTTACACTCCTTGATCCTCGAGTAGAGCTTAATTGTGCCCGTTGTAAGCTGGATTCGTCGGCTAATCTCTTTCTTTCATCAAGTTTCCTTTGCATCTGAAGTAGGTCTCTCTTCTTGTGGTGGAGCAGATATTGGTATGCTAATAGATCCTCATGTGAAGCATCCCACGGATAGCTCCAATTGATGAGGGGTAACCTCGGCAATGCCCATGGTGATGGACTTGGGGTTTCGTGGAAAATAGAACACTAGGGATTTCGTCGGATGTCAGGGAAACAATGGAATCAAAGTCGCATGTATATTGAGTAATTGCACTATTACAAGTTGTCTTCTAGATTTTGGTACCCTCGCTTGGGCTTCTCCCGTCCTATATATAATAGGCAGGGTCGCAAAGTTGTATGTGGATAGGTTTCATACACGCGTGATTACAATACCAACATAATGTCGGTGTACAGTCCCTTTCCTAATACAATCATAGCCTTTGTCAGTTGTTGCCTTGAGTTATCGTCTAGAATCTTCATGGGTCGTAAGCCTTTTACCCAATATAGGGTAGTGAACCATAAGCATCCGATTAATCATACTCATGTCACCCTCCTTGGAGGTCTTGGCTCACCTTATAAAGGGGTGGTTGGGTTACACTTAGGGCATACGTGGAGAGCATATTCCACAAATATGCTCCTCCTAGAATAGCAAAGCGGTGCTCCCCTTTTCCCTAGAGTAAGCCTCATAGAACCTATGGTGTAAGCCTCTCTGAGACCATTCCGTAAGCTTCTTTTTCGCCATGTGACCCGACCATCAACGGTCAGTCGACGTCACCTTTGTCAGCCCGTATCTCTGGTCCTCGTCTCTCTATCTTCTACGCTCTCTCTAAAGTGGCTCTTGTAGAGAGAGAAAAGCGCTGAGCATGGGAAGATCCCTTCCTTCTTCTGTAAGCCAATTAGTAACTCGGCTCCCGCCTAGTTAACTCGGTCTAATCGATACCTGCAAACACACAACATGGTGGTGCCGACATATGCTCTATTTCGTTCGAGGTAATGTTGGGTGGACACAACCATGGCTAAGTCGGCCATAACCCGACTGGCCTTCTGGGACCTCGGTCAGCACTTGCTTTGACCTTGTTATATCTCAGCAAACATTGCCTTTATACCCTGGCTCGACCCTCCCTAGGGTCATCCCCCCAACATTAGCCCCCGAAGCTGGTGCGGTCTTAGCAACTTCATCTAGTAAGGCCACAACAGGTTCAACCCACTCGTATCTTTGCTCTTCATGCCGAGGTATTTCTATGTCAGCATGTTCCGGATTTAATTCAACCGCTTACTTCAATGATTTGATATTTACTTTGACTTCCCTTGGCTCTTTCCGGGGTATTTCTCATTGGCCGGGTCATAACATCGCATCCGGGTTATCCCACTTACAGGCATGATCTACTCTTCCTTGTAGCCTATGTGGCAGATAATCATTGCACTTTTTCTTATTTTAAGGGCCCTGATGCCAGTTATTGCCACATTACGTCAATTATCACTGTTGCATGTCTCTTCAACGTTGGGCTCCTCGATAACGGCCCCTGGGAATGATCTGCCGTTTCCACTTTGCCTTGTGTAGCCTTGCGTGTGGCACGACCCCACGACTCCTTCGCGAGATACACGCACACGTGGCGGGCCACACGGCACAACTGATCCCACTACCACTTCTCCTTGTACGGTTAAAATAGGGGAGTGGGGCGGTTCTCAGGCACTCCCCTCTTTCGCCTCTCCTTCTTCTTCCTCCTCCTAGTGCTGCCGCTACCGCCATAGCAATAGCGCCACCGCCGTTGCTCTCTTGCTCTTGCTCACTCCACCGTAGCACCGCTTCTCACTGTAGCAACGGGGCCACGGCAGTCAAGGCCTCTTTCCCCGAATCGGACCCCGCCTCTGAACAGGAAGATCTAGGGATGCCTCGCAATGTTTTCGCCATGGAGGAACCTAAGGATCACGTCGCTGCCCATGAGTGTGGTGCCTGGGATAGATCCAGAGCGATGCAGCGAGAGCTCAGTTGGCTTGTTATCACTCATTGCATCCCTTCTGGAGTCAGCTGCCGCCTCCCTGGCGATGAACAAATCCATGCTCCCAAAAAGGGTGAGTTCATCGTGTTCATATCTCACTTTGCTCGTGGTTTCAGCCTCCCCGTTAGCAAGTTCTTTGTAGATTTCCTAGAAACTTTCGGTCTGCAACCTCACCATCTCCCAGCCAATGCTCTCGCTTCTCTCTCCGCTTTTGCCTCTAGGGTTGAGGGATATCTCGGCCTTTGCCTTGATGTTAACATCTGGGCCAAATACTTCCAATTCAAGGCCAATGTCGTTCCTGACAAGAATATCCGTCCGGGTGAGAAATCCTTGACCTAGTGCGGGGCGGCGTCCATCTCAACCCGAAAGAGCTCCAACTTCCCCCAGATTACCGGCCTTGAGTCTTGCAAGGGGTGGGCGAGGACGTTCTTCTGTGTGAAGAACGATACCTCGGAGGACAAGATCTGGCTCCTTTTCTGGCGTTCCTACCAAGAAGAATTGGGATCTCGACACCAAGCGGGACAATGGTTTCATCAACCTAGTGGCTAAGCGTGTCCTTGAGCTAACAGATTCTGGGGTAACCAGTGAGGATTTGATGGTCACCTTCATCCACAGCCCGGTTTGCCCGCTGCAACAAAGGACCCACAGGATATGCCACATGAGTGGCCCTCGTGATCCTAACCATGTTTCTTCAGTTGAGCTATCTCATGCTCAAATCTATCACCGAGTCAAATCCATCTTCAAGACGCCCATGACCGAGGATTGGTCATGGGGAATGGAGCCCTTCAGCCAAAGTAAACTCCCTCCCCAACGTAAGATCTTCGTGTTTCTTCTTCCGTGTTAAGCTTTATGTCGGCCCATCTTAGCCATTTGACTCTCCTATACTCTTTTATCCAGAAATTCCTACAGCAGACCATTGAGGATGGGAAAACTCATGCCCTTACTTGGGGTGAGGATCGGGAAACCTCAGACGCCGAGGAACCTGAGTCCAAGGAGTTCATGCCTGTACCGAACTCCAGCTCCGGCCGATCTTCCGGTAAGACTTTTGTCTTACGAGATTGGATGGATGATGATGGGGATGATGATGACTATGAGATCTTGGAGGTATTTAATCTCGTGCCTATCTCTTACGCCTTTCTGGCTGATCCCCCTCCATCTAACCCGGCTGGTCATGTCCATGATGTGCCTCCTGTGGCAGTGGGAGGTCAGGGCCCAGCGAAGAAACGAACCGCAACCTCGGCTCCTCCTTCTAAACCACCCAGGGCTGAGAAACGATACAAGAGGTCCGCCAACAAGATCAGTAGTAAGCCCCCTGTTAAGACCACCGCCTGGAGAGCTCCAAATCCCAAGGACCCACTTGCTGCGTCTGAGTAATTCTTCCCTTCTATGTCTGTTCCCCGAGTTTCATATTTCCTTTTGTCTATATTTCTTGTTTCTCTCTTTCTGATATAACCCGATATTACTTTTTGTTTGACTTGGTAGGGCAACCAAAGATATCTCCCAGAGCAGTTCCAGCATAGCCTCTCCTCTTCACGGGGATCTACCCTCTCCTCGTCACAACGATGCTCCCGTTCTGAGCCCCATCAGGGAGAATTCTCATGCTGCGCCAGACGCCAGTTCACCTCAGTGGGAGGAAAGCAACGTCGGTGCAAGTGGAGGGGGTGTCCTAGAAGACATACCCATGCCGGATCAGCAAGGTTCTTCCTCCGTGTCGTGGTGGTGTCACGGCAGATGCCATGTATAGGCTAAAGGTGGGGACTAATACTCGCTAGGGGAATCCAGGGAGGGATAGTGAAGTGATTCTCCACACAAGAGCTTGTATTGATTTACTTCCAAGGTTACAAGTGCTCCTAGAGCTGTATTGGCGAGAGGAGGAAGAAAGGAGCTCTCTTACTCTCACCCACAGATCTCACCTGAAACCCTAGCCCAAAACAGAATCGTAGAGAGACCAACCCCCCCAGCAGAAGCCCTAGCCCCCCCCCTTTTATAGGGGAGGCTCGGTTTCTGCCTAGGGCATACGTGGAGGCATATTCCTAAGAATATGCCTCCTCCCAAAGTGGTAAGCCGACCGGGGTGCTTTTTCCCCCGCGTCACACATGCTTTAGCTACGTGAGCCTCTGACGGCGCCCTCGTCAGCCGACACGGGCGTCGTCACGCTTGTCGGCCACGCCCCGGTGGTCCTGTCCTTGCTCGCTTCGCTCAGGCAGTGCGTACCGGGGCTCCTTTTGACCAGCGAGATTCCTTCCTTCTCCTAGAAGCTTGCCGTGACCCGGATGATGGTTCATCCGGCCACACCCGTTCCTGCATACAGGTAAAACATACACTTCCGACTTACCGCTTAAGTCGAATGAGGCCTAGTTAGGCGAACGCCCCCAGGTCCGGATTACCCCGTGATTCGGCCTGCCTTGAGGTGACCCGGCCAGCATCTGCTTTGGCCTTGCCGAACCTCGGCTAACTCGGCCTTTATACCCCGGCGTGACCCTACCCGGGGGTATCCCCCCAACATTAGTCCCTGAAGCTAGTGCGGTCTTAGCTGCCTTGGCCGCTAAGGCCACACCAGGTTCAATTTTGTGCCCCTGTCGTTATTGCCGAGTTACCTCTGTACCTCGGACTGCTTGGATTTACGTTCCCTTCGCACATTTCAAGTTTTCACTTGCTGGCCGGGTTACCACAGTTCCATCCGGGTCTTACTTACTTCTCTCGTACGCTAACCCATGTGAAGGGTAATCATTATGTCATCTTATTTTAAGGGACGGTACAGTAACCGCCGCAGTAATTGTCAGTTATCACTGTGCGCAGGTCACGTCACGCCTGCCTCCTCATTTATCGCATCAGCGCGTCACGTCACAGGACTTTCTCCGCCCTGTGGCCCTCCGTGTGGCTGCTCACTGATTGGTCCGGACGAGTGATACACAGCCACAGCGTGTGGCCGGTCCACAGGGCACGATCCCACTCACCCTTGACGGGAGTGGTTAAATAGCGGAGGGGTGCGTCCCTTAGGATTTTTCCCCCTCCGCACCCCTCTGCCTGCAGCTATTCTTCTTCCTCTTCCTCGCGACCACGCCGCCGCCAGCATCGCCAATTAGCAGCGTCGCCGCCGCGCTTCTCCGTCGCACCTCCGCGTTGCCGCCACCGCGACGCGAATTTCTCGCCACAGGTCCGCACCAGTCCCGGCCACTGTCCCCCGCCGCCTCCAGTGCCAGCGAGGGCCTCGAGGACCAGATGCCTGAAGAGGAACTCATTGTTGCTGAGCAGCAGATGGAAGAAGATGCCGTGGCGGCGGATCGCGGCGCGTGGGCCGGCTCCTGGGTCTGCCAGGATGACCTGGACTGGCTCTACCGGACCAGACGCATCCCTGCCGGTGTCGCCGCGCCTCTTCCTTCCAACGAACTGGCCCCCTCACCCAATCCGGGCGAGTTCGTCGTGTTTCTGTCCCATTTCCAACGGGGCTTCGGCTTGCCGGTGAGTGATTTTTTCCAGGACTAGCTCGGTACGTACCAACTCCAGCCACACCACCTTCCAGCCAACGCCATCACCTCTCTTTCTGCCTTTGCTTCTATGATCGAAGGCTATGGCGGACTATGGCCCACGAAAGAGCTATGGATCTGGTTCTTCGGCCTTCGTCGCAACATCATTCCCAACATCCACGCTGATCCGGAGGACAAGCGGCTCACTCAATTTGGAGCGGCCTCCATTTCACCTCGGCGATTTTCCGTTTTTCCCCGGGTCACCGGGGTAGAGTCCTACAAAGGATGGGCCTGGACCTTCTTCTATGTCCGGAATACGGGCAACGAAGACTTGATCGGGTTGCTTCCCTACACTCCGGGTCCACCTAACCCGGACATGTGGGATGTGATCCCCAAGAAGCCCACAGCCTTGGCCAAGCAAGTGAGCAAAAGGTTCGCGGAACTGAAGGGGCTCGGACTATGCAACGAGGATGCCATGATCACCTTTGTGCGTAACCGAATCTCACCCCTCCAGAAGCGCACCCACAAGGTGTGCCACATGAGCTACGGCCACGATCCTAACCGGACCTCATCCTTCGAGCTGACCAACTCGGAGATTTATCGCCGGGTTAAGGCTCTCTTCACCACTCACAAGGATTTTTCCACTGATTGGTCTTGGGGGATCGAGCATTTCTTCCGTGACCGGCCTCCTCCCACGGTAAGTTTCATGCTGCAAACTTAACCCGGACTAATTACATGTCAGTTATTATTGCAATTTTTGACTCTTTTGTTCGCTCTTTTCCTCAGCAATTCCTTCAGCAGACCCTTGAGGACGACACTAATCCGTCCCTTAAGTGGGCGCCGGACCGGGAGACTCCGGACGAAGAGGAGCCGGACCAGGAGATATACCTCCCTATGACCGACGCCACGAAACGATTCACGGGTAAATCCTCTTCTATTAGAGATTGGCCTGATGATGAAGATGACTCGGAAATCGAGGTGATTGAACCTTTTGAGGTTGTCCCCCTTTCTTTTGCTTTTCCGCCATCAGCTCACCCCGGCGGTCATATTCACGAGGATCCCCCTCTTGCTACGGGCGAGCCTATTCCGGTGGCCACGAAGAAGAAACATGGGGCTTCTTCGAGTTCTTCCTCCGGACCCTCTCAGCCCGTTAAAAGGCGAAAGAAGCCCGGGGACAAGACTGCCCCCAAACCAGCAGGGAAGGCCCCAGCACGAAGGGCTCGGAAACCCAAAGCGGCCGAAACCTCGGATGCGTAAGTCCTTCTTTCTTCTGTAACTCGTTCTTCCTTATTTCGTCGTAATTTTTCTTCTGGCGTTATTTGATTTCGCGGGGCTCCGGTGGAGGTCCCTCAAAGTGGATCCAGCATCTCTTCACCTCTCCGGCCTAGCCCTTCACCCCGTCGTGACGACGAGTCACGTCCACTGAGCCCTATTCCGGAGAGCTCTGCGGCTGCTCCGGGTCATCCTGGAGCGGGGGGAACTGTCCTAGCCGGAGCAACGACACCCACCACCTCGGCAACGCCACAACCAGCAGCCACTAAGGCTACCTCGACTCCAGCACCAATTCCCGTACCAGCAAGCAGACCAGCACCAACTCCAACCTCGGCATCAGCATCAACTCCGGCAGCGAAAACTTCAGCGCCGGCACCAAGCCCAGCCGTGAGAGTACCAGCACCTAGTTCCTCTGCATCTTCCGAGTCCTCTCAACCTCGGCAGGGGAAAACCGCTGCTACAGCTTCCTCTACACAGCAAGCCAAAGGCAAGAAAGCTGCAGACGCTACCAAGCCCACCGCCAACGAGTCTGGGCAGCGCACCCTTCAGTAAATGCTCCCCAAGAAGACATCAGCGGCAAAGGACGCGCCTGCCGAGCCAACCGAAGCCCAGCAGTTGGTTCTGCACACCAGCCCCGCCCTTGCCTTGGTGGAGAGGAAGGAAGCACATGCAAAGGGCTTGGTGACGCCCCATATGCCCACGGGTGAACGGTACCCTCCGAGCCTGATGGAATTTGTTATGAATTGGAACAAGGCCGAGGTAGTCTAGGAATCTGATCCCCCGGAAAAGTTCGGTCCTGCCGAGTTTTCCGCTCAGATGAACACGGCCGCAAAAGCTATTAATCTCGCTGGGCAAATGATGGAGGTACGTTACTTCTCCTTGACAAGTTGTAGATGATAAACATTAGTCCCCGAGCCTCCGGGGGAGTGACTTGTTACTCGGCCGGATGCTCTTTTAGAACACTAACGTAGCTCCTTGATAACTTCAAATATGCACACACCTAGAGCCGGGTTAAGTTCCACTTGGCCCGGATTTTAGTACACTTCGAACATGCACACACCTAGAGCCGGGTTAAGTTCCACTTGGCCCAGATTTTCGTACACTTCGAACATGCACACACCTAGAGCCGGGTTAAGTTCCACTTGGCCCGGATTTAAGTACACTTCGAACATGCACACACCTAGAGCCGGGTTAAGTTCCACTTGGCCCGGATTTTAGTACACTTCGAATATGCACACACCTAGAGCCGAGTTAAGTTCCACTTGGCCCGGATTTTAGTACACTTCGAATATGCACACACCTAGAGCCGGGTTAAGTTCCACTTGGCCTGGATTTTAGTACACTTCGAATATGCACACACCTAGAGCCGGGTTAAGTTCCACTTGGCCCGGATTTTAGTACACTTCGAACATGCACACACCTATAGTCGGGTTAAGTTCCACTTGGCCCGGATTTTAGTACACTTCGAACATGCACAGACCTAGAGCCGGGTTAAGTTCCACTTGGCCCGGATTTTAGTACACTTCGAACATGCACTAGGCTGACTTAAGTTTCTGTATCTCTTTTAGGTAACCACCAACCGCCGGAGTGCTGAATTCCAACGCTTGCTGGATACGCACAAGAATCTTCGCGCAAAACAGGCTGCACTCATCGCGGAGTATGAGAAAAGGGGGGAATTTCGTTCTCATCCTTTCCTCAATTTTCTTCAACTTCGTTTGCCGAACCAATCTGATTGTTCGGTTTCCGCAGCTGGGGTGGAAGCTGAAATGCAGAAGAACTTGGAGCAGATCAAGGGTACATCCTTCTTGTCTGCCTTTACCGTTGTTTCCATCGGCTTTCCTCCTTGGCTCGGCAAACATTCATTCCTCGGCACTGCCGGGCCAACGCACTATTTCAGCATCGCTTGAAGATAGTGTGCCTGTGCCTAACGTGATGCTACATTTTCTCAAACAAGCAGGGCAGCACCAAGCCGAACTAAAGAAGAAAGATGATGAGCTCGCACTCCTCCGGACCAAAGATGATGAGATAGCCAAGCTCAAGGCTGAGATGGCGAAAATGAAGGCGCAGCACCAAACCGAGCTACAAAAGGCTGGCCAGGACTACACCAAAGAACGTGAGCGCCTCAAGCTCCAAAATGCTAAGGACCGTGAGCTTCTTCAGGAAACCGAGGTCAAACTTGAGTCGGCAAATGCTGAGCTCGAGTAGCTTCGAAAGAGGCGTGATGCTTGCATCAAGGAATTGACCCGGATTCACAGTCACATCTCACGTAATTTCTTTTCCTTTATCCGCCTTATTTCTCCGGGTTACTTCATATGCCTTGTTTTCTCAACTTTGTCCTTTGCCTTGTTTCCCAGGCCACTTTCCAGAGGGTACTGCCATTGCAAGTGCTGCTGTCGCCAATTTCCGCCGAGGAAGGGGTACTCCGGTCGCTCCTGAGGGTGAGAGCATTCCCTTTGACATGGAGGACATGTTGGTCAGCCTGTCGTCTCGCGTGGAAATCATTAAGAACTACGGCAGGGACCTCCTCGATGTTTCAGTCCGGGTCTTCAACGCCTTCTGGCCCGCCGATGATGCTCCGGAAAGAGGCACACAGCTCGCTGAAAGGCTTTCGGAAATCGAGACCCAGCTCGACCTCTGGCGAGAATCCGCTGGATGCGCTGCAGCCGATACCATCCTTCACCACGTTCTGACATGGTATGAGAAGATAGATCTCAGCCTCCTCACACGCCTGCGCACCGGATCCAAATGGACGGATGACCCGGAGAGGGTAGCTCGGCGCCAGGCTTGCGCCCACAGCCTCATCGAATATGCCCCCATTCACGAATGGACTGAGGGTCCGAGCTTCCTAGAAGTCGCAGGCGAAGAGGAAGTTGAGAACGTTGAAGATGACTCGGGTGAAGACGAAGAGGACACTGCCTCGGATATCGAAGAGGGCGACGATGATGCCGAACTTCCTCCCGCTGCTCCCTAAGTAAAAACACTTGAAAATTTATGAGATCCCCGGTATGCCGGGTGGAATTGTATTCCAAACACATGTGATATTTTGCTACTGAATACTTATGCCGGATTAACTTCCCGAGTTTCTTTTTCTTGTTCGTTCAATCTTTTGGCTCGGATCGTGTCTACCTTGATTCGGTTTTATAACTTACGAATCCGAGCTTGAAAGATTGTCTTAACAATACTGGGAAACTTTTAGACTTAGCTCATAAATAAAACTATATAACAATTTGAAAATGAATACGAGGTTAGTTCGAAACATAAACGTCAGCTCGAATAAATTCCTTTTCTTAGTCGTTTTTCATGTGCTACGCAATTCCAAACTTGTTCTCTTGCTTGCCATGAAGCCAATTCTTGTTGGACAGCAGCAAGTCGAAGAGTTGGGTTTTTGGTGCTTACACACCACTAATCCGAGTTAAGTAGAATAACTTACTCTAGTTGACGCGTAGAAAATAACAAACATTATTAAGGCAGTCCCCGAGTTACTGCTCGAGGCGCCAAGATTTCATTGATAAGCTCATTGCCGACATACATATCGACACATGAGATAACCCGGATACATACTCTTCTTAGCTAGGTGTAAAAAGGCCGAAGTAGAGCTATGTTCCATGGTCGCTTAGATTCCTCTCCGGACCTGTCCGCATTGTTCTTTTCCTGTGGCTTTGCATCTATAAGATAGTAAGAATCGTTGTGCAATGCTTTGCTCACGATGAATGGCCCTTCCCATGGGGGGGATAGTTTATGCATTCCAGTAGTACGTTGTACCAACCGGAGCACCAGATCGCCTTCCCGAAAGACTCGGGGGCACACTTTCCGGCTATGATAGCGTCGGAGATTTTGCTGATATATGGCGGATCTGGACAGTGCCAGTTCTCTCGCTTCTTCCAGCAGATCAACATCATTTTCCGGGCTTCTTGCACTTCGGCTTCTGTGTATTGGGTGACCCTAGGCGAATCATGCTCTATGTCGGCTGGTAATACAGCTTCTGCCCCATATACCAGAAAAATCGGCGTATAGCCTGTTGATCGGTTCGGAGTTGTTCTTAAACTCCACAGTACCGCTGGTAGTTCTTCTATCCAGCACCCCGCTGATCTTTGCAGCGGCTCAATGAGCCGGGGTTTTATCCCGGATAATACTAATCCGTTGGATCTTTCCACTTGTCCATTTGATGCGGGGTGGGCTACCGAAGCTACGTCGAGCCGGATCCTCTTATCCCGGCAAAAATGAGCAAAGGCTCCTTCCGCAAAATTTGTGCCATTATCAGTTATGATACTGTGGGGATAACCATACCTCAAGATGATATCTTTTAGAAACGTTACGGCCGTAGCTCCATCACATTTTCTTATAGGCTTTACCTCAATCCACTTCGTAAACTTGTCCACCATTACCAGAATGTGAGTCATATTTCCCCTTGCTGGTTTGAACGGGCCAACCATATCCAAGCACCATACGGCAAATGGCCAAGTGATTGGGACGGCCTTGAGTTCCGACATTGGCATATGTGTCTTGGTAGCGTACCTCTGACAACCATTACATTTTCTCACCAGGTCTTCTGCTTGCTCTAAGGCATTTGGCCAGTAGAATCCGTGTCGGAAAGCTTTTGCTACCAAGGCTCAAGATGAGGCGTGATGCCCGCATTCCCCCTGATGTATATCTCGGATGATTTCAAGCCCTTCTTCCGGGTCAACACCTTCCGGGTCAACACACCGCTGGAGGACATTGGTCACACTTCTTTTGTATAACTCGGAATTGATGATCGTGTAGGCCTTTGCCCTCCTCTGTGTTTGCCTGGACAGCACCTCCTCAGTGGGCAACGTTCCATCCTTCAGGAATTGAAATATATGCAGTGCCCAAGCCGGTATTGGCCGCACGGGGAACACATCCACGTCTATCTCCATTTGATCCACCGGCATAACTTCGACCGGACCGTGCTGAGCAGTCCCCGGGTTTTGCGCACCACTTCCCATGTCAACGTCCATGGGCACAGCTCCAGATTCTGTGTCTTCCGGGACATAGATTGACTCGGATTCCGAGGATGGCCTGATGGATGGTTTCTTGAGGTGCTTTAATGCTACACCCAGTGGAATTGCTTGTCTGGTTGACCCGAGCTTTGACAGCATGTCGGCAGCCTCATTTTCCACCCGGGGTACATGATGAAATTCGCATCCCTCAAAGTAACCAGAAATCTTCTGCACATGAAATCTGTATAGTGCCATGTTTGGATCAAGGGCGTCCCACACTTCGGACACTTGCTGCACCACCAAATCCGAGTCGCCAAAGCATATAATCCGACGTATTCCAATTTCTTTTGCTACCTTGAGCCCATGCACAAGTGCTTCATACTCAGCGACATTGTTTGATGCGGTGAAGTGGATCTGCAGCACATATCTCAACTGGTCCTTCTTCGGCGACATGAGTACAACTCCGGCATCTAGCCCGGTTTTGGTTTTTGATCCGTCAAAGTGCATTCGCCAAAAGTTCGGATCAGGAAGCGGTGGTTCGTACTGCACCTCGGCCCAGTCCACAAAAAAGTCCGCCACAGCTTGAGACTTGATGGCTTCTCTCCTGTCATATTGCAGAGCATAAGGAGCTAGTTCAATTGCCCATTTTGCAATTCTTCCGCTTGCATCCTTGTTACTCATTATCTAGGATATAGGGGCCTCACATATGACCCGGATGGGATGCTCCTCAAAGTAGTGCTTCAGTTTCTTGGCGGCCATGTATACGCCATATGCCACTTTTTGATAATGTGGGTAATTCTGCTTTGAGGTTGACAACACTGCACTCAAATAATACACCGGCCTTTGCACCGACTTACCTTCCTCATCGCGCTCCACCACTATCACTGCACTTACAACTCGGTTGGTTGCGGCTATATAGAGTAACATTGGCTCCTTTGATAGTGGTGAGGCTAGCACTGGTGCCCTGGCTAACATTTTCTTTAGGTGGGCAAAGGCTTCATCGGTCTGCGTGTCCAAATGAACTTATCCGACTTTTTCATGAGTTGGTAAAGAGGCAAAGCCTTTTCTCCCAACCGACATACAAACCGACTTAACGAGGCCAGGCAACCTGTGAACTTCTGGACATCGTTAAGACACTTCGGCAGTTCCATTCGCTCGATGGCCTGGATTTTGGTTGGATTAACCTCGATACCTCGGCTGGAGACGAGAAAACCGAGCAATTTTCCAGCCGGGACACCGAAGGTGCATTTTTCTGGGTTAAGTTTTATCCGGAACCTTCTTAGGTTTGCAAACGTTTGCCTAATATCGTCAAGGAGTGTTTTGCTTTCCTTGGTCTTGATAACCACATCATCCACGTACACCTGTACATTTTGACCTATTTGGTCGTGCAAACATTTTTGCATACACCTCTGGTACGTTGCCCCTGCATTACGTAAACCAAACGGCATGGTGCGATAGCAATAAGCCCCATACGGGGTAATAAACGCAGTCTTTATTTGATCATCCGGATTCAGAGGTATCTGGTGGAAACCAGAATAAGCATCAATGAATGACAACAGTTCACATCCAGCAGTTGAGTCTATGACCTGATCTATTCTTAGCAGCGGAAATGGGTCTTTTGGACACGCCTTGTTCAGGTTCGTGTAATCAATACAGATGCGCCAAACTACCGCCACGTTTGGATCATCCTTCTTCTTTTCCACCAGCACCGGATTAGACAGCCAATCCGGGTAAAGAACCTCTACGATAAATCATGCAGCTAGCAACCGAGCTATCTCATCTCCAATGACTTTCCTCCTATCTTCGGTGAAGCGGCGGAGAGGTTGCTTCACCGGCTTGGCTCCGGGTCTCACATTCAAAGAGTGCTCGGCCAACTCCCTCGGAACACCTTGCAAGTCCTGTGTGGACCAAGCAAAAATGTCCCGATTCTCACGGAGGAAGCTGATGAGCTCGCTTTCCTATTTATCACTTAGCCCGGCACCAATTGTTACGGTGCGCTCTGGGAACATGTCATCAACGGGAACCTTCTTGGTATCTTTCGTGGCCTGGAAGGAGACAGTTCCATGCGGGTTACTCAGCGCCGGCATATACTGCTGCGCGGACTGAGCCAATGCCGCCACCTCTTGAATTTTTCTTTTTTCCTGCGCGATCACAAGTAACTCAGCTAAGTTTGATCCGGCCGACGCGAGCCATAGTGAGGGGCGGTTCGCCTGCTTCGACGACGTGGCGCGGATGAACGCAGGATACATCCACCGCAACGTAGACCTTGTGTGCGCCGAGCTTGACAAAGATGCCGTTGCGCGGGAGAGGGCACGTGCTGAAGCAGCCTGCGTTGTCGCTGACAAAGTCCCGCGCTCCAAAGCGCTGAACGAGCCCAGAGACGATGCGCTCGCTGGTGGGGATGAAGTTTCCCATCCGGATTTTGACCCCTGCTAGCGCCGCTTGCCCCACGGTGGGCGCCAACTGTCATGGTGGTGTCACGGCAGATGCCATGTATAGGCTAAAGGTGGGGACTAATACTCGCTAGGGGAATCCAGGGAGGGATAGTGAAGTGATTCTCCACACAAGAGCGTGTATTGATTTACTTCCAAGGTTACAAGTGCTCCTAGAGATGTATTGGCGAGAGGAGGAAGAAGGAGCTCTCTTACTCTCACCCACAGATCTCACCTGAAACCCTAACCCAAAACAGAATCGTAGAGAGACCAACCCCCCCCCCCCCAGCAGAAGCCCTAGCCCCCCCCCCTTATAGGGGAGGCTCGGTTTCTGCCTAGGGCATACGTGGAGGCATATTCCTAAGAATATGCCTCCTCCCAAAGTGGTAAGCCGACCGGGGTGCTTTTTCCCCCGCGTCACACATGCTTTAGCTACGTGAGCCTCTGACATCGCCCTCGTCAGCCGACACGGGCGTCGTCACGCTTGTTGGCCACGTCCCGGTGGTCCTGTCCTTGCTCGCTTCGCTCAGGCAGTGCGTACCGGGGCTCCTTTTGACCAGCGAGATTCCTTCCTTCTCCTAGAAGCTTGCCGTGACCCGGATGATGGTTCATCCGGCCACACCCGTTCCTGCATACAGGTAAAACATACACTTTCGACTTACCGCTTAAGTCGGATGAGGCCTAGTTAGGCGAACGCCCCCAGGTCCGGATTACCCCGTGATTCGGCCTGCCTTGACGTGGCCCGGCCAGCATCTGCTTTGGCCTTGCCGAACCTCGGCTAACTCGGCCTTTATACCCCGGCGTGACCCTACCTGGGGGTATCCCCCCAACACTCCGCCGCCCAGCCAGAAGATCATGGCGCTAGCAACAATGGCACCGATAAAGTTTCTACCATGGTGCCGCAAACTCCGGCACCGGCACTAGCTCCAGCTCAACCTCTGCTTCAACCTCAAAAGATTCCATCTTCAATTTCTTTTTAGCAAACAACTCCAGCCTCGTCCGAGTCTCCCTAGACTCGGCGAGAAGACCAACCTCGGTAGAGCCCGTAGACCAAGTCTCCTGCGACATCTTTGGCGACTGAAGCTCAACCCTCAGTTTCACAGCAGCAAGTCAAGCCAGCAGCCAAGGCCAAGAAAGTCGACAAAGTGACAAATGCCAAGCCAACTGCCGAGGTGGCTAGGGAAACACCCAAAGGATTAGAGGTTGGGTCTGGGCAGTGCACCATTGCATCCATGATGCAACAGGGAAGCACTGCTTCAGGCTCTACTTCAGATAAGCAGATCACATTGCATACCAGTCCGGATGTTGTCAATCTCGCACACCAAGCCGCACATGAGAAAGGGTTAGTCCTGACTCAGACTCTCAGTGGTGGGAGTCTCGACTCACTCACTGAGTATGCCAAGAACTGGAATAGTGTTGAATATGTTGATGTCAGCTCTAGTAATCCAGCAAAGTTCGGTCCTATGGAGATTGGTGCGCAAATGAACACTGCTAGCAAAGCTATTGCTTATGCTGGCAAAATGATGGAGGTAAACCTTTTGGCAATCTTTTTACATATGCGCAAGTACTTGTAGATATATCTTCCAGTCCCCGAGCCTCCGGGGGCGTAACATGTTACTCGGCTGGATGCTCTTACCAATGAACTTGCGCAACTTTTCTGTATCTTGTTCCCAATTCCGAAGTATTTTAACTTAGCCATTATAAGATAGGCCAATATTTCGTTTAGCCAACCACCTGTGTTCGAATTTGGTTTTACTCGGTTCGCCTCTTGAGTAGCTTCAAATATCCAATCACCTACAGCCGGGTTAAGTTCCACTTGACTCGGATCTGCTTTACTTCAAATATCCAATCACCTAGAGCCAGGTTAAGTTTTATTTGACTCGGATCTGCTTTACTTCAAATATCCAATCACCTAGAGTCGGGCTGAGTTCCACTCGGCCTGTATATTGAATAACTTTGAATATCCAATCACCTAGAGCCGGGTTAAGTTCCACTTGACTCAGATCTTAAATAACTTTTATGTTCCTTATTACTCATGAACCAACATTTTCCTTTTCAAATCGCCACCAATCGTCAGACCGCCGAGTTCCAGCAGCTACTTGACACCCACAAAGAGCTTTCCACGAAGCACAAGTCACTGCTGCCAAAGCTGAAGCAGAAAGGTAAATCTTCACTCCATTGCTTTTAGTTTAGTTCTTTTATCCTTGATTTTCCTAGTTAACATGTGACTCATATCTTGCCAGCTGATGTAGAGGCCTAGAACCAGGAATTGCAAAAACAAGTGGCCGAGCTCAAAGGTACTGTTCTTTTGCTTCCTATCCCTTATCCTTTTTCGTTCTGGCTCGACAAGTTATCATACCTCGGCTCTACCAGGTCAAAATTGTAGTGTCTCTTCAATATAGCGTGCCCATGCTTGATCTGATGCTCCATTTTCTCGAACAATCAGGACAACACCAGGCCCAACTGAAGGAGAAGGATGAGGAGATTTCTCAGCTCCATGCGGAGAATAAAGACCTCAAACTCCTCCAGCAAACTGAGCTTGAGAAATTGGTTCAGGAGTTCTTCGTGCAGAAGAGCTGGCTCACCGGCCAACTTGACAAGGGAAAGGAGCTTCTCCAAGAGGCCGAGGCCAAACCCGAGTCGGTGAACACCGCCCTTGTGGATCTCTAGAGGAAATAGGCTAATTGGTTGGCAGAATTAACTCGGATTCATGGCCTCATGGCTAGTAAATTTCTATGCCAACCTTACATTTTATTGCTGAGGTATCTGCTTATCCCTTTTTGCTCTTTTTTGACTTACTCTTTTACTCCTTTGTTCAGAGGATTTCCCTCAGTCCAAGGCGTGTGCCGACGTTGCCATCCGCAAGTACCGGGAAAATAAAGCTAAAATTGGTCCCATCTCCGAAGTAATCACTATTGAGGAGTCCTTGGTTGGTCTTGCAGCCAGCCTCGGACCCATGAAGGTCTTTGGAGTGGGGCTCCTTGGTGCTACCATTGAAGCTTTCAATATGCTCTAGCCGGGTGAGGCTGATCCCAAGCAAGTCACCGAGTTGACTGAGAGACTCCGGGATAGCAGAACGCAACTCAACTTGTGGCGAGAATATGCGAGGCGCGCTGGAGCTGACACAACCTTATCTTTCTTGCTTTCCTGGTATGAAGGCATCGACTTCAACGTGCTTTGCCACATGCGCACTAGATCCAGATGGACCACAGACTCGGCCTGCATCGCTCAACGCCAAGCTCAAGCTTTCGACCTCTTTCAATATGCTCACTGTCATTAGTGGAACAAGGGGCCGAGCTTCCTCGATGCCATCGACAATGAATATGTTGAAGCAGGTGCGGAAGAAGACCAAGATGATTCAGACAATGCAGAGGATGTTGAGGCAAACCCGGATGATGACGCTGAAGCCGAGGCTGCCAACGCTAAAGAGAACATGCCTCCCCTGCTGCGAATGACCCGGCAGCAGATGCTCCTTGAAGCAACAAAACTTTAAGATTCGTTAAATCCCCGGTATGTCGGGTGCAGATGTAGTAAAAATGGGTTATTTTGCTACCACTATGCTTTGTATGTCGAATCAATTTGGGTGAAGTCCCTGGGTTCCATTTTCTTGTTCTCTCAAATCATCGACTCGGCTCGCGTCTACCATCATTCGGCATTCGACTTACGAGTCCGACATCAAAAAATTAATATAACAATACTTGAAACCTTTAGGATTAGCTCAAGATAATTCGACATAACAAAAATAAAGTAAATATAGGGGTTAGTCCAAAAAAACAAATGTCGGCTCGATTACATTCTTTTCCTTAGTCGTTTTTCATGTGCCTAGCAATTCCAAACTTATTCTCTTGCTTGCCATGAAGCCAATTCTTGTTGGATAGCAGCAAGTCGAAGAGTTAGATTTTGGTGCCGACACATTACTAACTCAGCTAAGGGGTAGGAAATTTAGGCCATCTAACATATAAAATGAAAATACAGAAAGAAAGTAATTACTACTAAGGCAGTCCCCGAGTTTCTGCTCGAGGTGCCGAGATTTAATTGATAAGATCATCGCCGACATATAGGCCGACATATGAGAGTTCGAGATACATACACTTCTTCTAAGTGTAAAATGGACGAAGTAACGCTACATTCCATGGCCTCTTTGATTCCTCACCTAACCTATCCGCATTGTTCTTCTTCTATGGTTATGCATCAATGAGGTAATACACATCATCGTCTAGTGCCTTGCTTACAATGAATGGTCCTTCCCATGGGGGGACATCTTATGCATGTCGGCAGTGCGCTGCACCAACAGAAGTACCGGATCTCCTTCCCGGCAGACTCGGGGGTTCACTTTCCGGCTAAGGTAGCATCGGAGATTTTGCTACTATGGCGGATCTGGATAATGCCAATTCTCTCGCTTCTTCCAATAGATCAACATCATTTTGTTGGGATTCTTGCACTTCGGCTTCTGTTTATTGGATGACCCTAGGAGAGTCATGCTCTATGTCAGCTGGTAGTACAGCTTCTGCCCCATATACCAGGAAGAAAGGCATATAGCCTATTGATCGATTCGGAGTTGTTCTTAATCTCCATAATACAGCCGAGAGTTCATCAATCCAACACCTGGCTAATCTTTGCAGTGGCTCAATGAGCCAAGGTTTTATCCCAGACAATACTAGTCCATTGGATCTTTCCACTTGCCTGTTTGATGCGGGGTGTGCTACGGAGGCCAAATCAAGTCTTATCTTTTTGTCTTGGCAAAACCGGGCAAAGGCTCCTTCGGCGAAGTTGGTGCCATTATCTTTTATGATACTTGTGGATAACCATATCTCAGAATGATATCCTTGAGAAATGTCACAGCGGTAGGTCCATCACATTTACTGATTGGTTTAACTTTAATCCACTTTGTAAACTTATCAACCATAACCAAGATGTGGGTCATGTTTCCCCGTGCTGACTTAAATGGTCTAACCATGTCTAAACACCACACAACAAATGGCCAAGTGATTGGTATGGTTTTCAATTCGGATGATGACATATAGATCTTGCTAGCATATCTTGACACCCGTTGCATTTCCTCACTAGGTCGTCAGCTTCTTGCAAGGCACTTGGCCAGTAAAACCAGTGTCGAAAAGCTTTTGCCACTAGGGCCCTAGACGAGGCATGATGCCCACATTCCCTTTGATGAATATCTTGGAGGATGTCCAGCCCTTCTTCCCGGTCAACACACCGCTGCAAAACACTTGTGACACTTCTCTTGTATAACTCGGCATTGATTATAGTATATGCCTTTTCTCTCCTCTGCACTTGCCTCGACAGTATATCGTCACTTGGAAAAGTTCCATCTTTCAAGAACTCAGATATTGGTTGCGCCCATGCTGGTACATCACAGGCCGAGATAAGCACTTCATCAACCTCCATTGGACAACCGACATAACCTATTTTGGATTAAGCTGAACAGTCCCCGGGTTTCCTGAGGTAGTCCCGGGTGCATCGAGGTAGTCCCCGGGTTTGCCGAGGTGTTCCCCCAGTCAATGTCTATTGGGGCAGCTTCTGATCCGGGGTTTGCCAGGATATAAATTGACTTGGATTCTGGTAAAAGGTAATAGATGGTTTTCTCAAATGCTCCAGAGCAACTCCTGGCAGGATGGCATGCCGAGATGAGCCTAGTTTGGATAACATGTCGACAACATCATTTTTTAGCTCTTGGCACATGGTGGAATTCGCAATCCTCAAAGTAGCCACATATCTTTTCGACGTGAAATCTATACAGGGCCATGTTTGCGTCCAACACATCTCAATGACCAGAAACTTGCTACACCACCAAATCCGAATCTCCAAAGCATTGTATCCGACGGATCCCAATTTCCTTTGCTACTTTTAAGCTGTGCACAAGCGCCTCATACTCTACGGCATTGTTTGATGCTCGGAAGTGGATCTGAAGCACATATCTCAGTTGATCTTTCTTGGGCGAGGTAAGGACTACCCCGGCCCCTAATCCATCCTTCAACTTTGCTCCATCAAAGTGCATCCTCCAGTAGTTTGAGTTTGGCAAGGGTGGTTCATACTGCATTTTCGCCCAATCCAGAAAAAGTCAGCCACAACCTAAGACTTGACTGCAACCCTTCTATCGTATTGTGGAGCATAAGGGGCTAAATCAATTTCCCATTTAGTGATCCGGCCACTTGCATCCTTGTTGCTCATTATCCAGGATATAGGTGCTTCACATATCACCTTCACGGGGTGCTCTTCAAAATAGTGCTTAAGCTTCTTGGTTGCCATATAGACGCCATATGCCATGTTCTGATAGTGAGGGTAATTCTGCTTTGAAGCGGATAATACTTCGCTTAGGTTCCTGTTTCCCAGCTTCGTCCCTATCACATGATGATCCGGCTTGGGAAACCCGGCATTTGCCATTGCCGAATAACCATCGTCATATATGTTTTGACCCAGATTAACATATTGCTATTGCATAGCTAGGACTGTACTTTGCTCCTGCCGAGTTATGATGTCCAGCATTGTCGTGCATAGTGTTTCCTTGTCATGCATGGCCTTGGTCGGGGTTACCTCGTCCAGCTTCACCTCGGCTAGCACTGTGGCCGTCCTCATCACATTGTACTGATTTTCCTTTCCCAGCCCTTGCCGGGTCATATGGGACCATCTGCTTATTCTTTCTCCCCGAAGTCACTACCTTTTCTCTTCTTGGGCCTGCATGTGGGGATGATGTTGCCCGGGCGGATTTCGTATGAGCGCCCGCTGCCGAATGAACCATATGGGAACCTCCTGCTCTTGCCGAGTTTGCCTTGAGAAACTCCTCATTTTGCTTGCTAGCAATTTTCACTAACTCAATAACTCTTTCCTATTTCCTCTTCCGGGCTTCACCGGTCAGACTCTCTAACTCGGACGCTACTGCATCTGCAGCCCTAAGGTTCTTTGGCGGGGTGCTATACCTCGACAGTCCTGCTGACATAAGGGTAGTTGAGTTCCCCAGCCTAGGTACATATTCTTTGTCTATCTCACTGATGAGGTTTCTACACCTAATCTTCACACCATCCAAACGAGTGGGACTAGTGTTAATCTTGTTTGCCTACTCACGCAGTGTGATGTTCAACGACTGCTGAGCCGCTGCTACTTTCTTCGCGCTGCTAACATTTTTAGTCGGGTCTCCTCTAGCTCGGCTTGTGCCCGAGCCAGGTCTACTACAGGTGCTATAGGAGTTGTGAGGCTCTCTATTGCCTGCTGCAAGATGTTTTGTGGCCTATCTAATGGTGGGCCTCTAGCCCTAGGTACCTTTGGGGTTGCCTCTGGGTCTTCTGCCGGATCTTTGCTTGCTCCCGTGTTAGGCGCAGTCATCATCACCTCAATGCAGCTAGTAGGGCAAGTGATACGCAGACCGCGAGACGCGCTGAGAGAAGGTTCTCCTCCCTCGGCGACATGTTGTGGGTGCACACATGATTCATCGGTGACGACGTAGATCTGGTGGGTGCCGTAGCTGATGAAGAGCCTGTTGCATGAAGGGGGGCGGTTTCCGAAGCTACACGCGTTGTCGCTAACATAGTCCAGTGCACCAAAGTGCTGAACAAGCCCGGAGACGATGCGCTGCCCGGTGACGATGAAGTTTCCCGTCCGGATCTTAACTACAGCTAGCGCCGCTGCTGGCCCCACGGTGGGCGCCAACTGTCGTGGTGGTGTCACAGCAGATGCCATGGATAGGCTAAAGATGGGCCAATGTGCGCTAGTGGTATCCAGGGAGAGATAGTGTGGTGATTCCACACACGAATGTTAGTATTCTCAAGATCTATGAAGGTTACAGATGCTCCTTGAGCTGTATCATGGAGAGGAGGAAGATGAAGTTCTTCTCTGCTCACCACCCTCTCTAGGGTTCTTCCCTCTATTAAAATGGCCGACCCCCTCCTTGGAGGTCCTGGCTCACCTTATAAAGGGGTGGCCAGGTTACACTTAGGGCATACATGGAGAGCATATTCTACGAATATGCTCCTCCCAGAATAGCAAAGCGGTGCTCCCCTTTCCCTAGCGTAAGCCTCATAGAGCCTATGGCATAAGCCTCTCTGAGACCATGTCGTAAGCCTCTGTGCCGCCATGTGACCCGACCAGAAACGGTCAGTCGACGTCACCTTTGTCGGCCCATATCTCTAGTCCTTGTCTCTTTGTCTTCTACGCACTCTCTATAGTGACTCTAGTAGAAAGAGAAAAGCACTGACCATGGGAAGATCCCTTCCTTCTTCTGTAAGCCAACTAGTAACCCGGCTCCCGCCTTGTTAACTCGTTTAGTCAATACCTGCAAACACACAACATGGTGGTGCCGATATATGCTCTATTTCGGCTGAGCTAATGTTTGGTGGACACAACCATGGCTAAGTTGGTCGTAACCCGGCTGGCCTTCAGGTACCTCGGTCAGCACTTGCTTTGACCTTGTTATATCTCGGCATACATTGCCTTTATACCCCGGCTCGACCCTCCCTGGGGTCATCCCCCCAACACCAGCCCGCGAGCCCAGCTCCGTCCTGCTACCTCCCGCCTGGCGCCTTGGCCCGGCTAGGTCTCCATTGCCCCGCTCGCCCGGCTGGGCCGGCTCCACCAGACGGGCTTCCGTGCACACCTCCAGCTCTCTGCGTCGCCTCCATCGGTAAAGTACCATCTCGTTGGATGTTTCTAGCAGGTAGATGAACATGCAACCAAAAGACATCAAGAAGATCAACACTAGACAAGGAGAAGACCAAGGAAGAAAGCCACCAGGCAAGGCAGAGACATCGTTGTACCGTGGCACCACCTCTACTACTTAGCCTCACTATGCATTGCACCTGTAGAAAATAGTGTAGTTAGGCCCTGTGGGACAACCATGTTCCCTAGGCTTCCATTATAGGGCACTAGAGAGGCTCACGGGAAAGGTGACTCATCTTCTCATCGATCGCTAGCACTCTCACAGCTAGCCAACTCTCTCTCACGAGCACACGTACACTCTGCTTGGCTAGTCTCTATTAGTTTAGTAGCTCACATACAGCTCGAGGAGCCCTTATAGTTCTTCGTGGTCATCCTCGTATAATCAGTCCGTGCAGGAGTAGGGGTGTTACCTTACCACGAGGGCCCCAAACCTGGGTACTTATTATGTCACGCTACGCATGCTTGTATCCAATCCCGCCTGCGGACACCGTCGTTAGCTTCTCTGCTTGTTCCTACCCTGTATCAAGCCTTCTTAGGCACTATCGTTCCATAGACTACGACAGTTGGTGCCCACTATGGGGGAAGATGGCCTCGACCGGAGTCTCGTTCCGCACGGGACCAATCTTCTTCATCACCGTCGTTGCTGACTTGGCTCCAAAAATGGCTCTAGGGCTTGTCGCCGCCCCCGCACCATCGTCACCGACTCTGCTCCGTAAACTTTCTCGGGAGATCGCCGCCACCTCTGCGTTGTTGTCAGCTTTGCCTAGTCAGGATGCCCGAGGTCTCGTTGTCATCGCCATGTTGTCGTAGACTTCATCCTCTCCACGTCACCTGCATCGCCCGCCACGGTCCATGCTGCCCATTTGTGTTATCCACATCTGTGTGCGCCCGCAACACCGACCTCTTGTGCGCCCGGTTTGCTGCACGCCCATTGATGCACCCGTCGACGGCTTTCCCCTCGCCGTCCGTGCCGCTAGGCCGTGTCATCCTCGATCATGCCTCTGCCCCTGCAGCAACCGTCCGCGCCGTGCACTTCCCCTGTTGTGCCTCTCTGTCGTGCCTGAGCGCGCGTGTGTGCATCTACAGCTCGCCCGTGACCCCGTCTCAGCGCGAGTGTCCCCCTCCAGCTGCACACACATCTTGTGCCGCCCTCCGGCAAGCCTTCCCCCGTGTTCCCTCGTGCCCACGAGCCTGTGTGATCTGCGTGTCCCGACCGCGGCCGGCCTTCTTCGTTCCTCGCGTGTGCAAGCTCCACCGCGCCCTGCGGCATCCTTCATCTCCTCCTACCCCTCCAAGTCCTGCGACCCCAGAGCCACCCTACAAAACCGCCGCCCGCGGCAAGCTCTCCCTTGCCTACGCATGTCCGCCCATGCTGCCCGCGTGCCGCTGTGTCGATCGCCGCCACGCCTCCTCCCGCTTACCTCCACGCGCCCGTGCGCCCCACGGCACCGTCATACGCGTGCATGTAACTCCTAGAGGAGTGGTGGAGCCAGTTAGGAAGGAGGTGGTGAGCCTGCCAATTTGGAAAGAAAAAAGGAAAGAAGAGAAGAAATCCAGTTGGGAGAGAGAGAGAAGAAAAAAGGAAAGAAAAAGAAAAGGAGAAAAATAAGAAAAAAGGTAGGGCAGGCTAAGAAAGTTACCTGCTAGAAAAAATAGAGAGAAAGGAAAAAGTAAAAAATAAAAGACCCAGATCCGGATGGCTGTTTGATGTGTTGTTCTGGCTAGGCCTGGCCAGCTGAGGACCGGTCCGACTAACACCCTATTTGGTTGCCGGTTTGGCCAGCCATAACCGACCTGGCTGGTCCAGGACGACTTAGTTTTCCCTAGCACGTTTGGTTGTCTGATTGACTGGGGACCGACTCCGGTTGCGCTGTGTTTTGTTACCGGGACGGCTGGAGCTAGGCCATCTGGTTGGAGCCTATATTCTACCGTTTCGGCACCCACAACACCCGCGGAAGCTCTCTTCGACCCTACTGCATCAACTACAACAATGTGAGTGTTTTTCTGACCTCGAGCGACCCTCGGGGGATCCTCGCCAGATGTTGACCTGTTTACTCTTTGTTTTCCGGCTCCGGCAACCCCTAACCTGGGGGTTCACCGGCTGGCCCAACCTGTTGTTCTGTAATTCGATTCAGTACCTATGTGTGGTGCCAAATGTCAACCCTTCATCTCAGCTACATACCGCAACCCAACTGTATGGCTAGCAAGGGAAAAATCTGGAGGGTTAAAGTGCTTAGTTCGTATATTTTCGGCTGCTAAGACTCTAGTATCGTGTGTAATGTATTGTTAGTACCCGCTTCGGTTCCGGCTGCAGAACGCAACCCAGCTAACCATCCGGCAAGGACACAACGTAAACAGTAAAGCGCACGGGAAAGTGACTAAGTATTTAGAGATACACGAGCTAGTTTTTCGACGAGTAAAACCGTCATTCGGTTGACAACATGTGCTCTGTATGTTAATGTACTGACAACCAATTAATTTTTGTGTGTTTATTTTGCACGGTCTACATCGAGTCGATTACAAGATGCGGATAAGATTCAAACCACATGTCTTTGTCAGCTACTTCGAATCTCGGGGGCTACACGCACTGGGTGCACTCGCGCGCCCCCATTGTAATCAAGTGGTCCAGTCCGGTTGAAAGAGTTCACCGGATAGCAAGTTCAAGGTGTTGAAAAGGACAAAATAGAAAAGATTCAAAGCACTTGTCTTCGCTAGCTACTTCAAATCTCGGGGGCTACAGCCAGTGGGTGCGCTCACGCGCCCCCAATGGAGTTGTGTTGCTTTCCCGGCTAGAGGTGTCCAGCCGGACGCCATTCATGACGACTTCATCTACAACAACAATTTCAAGTTTTCAAGGGAGCCCGTGCGAATTTCCCGGTGAGGCGAAATCAGCACGCGCTCGGGGGCTAGTGTCATGGGGTGATCCCCGAGTACCCCAAGGACACTCAAATGCATACAAGAAAGGCAAAACCACACTACATTGACAAGAACAATAGAAAAAATAGCATGTGAAATCAGGGCTGACTGGGAGGTCCCAGCCAGCTAGCCCGCACCCTCCTGGGCCATCCGGCCTGCCTCACTACGCCCTCACACTTAACACCACCTCCACCCTTCCCAGATGGGCTTGTCGCGCCCCTCCTAGGTCGGCTGGTCCATCCGGCCGACGCTTCAGCTCCTGCATGTGTTCCCTACCAGGCTCCCTCTCCTGCGCCCTAGCTGGGCTGGCCTAGTCCCGCGAGCCTAGCTCCACCCTACCACCTCCCGCCTGGAGCCTCGCCCCGGATGGGTCTCCATTGCCCTGCTCGCCCGACTGGGCTGGCTCCGCTAGATGGGCCTCTACGCGTCCCTCCAGCTCTTCGCGTCGCCTCCCCTAGCTGGGCCTCCTCCTGCCCGGTTGGGCCGCCAGGTCCCCGTTCGGCTGGGCCACTTGCGGTAGAGGCAGCCGGATCGTCGCCCCATCTAGTTCGGTCAGTGCTTCCCAGGATTGTTCATTCGATCCTAGCAGGTAGCTCCTCTTCCTATCGGTCAAGTACCAGCTAGTTGGATGCTTCTAGCAGGAAGATCTAGCACATGTATTCCCTTCTTACTATCTGTTACTCAAGTTTCCAGGAACAAAGATAGAAAGAAGTGAAAATATGAACCTAAAAATACCAACATAGGATTTACTTTTTTGCACTTGACATGCTTAATGGTCCATAGTACTTTCATTTGTTATTATGCAAGTTAACATGTTGTTAAGCATAGATGTAAGTGCATAAGCGATATCACTTCATAGCTCATTTGCTTGTTGCTGTTCTTTAAAGAATGAACCATTTAACCTTGTGTAGCAATGATCATGACTTATGATTTCCAACATAGCAACAAACTCCACAGTCCATGTTTAGTTTTATCACCTTTATGCTCAAGAAGCTTGGGGATGTTGATGCATGTAAAATGCATACATGAACTTTGCAGTTTATTGACATAGATTCCCATGTATTTACATCTTATATAATGATATATCCATGTTTTACATTGATTTTGGGGATTTTCTAAACAATCCGTTCTCCTCTGGTTCTAACTCTATAGGACAGGAAAACCATGTTTTATGTATTTTTATCTTTCAAGGACCTGAACAAAGTCAAATGGACGGGAGATTTTTTTGAGGATTATTTTTTCGTGAAGAGAAGCAGCTGGAGCACAAGAACCACCAGAGGGGCCTCATGTGTTGGGAAAGAGGCCCAGTGGCATGGGCCCCTATGCAGGCTACACGACATACCCTCGTTCGGGCCTCGTTACTCGGATGTTGTTGATTCCACCGCCATATTATTTGTCTTAACCTAAAACCTTCTATAAAAAGGGTTCCCGACGTGATCTCAGAACAAACGGAGGCGGATCTCAAAAACACATAAAGAGAGAGTCTGCAGGCCACTGACGATAGAGATCGGAGGAGGAAACCGCTGCAGAAATCGTCTCTGGTCGCTTCCACCCCCCCCCCCCCTCTGGAGTTGTTGTCATCAAAATCTATAGCGAGATCCTCTACATCCATCTACAATAATCTCTTGGCAAACATGATGTGTGATGTAATCTATTGTTTTCCCATGCTCTATTGTATCTTTATGTCTATGTTTGAGTAGTTATGTGTTTATGGCAATTGTGAAATAGTTCATTGTTAGTTGCATACAAGTATATATTATCTTCTATGATGGTCTTATATAATGATATATGAGTGCAAACATATGATGGGGAATGTATAAGGTTGTCACCGTTGCATGTTGATAGGAGGAGGGATGGCTAGAGATTGACAAAAAATCGTGTCCCAAGTCTTAAATATGCATACTATGTTAATTCATGGTTAACTAATGGGGGATAAGTTATGGGGACCTTGAAACTTATAGTGGTGGTTGGACTTATTATCTTAATAACTCCCTTGTTTGCTCGGAAACGGCCTTGGGATCAATCACTAGGGGTTTAATTTCTCAGTAACATGGCTACACGTATCTATGGATCCTCTCTAGAAGAAACAAACAAAAGACTATCAATGTGCTTCACTAATTGTGACAACAAAACGAATGAAATAACAATTTGCCTAAACACTTGCTCCCTTGAGTTACCTGCTTCTATTTTAGTTGCTTTTCATATTAATAGTTTTACTTTACTTCCAATAGTTTACTTCATGTTATTACTTTCAGCACTTTACCATTTTCTAGTTAGAAGTAAAAAGTACCTTACACATCTAGTTCATTACATTGCATAAAAGGCCTTATAAGTGGGTTATAGGGATTTTGGGAATAGATGGTTTACATTCACCTCCTCGTGGGTTCGACAGTTTATCGAACTTTGCTATAGTGATTCCCTTCCATTGGAGATTATCAGCGCGCTGCCGATGCAATGCCTCATGTTGACTTGGATTCCCGGCATGCAGTGGTAGCCGGGGTAGGTGGGGGTTCCTAGCGAGTCTTACCGGGAGCCCCCAATACCAAGATGGGCGGGGCTACTCCGCTCATTGCCATGGTCTTTCCTCTGTTCCTGGACACTCCTCCCAGGATATCCTTGCATGGATGGGGAACACATCTATGGCGGGCTCCTCGAAGATGAGTAGAACGGGAGTCCTACGACATCTTTGAGAAGATCCGTTGTAGTTATGCCCATTACGCATGTTGTTGTGGTTGTCACCCACAAGATGTATATCTTGTAGGCCTCCACACTCTTATTGCTCTTATTATTGGATTCAATTTCCTAGGAGACCCCAAGACTAAGATGGAGAGGGCTCCTCCACTCATTTTTGTGGTCTTGCCTCCGTTCTCGGGCGCTCCTCCTGAGATATCCTTGCATGGCTGGGGAACACATCTAGGGCAAGCTCCTCGAATATGCCCTAGAACGGGAGTCCTACATACATCTTTGAGGATCTCCATTGTAGTTGTTCCCATCGCACACCGCTCTTGTGGTTTCCACCTACAAGATGTATGCTATTCTTCTTGGATTTCTTACTCACCCTTGCACAAGGAGGGAGTTTTTCATAGTATGGGCACCGCAGTCCCCTACCCACGCAAAGGGGCATACCCTTCTCATGGCATTATCTTGCCAGGATGAAGTGTGTGCCAGCCCTTTGCCATGGGGCGTGGAGAGCCTACGCACGCGCCTAGAAGCAACTGAGCCGATGGTAGCCCCTGCGCGTGGACGAGCAACATTGGCATTCCCTACACAAGAAACGCTCGCATCTTGGTTGCCGGGCTATGCCCAAACAATTCGTGGGTCTTTCTTTTGAACAGACTCGCGATGTGATCGTTCAGTCAGTGCCAAACTGCGATGGGGTGGCATGCCTGGTCACGTGCACTCAAGTGTCCACGGACCCGAGGCGACGCACCTTGACTTCTGCGTCGGCATGCATTGACTGTGCATTCCTCGGCTCCTGTGAAAGCGGTAACCACAGGCGACGTGGGGGCAGTTTCCCCATCGTGGTGTCGTGGGGGTCGCGCTCGATTGGTTTAAAAATTGAGGCCGCAACCGCGTGTTTCTCACTTGCTCACTCCGTAGCCACTGGCCATCTTCTTCCTCCATCTTCCTTGTCCGCCCTGCGCATTACACTGCCACCGCTCTGACTCCTCACCTCCTCCTTCCATGGCCCCTAAGAGGAAGAGAAGCTCGTCTAAGAAACGTGGTGGTTCGATGGACGAGAATTAGTATAGGTCAATGTGGCACACCACGATTGCCTTATATCCTCCTGACGTGGGGAACGATAGTACCGCAGCATTTGAGGAGGTCGCCTCCTTCACAAAGAATGAGCATGGGTCCACCGTGCTTCACCATGCCGGGTACCGAGGCCGACGTGCTCCATGCGCACCTCTAAGTGCACTTCTTGCTATACTTCCTACTAGTGGTGCGGTGCCACCAATGTCAGCATTCCTCCAAACGGTGCTCACGGACGACGATAACAATATTAACGATTTGTTTCACGCTATATCATATCAGGTATATCCATTGTTGTTTTTATTCCAACAACTCTGATCTCATATATCATTGGCAGTCCTACAACACTTTGTCGTTTTTCCAATAGTCAGGAAAACAGAACTATCAATGATACATGAACTTGTCTTAGAGGCTAGACCGGGGATATCTAAATGGTGCTTATAATTCCACACATGTATTAGGGTTTTCCTCCAAATAATCATTATCTGGAACTAATACAATATAGCACATAAGAATAAACTTAATTATGAAACATAAATATTAATAGTAATATATTTATTATTGCCTCTAGGGCATATTTCCATTAGAAGCTATCCAGTGGAGTCGAAGGAGTCAACATCTACATCAATCATAGTGTAAACTAAGTCAAAGAGTAGGAATTGTACAATAGATAATAGAACCTATGACATTGTTGTAGCAGCAATCGCAAGCCAAATAGTAATATAATTAGACCCAGTCGTAGAGTAGTCTATGAGTTGCTCTTTCTTGTTTTCTATTGTAAAGGAACTTTTCTCAATGTACCGAGGAGGTTTTGAAAATCCTTTGTAATGTACTGAGTTATAATCTATAGCCAGACCCTGAGGGATGTAATATTGGTGGAACAGTGTTTCCTTGCTTTTATGTCAACGACTTGCACCGCACTGGCCCATCCGCATCACCACTATCTTTGACGCTCGTATTGTCCGCACAGAATTCGGTGGTTTTTTCTCAAGTTATAAGAAGATCTAGCAGTCTCATGCTATTTCTTACCTCCATAAATTAGAAATTCTTGGCTTTACTTGATGAATTTGATATCTATTCTATCTGACAGTAAATGAGAACTAAAATAAAATTAGTTTATGTTTGTCAATTATAGGTTTCCAATAGCAGAACCTTGCATCATCACTACTGATGGTGAGAGTTCCAACGAGAGCGAGTTTAGTACCGGTAGATCTTGACATATAAAGGTAAGTTATTTGGGTCCCTCTTTACAAATAGAAATTTAAATTAATAGTATACCAACTAAAGATTTTGCGCAATATTTATGCTATTCATGTATAACCCTATACTATTGGGACATCAGCGTACGAAAGGCACGTCGTTTACGAGACAATGAGGCATGATCACAAACATGTTGTGGCTTACTACGCCTGCACGATCACAAAGTCATTAGTATCAAGCGGTCGGATTGGTTGCATGCTGGTGGTTCTGAACGGCCGTTTCGATATGAAAATATGTAGCTAAAGCATGAACGCTACAATCAGGTTGTAGAGGAAGGATGGAAGAATGGGGCCCAAAGTCTAGATGAGGTGATGGGCGAATTAGGTCGTATGCAGTATAATTTAACATCATGGTCGAGGAATGAGTTCGCCTCAGTTAAGAAGCAGCTGAGATCTTTGAGGAGCAAACTTGACAGGGTGAGGGCTGATTCTATTCGGTCAGGCCCGACTAGAGAGGAGTGTGATCTTATAAAAAAAGATCTTTGATCTCCTAGCTAGAGAAGAAGCGATGATGAAACAGCGTTCCCGTATACAATGGTTGGCGGAAGGAGATCGAAACACTTCATTTTTTCATGCTAGAGCACGCGAGCATGCCAGGACAAATAAAATTATCTCTCTAAAGAAGGAAGATGGGAGCTATGTATCGACACAAACAGAGCTAGAATCTCTGGCTACGAATTTCTACACTGGGTTATTCACAGCTCAAGAGCAAACAACTCCGGAGATTGTTACCCAATTTATTCAACCGAAGGTGTCAGAGATGATGAATGAGAAGTTGTGTGCGCCAGTTACTGATACGGAAATTGAGAAGGCTCTTTTTATGATGCATCCAAGTAAATCACCTGGGCCGGATGGTTTCACGGCTGGGTTTTACATTCGGCCCTAGAATATTTTGAAGGGGGATATTTGCAATGCAGTGAGGAGATTTATGGAGAGTGGGGAGATGCCTGAAAGAGTAAATAGTAGCATTTTGGTTCTTATTCCTAAAGTGAAGCAACCTCAAGATCTAACTCAATATCGGCATATTGCTCTATGTAATGTACTCTACAAGATTGTGTCTAAAGTTCTTGCACTTAGACTTCGACCAATCTTAGAGGATTTAATCTCAGAGGAACAAAGCGCATTTGTGCCTGGAAGGTTAATTACAGATAATGTAATCATTGCCTTTGAGTGCATACATTATTTGAAGAAGAAAAAAGGAAAAAGTGGGGCATGTGCAGTGAAGTGGGACATGGCTAAAGCCTATGATAGGGTTGAATGGTGCTATCTTAGGGCAGTGATGGAGAAATTCGGGTTTGCATCAGCATGGATCAACCTGGTGATGAAGTGTGTGGATACTGTTTCCTTTTCAGTCAGGGTGAATGGACAATTCTCTGAGTTTTTTAAACCTTCTAGGGGTATAAGGCAGGGAAACCCGATTTCTCCCTATCTTTTCTTGCTCTGTTCGGAAGGACTAAGTGCTTTGCTGAAATATAGTGGTCAATTGCATCTATCTCGAGGCATTCGCGTGGGGATCCATGCTCCTTGGATTTCCCATTTGCTGTTTACTGACGACTGTTTGATATTCACGCAGGCGTCCGCTCTAGGTGCCACCAGACTTCATGATATTCTGGAATCATACTGACAGGGTTCTGGTCAACTTGTTAACAAGCATAAGTCTGCGATTTTTTTCAGTGGGAATTGCACAGCTGATATGAAGCAAGACGTCCATAATGCCACTGGGATTAATGTTGAGGCGTTGGTGGAGAAGTACCTTGGCTTACCCACGGCCTTGGGAAGATCAACTGATTCAGAGTTTAAGCATATAATAACTAAGATTAAAAACTTAGTTAAAGGTTGGAATCCTAAAATGATGAGCAGCTCAGCGAGGGAAGTGTTAATTAAAGCCATCTGTCAGGCTATTCCCACTTTCTCTATGAGTTGCTTCAGATTATCAAAGAAGCTTTGTAAGAAAATTACAAGTGCTGTTGCAAGATTTTTCTGGGGTGGTGATGACAAAAAAAGGAAAATCCATTGGAAGAAGTGGGAGAACATAGCAATATCTAAATCTGAGGGGGGCTTGGGTTTCAGAGATTTTCAGTTGTTCAATCAAGCTATGTTGGCTAAACAAGCTTGGGGATTAATGGACAAGCCAGATTCTCTTTGTGCATGTGTTCTTCGTGCAAAATATTTTCACAACAAGGAGTTTGTGCTAGCTACTAATAGACGTCAAAGCTCTCATATATGGAGAGCTATTCTGCATGGTCGTGAAGCACTAAACAAGGGACTTATTAAGCGAGTTGGAGATGGAACAACAATAGATGTGTGGCAGGATCCTTGGATCCCGGCACATATTAGCAGGAGACCGATAGTGAGATCGCCTGACTCAGAAATAACCAAGGTGAGTGAGTTGATTGATGTGGACAATGCACAATGGAATGAGGTGAAGATCAGGGAAAACTTCTTTGAACCTGACATCTCAGCGATCTGTGCTATTCCAGTTGGTCGAATGATGGATGATTTTTGGCATGGAACTATGAGAAAAGTGGTAACTTTACTGTTAGATCATGTTACAGATTGTTAGCTGATTAGAAGCAACCTCAAGTGCAGCAATCATCCTCTGGTCAATATGATAGACGAATCTGGAAGACTCTGTGGAAATTGCAGGTACCTCCCAAAGTCTGTTCCTTTTGGTGGAGGGTCATACATGACTTTATACCCTGCAGACAAATTCTGAAGAAGAAGCATATGGAGGTGATTTCAGTATGAAAAACATGTGGTGCTGAGGAAGAGACAATTTTCCATGCATTCTTTGAATGTACATGGGCTAATCTTTTCTGGAAAGAAGTATACAAGGTGGTTTCGGTTAAAATTCCTCTCTTACACCTGAGATCTTGGGCTACAGATCTTATTGAAGGAAATCTAATACCACTAGCAGATATATGTGTTATTCTCTGTGGGTGTTGGGCGGTGTGGACAGAAAGAAATGCCTTTTGGCATGGAGAGGGAGGAAGAACTGTTACTGGCTCAGTTAAATGGGCTCTGGATACCACGTATGATCTGGCTGATATTGGGAGGAAGATTATAAAAGTACCACAAGCAAGTGCTAAATGGAGGAAACCGGAGAATGGGTTTATAAAAATAAACGTTGATGCAAGTTTCAAAGAAGATGATCACTCTGGAGCTACCGGCCTCATGGCGAGGAATTCAGAAGGCGGACTCATCCTGGCTCAGGCGAGGTGGGTTAATCATGCGATGAGCTCTCTAGTAATGGAGGCCAATACTGTCCTTGATGGTATTCGATTTGCCGTGGATAGAGGCTATCAGAGGGTAGAGATGGAGACTGATGCACAAGAGGTCATCAAATTATTGGAAGACCCAAGCTGCAGTAGATCATGCATTGCCAGCATCAGTCGAGAGGTTGAGGTGCTACGCGAGAAGTTTCTTAGTTTTAAACTATGTTTTGTTGGGCGCCAAGCTAATGTGGCTGCTCATCTTTGCGCTAGTAGAGCCAGTACTTCTAGAAGGAGATGTTTGTGGATCAATTATAATCCACCCTTTCTTGCTGAGACTCTAGCCAAAGATTGTAATCCCCTCGTGGTTAATTAATGAAAGCTCTGTGATTCGCAAAAAAAAAAAAGTCATTAGTCAACCCTGGTAAGTGCAGAATGGTAAATCCTACCATTTCGAGTGATTACAATTCTTGTGAATAGTCATCCATCATCTTAACATGTCAAACACTAACATTAGTATTTGTATTTTCTTACTTCTCAAATGCTTACAGTGATCAATACCTCAAAGCGTATTGCAATAAGAGAGTTCTGAGCCGGCAACCACAAGCATTACGACGGTGTTTTTCTAGTCAGATCAGATGGGCATGGAAGGTCGTGCGCTCATGAAAACCAACTAGCGACAGGTTGGGGAAGACGGCAAAGTATACAAGGGTGACATGGGTGTGTTTACATTCAAGACCGATGAAAATGGTCTTAGGGTCAACTCGTATTTCTCTCTCAAAATAGGCTTTCGCCCAGCTATATTAATGTAGCAACTAACCGATTAAGACCACTGTTGTACCAGACATCACAACGCCCAAAGACAACAAAAAAGAAAACAAAAAAGAAAAAAGAAGAGAAAATAAAGCCGACATCGGTGGTTCAACGAAAACAGCGAGAACTCGAAACCATTGCGTCCTCCGGAAAAGTTCCACCACGCGTCTGGCACTCCGAAGCGTCGCGTATCAAGCAGCACCTGCAAGAAGGGAAGCGACAATGACGACGCTACTGCCCGGACGAATCCTAGGGTTTCCCCCGATACGCAACAAGAGGTGGGACAGAGATACACCCAACGCCCTTCAGAAAGGCCGGTGACACCCGTAGGCGTCATCGCGTCGGTGTCTAGACGACAAGAATTTCTCTCGGCCCCTCAAAAAACTACACTCCCGAACGCTTCGAAATGCTCCACCAATCTTGCCGCCCACCAGCACACGCCACCACAGTCTTGCAGTTATTGCCGTCGTCTCATCCTGACCCACGATGTGAGGCTAGTAGAACCGAAAGGAGGGAACTTCGGCGAGGGTTGGAGGTCCAGCAACACGCGGGAGGGAACTGCCTCCACCACCGGAAGGCGGTAGCCGACCGGATGCCGCAATAGGGGCAAACCAGGCCCTCCTGGCTCGGCCGAGTCCAAATAGACCCATGAAGCCCCGCCGCCACACTACAGCAAGGGTACCACCATAAGCGCCAACCCCACACTAGTCCCTACACTTCTGTCCACCAGAAGATCTGATATCGCATATTCCCGCCGCCAAGTAGCAGCGTCGTCTCCACAATACTCACCCGAGCGTGTCGGACCACCGTCGGTCTAAGAACACCAGACTCATACCATCAGCCGGTAGCCACGACCACAACTAACCCATTGGAACGGGTGAGGGATATTGGTGGGCAAGCCTACGACATCGAGTGAAGCGAACACGACCACCTCCGTGTCGCCCGCCGGACGTACCTAGCGAACGGTGGCAACCAAACGTGGGTCTGCCTGGCCCGCATCTAGCCATGCCACCAGCGTGGCTGGACAAAACCCGCAACACCCAGATCAGGTCTAGATCTGGACCTGCCTGGCCCAGATCGAGCTCGGATCAAGCCCACGGCACCCTGCAACCACACCACATCGCCAGAGACCTTCGTTGCCCTCGGCTAGCACCTCACCTCCGCCACCTCCGCTGCCCGTCAGTCAAGTCGCGCCGCAGGTAGACAGGATTGAATCTGCACCGTGCAAAGCCACCGACCGCTGCCGCCCAAAGATGTCGCCGCCGCTCGAGACAGCCACCCACGCAACCCTCCACGCCATCGCAGCCCTCCACCGCATCGCCGAGCATTACCAAGGCCGCCACCGCGTCGCCACCATGCCGAGCGCTGCCGCGCCCCACGCCTGCGCGTTGCCGACGCTCACCAGATCCGCCCCGCGCTGAAAGCCAGAGACCAGGGGGAGAAGAAGGAGCCCCACTGCCACCAACGTCGAGCAGCTTCACCGTCGGCTCGTCCCGGTGATGGCGAGGGGGGAGGCATGGGGAGGCCTTCCCGCCGGCGTGCACTAGGGTTCCCCCCGGTCGCTCGCGGGAGCGACGCGGGAGGGTCACGCGGGTTTCGTTCCTCAACTCGTATTTAGTGATTTACAGATTCGTTGAGGCCACTTTGGTGTACTTGGGCATATTTTGGCATCTTTGTGGCCAAACGTTAAAGTATGACATGTTTTACGTACTTTGTGTGAGAATTAACATCACGTGATGTGACTATATCATGTATGAAGAATTTGAAAGGCACATAAACTGAG
Organism: Avena eriantha; assembly: GCA_910589775.1. Lineage (NCBI taxonomy): Eukaryota > Viridiplantae > Streptophyta > Magnoliopsida > Poales > Poaceae > Avena > Avena eriantha. Next base: position 69,895,381 of record OU342741.1, read on the forward strand.
TGCATCCTATTGTACCCCAAATTTGCGCATAGATGCATGCATGACATACAATATTGCCCTTTCTATTTTTCTTTTGGTGACGAAAATAGGTTTACATGCATGTATGTGAAGCAACTACCACAAATAAGATGCAAAATGACATCAATATAATTTTCACACAAAGTGGACCATACGGGATGACCAATTCTTGAATATGACGATTTTCTCGCTTTCTAACTAATTGTAAATGGCGATTTTGTAAAGGTAATTCAAATCTGAAATACATGTGTGCTATAATTTGGTCCTAAAAATAGGAAAAAAACTAATTTAATATATCCAAATAGGATTCTATGCATTAGCCAACAAATGAAAAATTCAACCATTTGATATAAATGGCAAAGCAGACAATTTTGAGCCTATTTTGAAAATTATAAAAGAAAATGAAAAATGTTGGATTGCAATATCCTTTTTAAATTCCATTTATTTTACTCTTAGGATCCACTTTAATACATTTCTATGAAGCCTCTTCTAAGGAGAGGTTGTCACTACATCTAAGCTGACATGCCAGCCGTAGATAGTCTATCACTGTCAACACCCGGATTTTTAATCCCAGATGTCCGTTATGCCATACCTCGCAATCCCAGGATTACCATTTTTGCGAGACATAACGGATTGGATATCACAGTACATCATCCATTACAAACCATACATAAGGTCTTACACAAATAAGGATCTCATGATCCAGTCTTAATACAACAAGCAGTGGAAATAAAAGATAAGCATAGCGGTGGGGTCCATCTTCAGGGGGGCACAGACAATGCTGACGAAGGCAGATAATCCTAGTTATCATAGCCGTCCTGTTGGCCATCATCTTGATAGTCTCCTTCATAGTCTGGCCATGAGAATAGCCAGGGACAAAGCCATGAGTACTCTTTAAGTACTCGCAAACTACCTCTAACAAGTAATATAATTCTAGGTTAAAGTGCTAAATCTAAGTTTACTATAAATTTAAGTTTGAAACCTAAGCTGAGTTCTAAAGCAAAAAAGATAAAATAAATTTCTCGAATCACTTAAGTTGGGAAGCTATTGTCATAAACACAACCCTGTTGTGGTCAAGTCAAGATTCATCATTCATTTCATAAGTCATTTTGAAAACATCTGACAACGAAACAGTATGGCTATTCCAACTGTCCATAACCGCGGACGCGGCTATTCGAATAGTTTGACACTCTGCAGAGGTGGTACACTTTCACCACAAGATCCGATACATCTGTCAGGGATAACCCTGAATCGTCATACTTAGTATGCAGATAATCAAACATAACCTTCCCTTTACACACCCTAGTATAAGCACCTCTCCTATGAGCATGGCCTCCCAACCATGACCATCAGTCATCTTGGGCACTGCATAGGTGGACATCATGAGAGGTAGCCTCAGCTCAAACCTCTCCCGCGAGGGAACTAATACTAATGCATATAAATTTCCAGCTAAGCCTTACCCAATTCAGGTAGTGTGGTTGTACGGTAAATTTGGAATGGTATCGCATCCGAATCCAACCATCAGTTTTGTAAAAGGGTTAAGGTTCATGCCTCAACATTTTCATCATAGTACCATTTGTGTTTCTCAACACATGTCAAAACATCTCAATAGAATGACTTATCATTCCAAGGTTTTCATAATTCATTTTCATCAAGTGTTCCCATCTAAAGTGACTCAAGTTTTTGATCTACTCTAAACTACTAAGTTAAGAGTGTTCACTAAGGTGGAAAAGATGGGTTCAATCTCATGCCATAGAATGACATCTAAAGGGTTTCTAAATAGGTCAAGTTTTATACTCTTTATGCTACCTTCAAAACAAGTAAAGAACTCTGGGTAAAGTAGAGGAAGTACAGCTTGTAAATAAGACTTGGGGTACTAATAGTCAAGTAGTGTGACCAAAGCATGCCTAAAGCATATTTGCTAAACCATCTAGTTTAATCCTAACTTGCTAAGCATTATACTTGCAAGTGTTAGCTTGCATTGTTAATGGTGGCTTGCCTTGGTTAGTGCAGTGGTTGAAGTTTTCTTCTTCTTCTTCTTGGTAGAACTCCTCCTCGAAAGCTTGGTCGATACTATCGTCTATAAATACATACGGAGTACACAATCACCAAACAATACTTAACCAGTCTAATTGGCATTCTAAGACACACATTTGATGATCTATTATCATCTCGAGCATCACAAGTGTAATTTAATAGTTTCACTCTTTTTAATTTAGAAAAGTAATTTCTACTCATTGAAAAGTTAACTAAGATTTAATATTCACCACTTAAAACATGGGATCATGTGGACACATGTCATCACCACATATTCTAGCATGTGGGAATGTGATTTAAGGGTTTGATCATGGTTATTTTGGTTTAAGTTCATTATTTAATGATTTAAAACGACTAGAAATGCCTATATAGCATTATTTTAGTACTAGTCCAAAGTCACTGCATGTAAACCTTAATATTATTACATATTCAGATAGGTATAATGAAATGTGATTTTTTAGAGATGGAATCAACTCAAAACCTATCTTGGTTGATTTTATAAAAATGTTGCAAGGTGCAAATGCTTCTGTTTTGTTATTTTTACTAGGAGAGATCTATAACTCTAATTGAATTAAATCCAATGGTCTTCGATAGATCTTTTCAATACCTTTCAGGAAAAATTGGTTTCATGCAATTTGGATTTGTAAATCTCTCTGAATTGATTTTCAAACTCAGAGACAGAACTAAGTTTAAACTAAAAAGTAAAACCCTAATTCAAACTAACTGGGTCGCGCAGGAAACTCTAATGGGCCGGCCCAGTGTCACTCCGCTGCGTGGGGCTCAGCTGACAGGGGGTCCACAAGTCAGTGGCTCATAACGCGTGAAGCGGTACGGGGCGATGTGGGTCGTTAGATTAGAATGAAGATCAACGACTGTGGCTTGTCGTCGACGACGGACCTGTCGCCGGCGAGCTCGAACCCTAGCGGCTCGGTGGGGGTGCATAAGGGGCGTACCAGGGCTCCATCAATGATGGCGAGGCGAGCAAACGGACTGGTGGTCGACGGCGAGCTCAGGGACGGTCGAGGCAGCTCCGGGGGTGGTCGCAATCAGTAGCGCCCCTTCCTCCTCTGCCGCGGGCTACTCTGGCCAAATTCCAACGATCAAGTGCTCGCGCTGCTCCGGCTAGATGTGGGGAATGGTTAGTGAGGTGAGGTGAGGGGAGTGGAATGGTGTGCTTCAAATGGCTGGGGGTGCCCTCCTTTTATAGGCTCGACGGCGAGACCAAGAGGGATGGGCTGGCGACGGTGGCGACATGGGTAAGGGCGGCTAGCGGCATGGCTGAGGGTGGCGATCGATGGGTGGTCTCCTAGTGGTGCTCTAGCGGCGAACGGGCATGTCCGTCATGTTCCCTGGGTCGTGGCAGAGCGGTGGGCGCGGGCTGCGGTCGAGCGGCGGCTTGTGCACGCGTGTCGGGTGTGGCGCTCTGGCGCGTGCTCGTCATGGCGCGGTGGCACTGTGCGCATGGTTTCCTCGGTGGTCCACTGCTGTGCTTGGCTCGGGGAGGGGACAGAGGGTGGCGGTGAGGTCCTGGCTACCTCCTAGACATGGCGAGAGAGAGGGAGGTGGTCTGCTGGGGCGAGTGCATGGTCGGTCGGCGAGCTAGTGCTCGGGGTGGCTCGGCACTATGGCTAGGGACAAGGGGATGGGTGCTAATGGTATGGTTAGATCATGAGGGGACCAAAGGATTAAATGGAGATCAAATGGGGGCAAACCCCTGTTCAAAATAGTGAGCTATGGTTTAGAGTTTAACCCTGACTGCCAAGTGTTTGATTAAATGGCCACAAGAAATAAACTTTTTAATTTTGAAAAGATTTTTGGTTGGTTTGCTAGGCATAAGCTTGAGACTGTGTGGGTGCTTGGGTTTTTAAAATTGATCTTGTTTGAGTGGCTTTTGAAATAGGGTGATCTTGAGACATACACTAGATTCAATTTTAAACTATCATTTAAAATTAGCATTTGAAAGTTTTTAGCGGATCACAAAGTAGGCCTTGGTACCTTATTATGTGTACTATCAAGGGGTCTAAAGATCCACACATGTTTCTGTTAAGTTTTGAGTACTAGGAATAGCCAAAGTAGGCATGATAGTTAATTTGGCCAAAATGACCATTCACTTCAATTATTTATTTTGAGTTGTGGAAAAGTTTGGAAATGATTTAGATGATGTTTATTTCACCTAAGAAACATTTTACAAGCAAAGAATCACAGAACCATGGCAATTCAAATCAATTCCTAAATTAAATGCACATACACATGAATGCTTTCATTTTTAATTTGGCAAAGTTTTTGTTAACCCTAAATTTGAGGATTTGGATCTTGATAAGCTTGGATTAAAGTTTTGGGATGTTACAAACCTTCCCCCCTTAAACAAAATCTCGTCCTGAGATTTACAAGGAAAACTAGGAACTAAAGAGATCTGGGAACTCTGTCCTAATGTAATCTTCGTGCTCCCAAGTGGCTTCCTCCTCGGTATGGTTGCTCCACTAAATCTTGAGAAACTTGATGCTCCTGGTTCTGGTGGTTCTGTAGGCTTCTTCTAAGATACGGATGGGCACTTCCCGATAGGTCAGGTCATTGTTTATCTCAATGGCTCTGTGATCGATGTTCTTGAAAACTTCCGTCTTCTCGGGCACTTCCAAACATTTGCGAAGTAACGAGATATGGAACACATTATGGATGGTTGACATCTCTTCGGGCAGTTCTAGTTGATACGATACTTCTCCTCGATGGTTCAGAATCTTGAAGGGCCCGATATATCTAGGGGCTAACTTTCCTTTCAAACTAAAGCGTTGAGTTCCCTTTAATGGTGAAACCTTGAGATACACAAAATCTCTGACATTGAAAGTCAGGTCTCTCCTCCTTTTGTTCGCATAACTCTTCTGTCTAGATTGGGTGGTCTTGAGGTGCTCACGGACTTTGTGAACCTTCTCTTCAGCTTCTCGGAGAATGTCAGGTCCAAAGATCTGACTCTCTCCTACTTGCGACCAATTCAAAGAGGTACGACACTTTCTTCCATATAGGAATTCAAATGATGCCATCTGCAAACTAGCTTGATAACTGTTGTTATATGAGAATTCTGTGAAAGGCAGGCAGTCTTCCCATTTTGATCCGTATTCCAACACACAAGCTCTAAGCATATCCTCTAAGATCTGGTTGACTCTCTCAGTCTGTCCATCAGTTTGCGGGTGATAAGCTGTACTGAAGTTCAACTTGGTTCCCAATCCTTCCTAGACTTTCTGCCAAAATCTCTAGGTAAAATGGGTTCCTCGATCTGATACGATGGTCTTGGGGGTTCCATGCAGACTAACAATCCTAGAAATATACAGCTCTGCTAGCTTTGCACTCTGGTAGGTAGTCTTGACAGGTATAAAGTGGGCTACCTTGGACAGTCTATCAACTATGACCCAGATTGAGTCATTTCCCCTACTAGAAGTAGGCAAACCGGTGATAAAGTCCATTTCGATGGAATCCCATTTCCATTCCGGAATCTGCAATGGTTGCAACAGTCCTGCAGGCCTCTGATGTTCTGCTTTGACTCTTTGATAGATGTCACATTTGGCGACTAGCTTCCGATTTCTCTCTTCATCTTGTGCCACCAAAATTGCTCTTTCAAATCCTGATACATCTTGGTTCCTCCGGGGTGGATAGAATAAAGGGTATCATGAGCTTCCTTCATGATAACTTGCTTCAGCTCCGAATCTGCTGGCACACAGATACGTCCTTTGTACCACAGTACTCCTTCTTCGTCATCAGTGAATCCAGGTACCTTTCCTGTACCAATACGACGTTTGATTCTGTCGATACTTTCATTCCCCTTCTGGGCTTCCTTGATTTGGCTAATTAAAGTGGGTTGAAGTTCAATGCTAGCTAAGAATCCTTTGCTAACTACTTCAGTCCTGAAGTGCTCCAACTCTTCATACAAACTTGGCTGCTTCTCCTTGATCATGGTATTTAGCCTACACGGCAATCTGCTAAGAGCATCCGCTACCACATTGGCTTTGCCGGGGTGATAGTGAATGTCAAGGTCATAATCCTTGATTAACTCTATCCATCTCCTTTGCCTCATATTCAGCTCCTTCTACGTGAAGATATACCTTAAACTCTTGTGTTCTGAGTAAATCTCACAGCGATTACCCATCAAATAATGACGCCATGTCTTCAACGCTAGAACCACAGCTGCTAGCTCAAGATCATGGGTCGGATAGTTCTGCTCATGTTGCTTCAGTTGTCACGATGACTTTGCCTTCTTGCATCAATACACATCCTAGACGAATCTTGGATGCATCACAATACACATCAAACGGCTTCTTGATGTCTGGCATGATTAATATTGGGGCTAAAATCAATATCTTCTTCAGCTCCTGGAAACTGGCCTCACACTTGTCGGTCCATTTAAACTTCTTGTCCTTCTTCAACAATTGGGTCATGGGTCTGGCAATACTCGAGAACCCTTCTAGGAACTTGCGGTAATATCCTGCTAATCCGAGAAATGCACGGACTTGGGTTTGAGTGGTTGGGGCTTCCCATTCTTCGACATTTTTTATCTTGGCGGGATCAACAGAGATTCCTCCGGCGGACACAATATGTCCTAGGAATCCTACTTCTCTCAGCCAAAACTCACACTTGCTGAACTTGGCATATAACTGATGCTCTCTCAGGGTTTCTAGAATGCTTCTCAGATGTTGCTCATGCTCTTCTTCTGACTTGGAGTAGATAAGGATGTCGTCGATAAACACAACTACATACTTATCTAGAAAATTCATAAAGATCTTATTCATGAAATAAGTAGGGGCATTGGTTAATCCAGAAGACATAACCGTATACTCGTATAAACCATAGCGAGTAGTAAAGGCGGTCTTCAGAATATCCGTTGCACGAATCTTAGTTGGTGATAATCAGTCCTAAGATCAATCTTTGAGAATACCTGGGCTCCAGTCAATTGATCAAATAGATCCTCTATCTTTGGCAAGGGGTACTTGTTCTTGACGGTGACATCATTCAACTTTCTGTAATCTGTGCACAGACGGTTGCCTCCATCTTTCTTGTCGACGAATAACACTGGTGATGTCCATGGCGATGCGCTTGGTTGAATCAAGCCTTTCTCTAACATGGCATCCAACTTCTTCTTCAGTTCCACTAACTCTGAGGGGTTCATGCTATAGGGTCTCTGGGCTATGGGTCCGATTTCGAGGATTAGTTCGATAATGAAATCAATATCCCTATCCGGGGGCATACCTGGTAATTCATCTGGGAATACGTCAGGGTATTCACAGACTACTCTGACTTGGTCAATGGTGGGCCGGGCTACACTCTTGTTGCACTTGAATTGATGGGGTAAGGTTTCATAGATATGCTCTACTGTTACTCCAGAACTACTGGTCATGGTGATGGCTTTCTTAGCACAGTCTATCAGTCCTTTATGCCTTGACATCCAGTCCATACCTAGTACTACTTCCAATCCTTTGGTTCCAAGTACGATTAGGTAGGCATAAAAATCTATCCCATGTATTCTGATAGGCACAGCTTTGCAAATTTTTCTAGCTTTGGTTGTTGAACCGGGGATTTGAACTATCATGACATGCTTCAAGTTGGTTGGGTGAATCTTACTAGTGCATGCAAATTCTTTGGTGACAAATGAATGCGATGCTCCCGAGTCAAACAATACTCTTGCTAAAACTGAGTTGACAGAAAACATACCCAGCACTACATCTGGCGCTTCCTAGGCTTCTTCTGCGTTCATGTGGAAGAGACGGCCGTTGCGGTTGTGAGGGTTCCTTGGGGCAAATATTCTTCCTGGTTGAACACGATGCTGCTGCTGAGCTGGGGCATTCACATGGGCATTGGCAACAGTATTTTTGGGACACTCATTGGAGTAGTGACCCTTCACTCCACACTCGAAACAAGTGATCTGGGACTTGTCCTTGACCGCGACAGGCACAACATTGCTGCCAGTTCTGGGTGCAGTGTTGTGGTTGTTGTTGGTCTTGGGAGGTGCACGGTTCAAATTGTTGGCATTGCTGGAGTTGTGATTGTTTCCTCCGGACTTCCCATTGCCTCCGCTATGGTTGGGGTAGCTTGGGCGAGACGTTGGGGGTCGGTTGTTCCTTGGTGCATATCCCGATGAAGGGTTGGGACGGTACTTCTGGTGACTGGTGGATCCATACTGTTGCATCATACGACGCTTGCGGTTGTCGTTTGCCTGGTTAATCTTCCCTTCCATCTGAATGGAAGAGTCGACTAGCTCTTCGAGATCCTCGAAACGGATGTTGATGAGGACAGTATGCATCTCATCAAGCAGTCCGTTCAGGAATCTCTCCTTCTTCTTGGCCTCCGTGTTGATCTCATCAGGTGCATATCTGGCAAGTGACAGGAATCTGTCACGGTACTCCACCACAGTCATTCTTCCTTGCTTCAATTCACGGAATTCATCTCTCATCATGTTGACTAGACCTTGCGGCACGTGGGTGCGGCTGAACTTGACTTTGAATGCTTCCCATGTCATAACTTGACCATGGTTCATCAGGCGGATACTGTTCCACCAAGCTCTTGCATCTCCCGCCAGGTAATGGGTGGCGAAGAGAACTTTCTCATTTTCATCAACTCGTGCAACTTCTAAGTTATTTTCCGTGGTCTGTAACCAGTCATCAGCATCTAATGGGTTTTCTGACATGCTAAAGATTGGGGGATTGGTATTCTGGAAGTTCTTCAGCTTGGATCCTTGATGATCCTGATTTCCATGCCCTTGGTTGTTGAGAGCCATCTGGGCGATCTACTGCAGTGTTGCTAAGTTGGCTTGGCGTTCTGCCCTGCTTGCTTCACGGTCTGTGATGAGATTCTGCAAGATCTGTAGCACTGGGTCTTGCGACGAGCTGCTTCCTCCTTGGTTTCCACAAGTCATCTGAAGATTGAGATGGTTTCAAACTAAAGTTTGAGTTATACTCAGGTTTTTCAACTAACTTCATTTTCATTCATGCAAACAAGCACACGATACAACACACACCACAACAATCAAAGGAAAACAGATGGTTTGAAGAACCATTCTGTAAGCTACGATACATTGGGACCGATACATCTCATGCTACGACAGTGCTCTAGTGCATCTACTCATCGTCGATGAAGTCGGAGTCATCATCGTCAGTGTAGAAGTCCACGGCATCCTCCGCCAGAAAGTCATCATCATTGCTAAGGTACGAATCCATGTCTCCCTAGATGTCTTCACCCTCATCTTTTTCTTCCTTTGCTGCAAGCTGAGCTTCCTGCTCCTTGACGGTCTTCTCGAGGTCGGCCACCTTCTTGCGAAGACGGGCGACGGTGCGATCCTTCTTTGCACGCTGGGGCGAAGAGACTGGCGATCCTGGATGAGCAGTGCAAAAGTCTGGGCCTTCCGATCGGCAATGGCACGGTTCTGGTTGGCTAACTCTCTGGCATTGTCCAGTTCTTGTTGTCTGTCATGCAGTAAGAAGTCAAGATTTTCCACTTGACGCCTCAACTCTGGGTGACTTGGCATCTCCATCGGCATTCCCATGAATTCACGTCTTGCATAGTGGGCAAAACGGGTTCCTTGGATCTTGTTGACACTGAGGGCACATAGACGTGCGAGAGCTTCATGCATTGCCCTGGCTAATCCATCTAGCTAGTTGTTCTCTCTCACGAAGAACTGAATTCTCCCGGCAGTTGGTGCTTCGATGCTTCCTCTAATATCTGCGGTGACTAGCCACTATAAGTCTCCTCCTGGGGGTCCTGGAAGTTGAGCTCCAAGAAACTCTGGATGTGGGCGTCCCAGTAACTCCAACAGTGAATCCAGATCCCTCTCGAAGATCAGCTGACCTCCGTTTCCCAACTGGTAGAACTTGCTGAACTGAGACTCCATCTACAAGAATTTAGGATGAGGAAATTAGTGAAGTTATCAAGTGTGTCACTTTAAGTAGTAATGTAAGAATTTTGAGGAACATGAATTTTTTTGAGAAATAAAGAATCCACAAGGATAACAGAGGAGATAGTTTTCATAAATACTCATTTTGGTTTTGAAACTAAGTTTTTGTTTGGACGTCCATTCTAACTAGGGTCTCCTACGGTCAAGATGGCTCTGATACCAACTTGTCAACACCTGGATTTTTCATCCCAGATGCTCGTTATGCCATACCTCGCAATCCCAGGATTACCATTTTTGTGAGACATAACGGATTGGATATCACAGTACATCAGCCATTACAAACCATACATAAGGTCTTACACAAATAAGGATCTCGTGATCTAGTCTTAATACAACAAGCAGCGGAAATAAAAGATAAGTGTAGCGGTGGGGTCCATCTTCAGGGGGCACAGGCAATGCTGACGAAGGCAGATACTCCTAGTTATCATAGTCGTCCTGTTGGCCATCATCTTGATAGTCTCCTTCATAGTCTGGCCATGAGAATAGCCAGGGACAAAAGCCATGAGTACTCTTTGAGTACTCGCAAACTACCTCTAACAAGTAATATAATTCTAGGTTAAAGTGCTAAATCTAAGTTTACTATAAAGTTAAGTTTGAAACCTAAGCTGAGTTCTGAAGCAAAGAAAGATAAAATAAAGTTCTAGAATTAGTTAAGTTGGGAAACTATTGTCATAAACACAACCCTGTTGTGGTCAAGTCAAGATTCATCATTCATTTTATAAGTCATTCTGAAAACATCTGACAACGAAACAGTATGGCCATTCCAACTGTCCATAACCGCGGATGTGGCTATTCGAATAGTTTGACACTCTGCAGAGGTGGTACACTTTCACCACAAGATTCGATACATCTGTCAGGGATAACCCTGAATCGTCATTCTTAGTATGCAGATAATCAAACATAACCTTCCCTTTATACACCCTAGTATAAGCACCTCTCCTATGAGCCTGGCCTCCCAACCATGACCATCAGTCATCTCGGGCACTGCATAGGTGGACATCATGAGAGGTAGCCTCAGCTCAAACCGCTCCTGCGAGGGAACTAATACTAATGCATTTAAATTTCCAGCTAAGCCTTACCCAATTCAGGTAATGTAGTTGTACAGCAAATTTGGAATGGTATCGCATCCAAATCCAACCATCAGTTTTGTAAAAGGGTTAAGGTTCATGCCTCAACATTTTCATCATAGTACCATTTGTGTTTCTCAACACATGTCAAAACATCTCAATAGAATGACTTATCATTCCAAGGTTTTCATAATTCATTTTCATCAAGTGTTCCCATCTAAAGTGACTCAAGTTTTTGATCTACTCTAAACTACTACGTTAAAAGTGTTCACTAAGGTGGAAAACATGAGTTCAATCTCATGCCATAGAATTACATCTAAAGGGTTTCTAAATAGGTCAAGTTTTATACTCTTTATGCTACCTTCAAAACAAGTAAAGAACTTTGGGTAAAGTAGAGGAAGTACAGCTTGTAAATAAGACTTGGGGTACTAATAGTCAAGTAGTGTGACTAAAGCATGCCTAAAGCATCTTTGCTAAACCATCTAGTTTAATCCTAACTTGCTAAGCATTATACTTGCAACTGTTAGCTTGCATTGTTAATGGTGGCTTGCCTTGGTTAGTGCAGTGGTTGAAGTTTTTTTCTTCTTCTTCTTGGTAGAACTCCTCCTCCTCGAAAGCTTGGTCGGTACTATCGTCTATAAATACATACGGAGTACATAATCACCAAACAATACTTAACCAGTCTAATTAGCATTCTAAGACACACATTTCATGATCTATTATCATCTCGATCATCACAAGTGTAATTTAATAGTTTCACTCTTTTTAATTTAGAAAAGTAATTTCTACTCATTGAAAAATTAACTAAGATTTAATATTCACCACTTAAAACATGGGATCATGTGGACACATGTCATCACCACATATTCTAGCATGTGGGAATGTGATTGAAGGGTTAGATCATGGTTATTTTGGTTTGAGTTCATTATTTCATGATTTAAAGTGACTAGAAATGCCTATATAGCATTATTTCTGTACTAGTCCAAAGTCACTGCATGTAAACCTTAATATTATTACATATTCAGATAGGTATGATGAAATGTGATTTTTGAGAGTTGGAATCAACTCAAAACCTATCTTGGTTGATTTTATAAAAATGTTACAAGGTGCAAATGCTTCTGTTTTGTTATTTTTACTAGGAGAGATCTATAATCTAATTGAATTAAATCCAACGCTCTTGGATAGATCTTTTCAATACCTTTCAGGCAAAATTGGTTTCATGCAATTTGGATTTGTAAATCTCTCTGAATTGATTTTCAAACTCAGAGACAGAACTAAGTTTAAACTAAAAAGGAAAATCCTAATTCAGATTAACTGGGTCGCACGGGAAACTCTAATGGGCCGGCCCAGTGTCACTCCGCAGCGTGGGGCTCAGCTGACAGGGGGGTCCACAAGTCAGCGGCTCATAACGCGTGAAGCGGTACGGGGCGATGTGGGTCGTTAGATTAGAATGAAGATCAACGGCTGTGGCTTGTCGTCGACGACGGACCTGTCGCCGGCGAGCTCGAACCCTAGCGGCTCGGTGGGGGTGCATAGGGGGCGTACCAGGGCTCCAGCGACAACGGCAAGGTGGGCAAACGGACTGGTGGTTGACGGCGAGCTTAGGGACGGTCGAGGCAGCTCCAGGGGTGGTCGCAATCAGCAGCGCCCCTTCCTCCTCTGCCGCGGGCTACTCCGGCCAAATTCCGGCGAGCAAGTGCTCACGCTGGTCCGGCTAGAGGTGGGGAATGGTCAGTGAGGTGAGGGGAGTGGAGTGGTGTGCTTCAAATGGCTGGGGGTGCCCTCCTTTTATAGGCTCGACGACGAGACCGAGAGCGATGGGCTGGCGACATGGCTACAGGCGGCTAGCGGCATGGCTGAGGGTGGCGATCGATGGGCGGTCTCCTGGCGGTGCTTTAGGAACTCAATGCGGGCATAGGGCGGTGGTATACGGTCGAGGGCAGCTGGCGCTCTAAGCGGCAGAGGCGGCGGTGTCCACGGCGAGCGGTGGTTGTGGTGCGTTGGGCGGCAAACGAGCATGTCTGTCGTGTTCCCTGGGTCGTGGCGGAGAGGTGGGTGCGGGTTGTGGTCAAGCGGCGGCTTGTGCACGCGTGCCGGGTGCGGCGCTCTGGCGCGTGCTCGGCATGGCGTGGTGGCACTGTGCGCGTGGTTTCCTCGGTGGTCCACTACTGCGCTTGGCTCGGGGTGGGGACAGAGGGTGGGGGTGACGTCCTGGCTACCTCCTAGACATGGCGAGAGAGAGGGAGGTGGTCTACTGGGGCGAGTGCATGGTTGGCCGGCGAGCTAGTGCTCGGGGTGGCTCGACACTGTGGCTAGGGACAAGGGGGATGGGTGCTAATGGTATGGTTAGATCATGAGGAGACCAAAGGATTAAATGGAGATCAAATGGGGGAAAAACCCTGTTCAAAACAGTGAGCTATGGTTTAGAGTTTAACCCTGCCTGCCAAGTGTTTGATTAAATGGCCGCAAGAAATAAATTTTTGAATTTTAAAAAGGTTTTTGGTGGGTTTGCTAGGCATAAGCTTGAGACTCTGTGGGTGCTTGCGTTTTGAAAATTGAGCTTGTTTGAGTGGTTTTTGAAATAGGGTGATCTTGAGACATACACTAGATTCAATTTTAAACTGTCATTTAAAATTAGCATTTGAAAGTTTTTAGCAGATCACAAAGTAGGCATTGGTACCTTATTATGTGTACTATCAAGGGGTGTAAAGATCCACACATGTTTCTGTTAAGTTTTGAGTACTAGGAATAGCCAAAGTAGGCATGATAGTTAATTTGGCCAAAATGACCATTCACTTCAATTATTTATTTTGAGTTGTTTTTCTTTGGGAAAAGTTTCGGAATGATTTAGATGATGTTTATTTCACCTAAGAAACATTTTACAAGCAAAGAATCACAGAACCATGGCAATTCAATTCAATTCCTAAATCAAATGCACATACACATGAATGCTTTCATTTTTAATTTGGAAAAGTTTTTGTTAACCCTAAATTTGAGGATTTGGATCTTGATAAGCTTGGATTAAAGTTTTGGGATGTTACAAACCTTCCCCCCTTAAAGAAAATATCGTCCCGAGATTTACAAGGAAAACTAGGAACAAAAGAGATCTGGGAACTCTATCCTAATGTAATCTTCGCGCTCCCAAGTCGCTTCCTCCTTGGTATGGTTGCTCCACTGAATCTTGAGAAACTTGATGCTCCTGGTTCTGGTGGTTCTGTAGGCTTCTTCTAAGATACGGATGGGCACTTCTCGATAGGTCAGGTCATTGTTGATCTCAACGGCTTTGTGATCGATGTTCTTGAAAACTTCCGTCTTCTCGGGCACTTCCAAACATTTGCGAAGTAACGAGATATAGAACACATTGTGGATGGCTGACATCTCTTCGGGCAGTTCCAGTTGATACGATACTTCTCCTCGACGGTTCAGAATCTTGGAGGGCCCGATATATCTAGGGGCTAACTTTCCTTTCAAACTAAAGCGTTGAGTTCCCTTTAATGGTGAAACCTTGAGATACACAAAATCTCCGACATTGAAAGTCAGGTCTCTCCCCCTTTTGTCCACATAACTCTTCTGTCTGGATTGGGCGGTCTTGAGGTGCTCATGGACTTTGTGAACCTTCTCTTCAGATTCTCGGAGAATGTCAGGTCCAAAGATCTAGCTCTCTCCTACTTGCGACCAATTCAAAGGGGTACGACACTTTCTTCCGTATAGGAATTCAAATGGTGCCATCTGCAACCTAGCTTGATAACTGTTGTTATATGAGAATTCTGTGAAAGGCAGGCAGTCTTCCCATTTTGATCCGTATTCCAACACACAAGCTCTAAGCATATCCTCTAAGATCTGGTTAACTCTCTCAGTCTGTCCATCAGTTTGCGGGTGATAAGCTGTACTGAAGTTCAACTTGGTTCCCAATCCTTCCTGGACTTTCTGCCAAAATCTCTAGGTAAACTGGGTTCCTCGATCTGATACGATGGTCTTGGGGGTTCCATGCAGACTAACAATCCTAGAAATATACAGCTCTGCTAGCTTTGCACTCTGGTAGGTAGTCTTGACAGGTATAAAGTGGCTACCTTGGACAGTCTATCAACTATGACCCAGATTGAGTCATTTCCCCTACTAGAAGTGGCAAACCGGTGATAAAGTCCATTCCGACGGAATCCCATTTCCATTCCGGAATCTGCAATGGTTGCAACAGTCCTGCAGGTCTCTGATGTTCTACTTTGACTCTTTGACAGATGTCACATTTGGCGAGTAGCTTCCGATTTCTCTCTTCATCTTGTGCCACCAAAATTGCTCTTTCAAATCCTGATACATCTTCGTTCCTCTAGGGTGGATAGAATAAAGAGTAGCATGAGCTTCCTTGATGATAACTTGCTTCAGCTCCCAATCTGCTGGCACACAGATACATCCTTTGTACCACAGTACTCCTTCTTCGTCTTCAGTGAATCCAGGTACCTTTCCTGTACCAATACGACGTTTGATTCTGTCGATACTTTCATTCCCCTTCTGGGCTTCCTTGATTTGGCTAATTAAAGTGGGTTGAAGTTCAATGCTAGCTAAGAATCCTTTGCTAACTACTTCAGTCCTGAAGTGCTCCAACTCTTCATACAAACTTGGCTGCTTCTCCTTGATCATGGTATTTAGCCTACACGGCAATCTGCTAAGAGCATCCGCTACCACATTGGCTTTGCCGGGGTGATAGTGAATGTCAAGGTCATAATCCTTGATTAACTCTATCCATCTCCTTTGCCTCATATTCAGCTCCTTCTACGTGAAGATATACCTTAAACTCTTGTGTTCTGAGTAAATCTCACAGCGATTACCCATCAAATAATGACGCCATGTCTTCAACGCTAGAACCACAGCTGCTAGCTCAAGATCATGGGTCGGATAGTTCTGCTCATGTTGCTTCAGTTGTCACGATGACTTTGCCTTCTTGCATCAATACACATCCTAGACGAATCTTGGATGCATCACAATACACATCAAACGGCTTCTTGATGTCTGGCATGATTAATATTGGGGCTAAAATCAATATCTTCTTCAGCTCCTGGAAACTGGCCTCACACTTGTCGGTCCATTTAAACTTCTTGTCCTTCTTCAACAATTGGATCATGGGTCTGGCAATACTCGAGAACCCTTCTACGAACTTGCGGTAATATCCTGGTAATCCGAGAAATGCACGGACTTGGGTTTGAGTGGTTGGGGCTTCCCATTCTTCGACATTTTTTATCTTGGCGGGATCAACAGAGATTCCTTCGGCAGACACAATATGTCCTAGGAATCCTACTTCTTTCAGCCAAAACTCACACTTGCTGAACTTGGCATATAACTGATGCTCTCTCAGGGTTTCTAGAATGCTTCTCAGATGTTGCTCATGCTCTTCTTCTGACTTGGAGTAGATAAGGATGTCGTCGATAAACACAACTACAAACTTATCTAGGAAATTCATAAAGATCTTATTCATGAGATTCATGAAATAAGCAGGGGAATTGTATAATCCAAAAGACATAACCGTATACTCGTATAAACCATAGCGAGTAGTAAAGGCGGTCTTCGGAATATCCATTGCACGAATCTTAAGTTGGTGATAACCAGTCCTAAGATCAATCTTTGAGAATACCTGGGCTCCAGTCAATTGATCAAATAGATCCTCTATCTTTGGCAAGGGGTACTTGTTCTTGACGGTGACATCATTCAACTTTTTGTAACCTGTGCACAGACGGTTGCCTCCATCTTTCTTGTCGACGAATAACACTGGTGATCTCCATGGGGATGTGCTTGGTTGAATCAAGACTTTCTCTAACATGGCATCCAACTGCTCCTTCAGTTCCACTAACTCTGAGGGGTTCATGCTATAGGGTCTCTGGGCTATAGGTCCGGTTCCGGGGATTAGTTCGATAATGAACTCAATATCCCTATCCGGGGGCATACCTGGCAATTCATCTGGGAATACGTCGGGGTATTCACAGACTACTCTGACTTGGTCAATGGTGGGCAGGGCTACACTCTTGTTGCACTTGAATTGACGGGGTAAGGTTTCAGAGATATGCTCTACTGTTACTCCAGAACTACTGGTCATGGTGATGGCTTTCTTAGCATAGGCTATCAGTCCTTTATGCCTTGACATCCAGTCCATACCTAGTACTACTTCCAATCCATTGGTTCCAAGTACAATTAGGTTGGCATAAAAATCTATCCCATGTATTCTGATAGGCACAGCTTTGCAAATTTTTCTAGCTTTGGTTCTTGAACCGGGGACTTGAACTATCATGACATGCTTCAAGTTGGTTGGGTGAATCTTACTAGTGCATGCAAATTCTTCGGTGACAAATGAATGCGATGCTCCCGAATCAAACAATACTCTTTCTAAAACTGAGTTGACAGAAAACATACCCAGCACTACATCTGGTGCTTCCTAGGCTTCTTCTGCGTTCATGTGGAAGAGACGGCCATTGCGGTTGTGGTTTTATGTCAGTCTCTTCCGATTTAGGGTTATCTCATGGCGATTGTTGGTGCTCTGGCGCGTTGGTCTTTTGAGACCTTAGCACGACGACAACAAGATCTACTATGACATGTTTTGTCCGCCTCCAGTGATGAAGGATTGTTTGTAGTCGACTTTAGGTGATCTAATGGCCTATTTATAATTTATATTACTTTGGTTTTTTAACTATTGTTGATGATTATTAATAGATGATGAAATTTTCACAAAAAAGTATAAAATACAAAACAAAGTCACATGCTTCATTATTTAACATAATTCTAACAAAATAATCATAAAACAATTTTTCAGAATGTCAAAAGTGTTACAGAAGAAGTCTCGTGTATTAGGAGCTGATGGTGAGTCCAGAGGGGAAGTTTGGCTCTGATGGTGAGTTCGGAAGGGAAGTTCGGTTGGAGCCGATGGTGCATCCACAAGGGAAGTTCGATTGGAGCTGTTTGATCTTTGGAGGGACCGGCATCGGTCAAGATGCTTCGATGTTTCTCAACTCCTTGACATAGCCTTTTGCCCTGCTATATTAATATATCCAACCACACGATACAACTATCAGGGCAAACAACACAAGCACACCCAAAAGAAAACAAGAGAAAGAATAGAGAAACTAAAGCCAACACCGACAGATAGACGAAAATAAGAATGACCCGCAACCGCTACGTCCTCCGAAGTTATGCCACCACGCTCCTAGTGCTATGAACCGCCGCGTACCAAGCAACACCTTCAAGAAGGAATGCAACAATGGCAACGATGTTGCCCGGACAAGTCCTAGGGTTTCCCCCGGCACGCTGAGATGAGTGCGGAAATGGTACCCCAGACGCCCTTTAGGAAGGGATGACGACACCCGCAGGCGTCAGTGCGTCGGAGCTAGACAAGCCGACGAGATTTCTCCCGGCCCAAAAAAATCACTGCCCTAGACGCTCTCTAGCACTCCATCCAACTTGCCTCTCACCAACAAGCGCCACCATGGTCTTGACGCCATCCTTGTCGTCTCACTGTAGTCATCGTCGCGAGGCCTATAAGTCAAAAGTGGAGCACACAACAAGAAGGACTAGGGTTGGAAGGACTACAGCTAGCGGAAGGGAACTACCTCCACCGCTATCGCGGTAGCTGACCGAACACGGTAGCAGGGATACACCAGGCTCCCAAAGGGCCCTGCTAGGCTCTTATTGAACCCGCAAAGTCCCCACCGCCATGTTGCAGCAGGCTGGCCGAGCGCCACCAACATCTTGGACTACGGGCTCACCATCTCCACCTCCAGGAGGCGTCACCACAGCGGGAGGTCCCGCTGGCCTGCCCAAGCCTAGATGGAGCCCAAAGGGTCCCAGATCTAGGCCAAACGAGCATCCTTGTCTCCTGCCTGCGCGTAGCTCCGCTCCGCCACCAAGCGGCAGTGCGGCCGCCTTGCAACCACCATGCCATTGTTGAAAATCCCGTCACCGTGCCAGACCGCCGCCGCCATGCCGCACCTCTCGAAGTTGACTTGCCCCGCGCCATACATGGCCGAGAGGGGAGAGGTCGTGGGTTTGCTACCACCAGCACCGCACGGGGTAAGGTCGGCCGCACACCGACAATGGCGGGGGAGAGAGGGGAGGGAAGGCTGTGAGAAGGGGGAAGGGGCACGGCCCCGTCGCTGCAAGGTGGTGTGGGTCAGAGAGCTAAGAGGGTCGGGGTGCAGTTCTGCTTCCTGGTTGGTGTTTCTCAACCTAGCACAGATTCTTTTGCATTGTAGCTCTACAGTCTTCGGACTA
Source organism: Avena eriantha (assembly GCA_910589775.1). NCBI lineage: Eukaryota > Viridiplantae > Streptophyta > Magnoliopsida > Poales > Poaceae > Avena > Avena eriantha. Next base: position 69,914,680 of record OU342741.1, read on the forward strand.
GTCTGGATGTGGAGTTCAAAGTACGTCTGTTGCTCACACACTAACCGATGAAGCTCAGCCCTCCCTCGAACTGAGCTAGCCAAAAAATCTAAAGTTGGCTCATCTTTTTTTCTATAAGGGGCACTTTATTACTTAAAAATTTGAGTTACGCCTAGCCTCTACATAACGAGGATGCACACAGCCGACACAGTTCATAGATCCAACAAGGGAAAAGTAAGGTAAATAGACGAATTGGATATCAAAATGAGAAATTGCAAAACGCCTGGTGTGCTGAAGGAGGTCCGATCCAAGTAAAAAAATCTCATGACGTATCCTCCAACAGGGTACACACCTTCGCGAAAAGGTCGTGTGAATCCGCATGATGCAGTGCCGACCAAGATCATAGGGTGTTTGTGCATCTGTAAATAACCTGCAAGAGAGAGCAATTTTTATCATTAAACACTTTATCATTTTTACATAGCCATAGCGACCATATAATGGCAATCACTCCAACCCGAAGAAATAACTTATACTTGCGATCTATACCATGTAACCAATTTCCAAATATATTGGCAATACTACGTGGTGGATGCAAGCCTGAAACTGCTTGGGTAACTGACCATATAGACCTTGCGAAATCGCATTGGAAAAACAAGTGTTTGATTGTCTCATTGTGATGATAAAACACACAAATAGGATTCCCATGCCAATTCCGCTTAATAAGATTATTTTTGGTAAGGATAATTCCTCGACGAAGATACCAAGCAAAGATTTTGTGTTTTAAAGGTATCTTCATCTTCCAGATCATCCTATTATCTAACATGGGTAAGTTTGGCTGGACTAAAGCATTGTATAGGAAACTAACAGAGAAAGAACCATTCTCACTTAAATTCCATAGAAATTCGTCAGTTTGAGCTGACAGTTGGATATTTGCTAACCGATGTAGCAATGTGATCCAAGAGTCAAGTCTAGTACCAAACAAATCACGCCTAAAAGTCACATTAGGTGGGAACGATGCCAATACCGTGGCAATTGTTTCCTCCTTATAACAGACTATAGAGTAAAACGCAGGATATTGTTCTCGGGGTGTAGCATTTCCAAGCCACCCTGCGGTGACCCAGCATACCACTGCATGATGTAGTACACTATAGTCGTTGACATAACACCAATAAACACCGTTCACTAGTATTACATCCCTCAGAGTGGTACAACAGAAACATAGCAGGTCCAAGACATGACTATAGATTACAACTCGACTCTTTACAAAAGATCCAGAGAACACTCTAGGTTAAAGAGAGAGAAAGAACTTCTTACAAAGAAGAACCAGAAATAATAACTCAAAACTATCTAGTAACTAAGACTAGTATATAAACTATTTGGCTTGCCATTGCTGCTATTGCAATGCTCTACAAAAGTAGGTTTTATGGCTAGAGAATCTACTTAAGAACTTAGTCTTCGCTTCGGTTGACGTATATGTGGACTTCATTGACTCTGTTGAAGAACTTGAGTTGTCGATGATGGTTTCTTGAGCATAAATTGATGTTGACGTCGTCTTGAACGGCTTAGAACCTAGCAAGGGTTAAGAAGGTACGATTGAATACAGGCGTACTCAGCAACTTCACTAAAAATGAGTGTATGATGCACTATCTCTATAGCCACAGACCATAGGTCGTAGGCAATGCAGGTTTTCGTAAACATTTCTTCAAAGATTGATTTTATTCTGAAAACTATGTCCGACAGCCTTCACAGGTTGACCAGAACCATCGTGGGGTTCCTTTCCTTCCGCACTCGTAGCTCCTTCCCGGAACAGGGAGTAACATGTCACAATTCTTACACTCTGCAGAGGTGCGTCACTTTTCCCACAAGAGACCATAAGCTTTGTTGCACAACCGGGGGTATGTCCCCATTCAAACTTCCATGGTTTGAGGCCCAACTTAAGATACAAGCCAATCGATGCCCTCTCCGCGATCCCATATGTCTGCACGATCCTCCGGGGCTGACTACACCTCCGTTAAGCCGCCAACTAGGGCAAGCTATAACCATGGGATTTCTTGAAGACTCTGTAAGCATCTCTGGCTGGCGATCACCATCAGCTATGGTGAACTCTGACCTAGACAGCCTGCACAGATAATCTAGACACCTAACTTGAGGGGAACTAAGGGGTCCCACCCATGTGCCGGATTCTCTGGAACTCCACGAGAAATCAATAGCCTCACGATAAGGTCATCTTGCCTCCATATGAAAGGGAGAAGATACAGCTGACTTCTCTGTCCCATTCCAAATCTCATGGTTGACGCGTAATATACGGCGCTAGAATCACTAGAGACATTGGGTATTAAGCCCTAGATGATACATTACTGTACAATGGCGTTTCCATTGCCAGTTATGATAGATTAGCTGATCACCTGGATCAGTAACCAATAATTTTAGTTAATTGTAAAAATAGTGTTTTTGACCTTTTTGAAATGCAAGTAATGACACAGTTGAGTTACAAGCATAAAAAATAATCAAAGGACATGAGCAAGTTGTGAACTTGCCTTTTGTGATTGCAAGATTATGCACTCACAGTCTTCAAGACAATAGAAGATCCAAATTCTGTAAATAGCATCATTGGTTCGGTAAGGACTAATGTTCAAAGAAGCAAGATGCAACGATGCATAAGTAATGTAATGCAATTTGAGAAACGCGAATCCCCGGAGTAATCGTATCTAATCTAGGGTTTGGAAACTGGAAATGAGTTCTTTAAAATGTGTTGCACTTTTATAACAGATTCACACTTATGCTTCTTATTAGGGCTTGTGAGAGTGTGTGTGAAACAATAAGTAAATATAACAAGCAATAAGCAATATTAAAACACTCAAATGGGTATGGTATCTAAAATATTGCTTAAACAAGATTAAGAATCAATTAGAGCTTTTAAATAGGTGTTCAAGGATTACTTTTAATGTTTCTTAAAAGAATAACCTTTGAGGAAAGATTACTTTACAAAGTAAAAAGTATTTAAATTTAAGGCTAACACTAGAAGTTTTTCTTATTACTTATAAGTACTAAAGTAGAAAACAACTAGTATTGTTGATTTTACAATTGATAAAATACTTTTAGAGAGTAAAACTTATTTAATTTGAAATGATAGGTTGAGTAAGTATAATTTAAAATGGTTAGACTTATGTTAACTTCAATTAAACATTATTTGAACGTGTTCTTACATTTTTATACTTTAAACAAGTAATGCTAAAGGTAATAGTAAGTATTTATATATTTTTAATGAATTAAAATAAAATAAAAAGGTTAAAATAAGATTTAGTAGACCTTTACCTTTTATTTTGCTTCAAAAGTAAGATTTGGCATTTTTAATGTATAGAATTTATTTTTGTGATCATTTTGGTATATTATAATTATTTTTGTGATTTTTAAAGAATAAGATATGATTTTTATAAGTTTTATCACTTTATAAATACTTAATAAATAAAAAATATTAGTTAAGTGATAAAAAATATATAAAGCAAATAAATAAGTCTTTATTTTGTTTTCTAAGATTTTTTTATATTTTAAACTTATTTTTTTGAAATTTAAGTAATAGAATTTATTTACTAAGATTTATTTCTAATAGATTATTTACTAATAAATGCTAATGATTTATTTAAGTTGGAAAATAAAATATGATAATAATTTTATAATATGGATTTTATTTTTCTGAACATTTTGATATATTATATGTATTTTTCTGAATTATAAAACAAAAGATATTCAATTTTTAAGGTTTAACTATTTTCCTAAATTCCTAAAACGCATTTATATTTAAACCTATATTGTTTTATCTATTTTACTAACAGAGGAAACTTTTCACACCTAGACCCAATCTAGACCTAGCCACTGACCAGTGGGGTCAGGGCCACGTCGGCATCCAGCTAGGCAAAGAACAGTCAAACGGCTTTTGTTACTAATCCAATTCCTACCCAGGTTCAATGACAAACGGGCCCGGAGCCACGTCACTTGCCACATGGGCAAAGACCAGTCATGGGTGATGTCACCTCACCGGCGCTTGACGTCACCTCGCCGGAGTACGACGGCGACGCCAGAATATGGCACCAGGGCGATACAGAGGAGTGCATTCGACACTTCAGAACATGGCGAGTCGTACTAGATCATTGGTACAAGTTCTAAGGCACCGGAACAGTAGCATCGACGCGCACCTGCGGTGGCGCTCGTCGGCGACACGATGAACTAGAGCTACGACCTAAGCTAGGACGTGTAGGTAGTACCAATCAATAGGAATTCTTACCATGGACATGACCGTGGGCTCGGTGATGTTGATGGTGACCGGAGATGAGCACGGCGTCGCGGATTCCGGCAAACACCGACGGAGAGGAACGGAGAAATTCACACTCCACCGAGCTCCCTTGATGCAATACTCCCTCCAAATACTCCACGGGGCACGGCGCTTCTTCCCCTCCACTCCACGGACTCCGAGATGGTTTGTATCAACGACAAGCAGAAGCTCGCCGGCGGCAGCTTTGGTGGCCATGTAGAGAACAGAGAGCGATTGGGAGAGATTAGAGAGGGAAATCAGCTAGCTAGGGTTATGTGAATCCTCCTCGAGTATTTATGGAGCAAGGCAAGGTCGGGGGCAGCGGCACGGCATCGACGACAACCAACATGCAACGACGGAGTTAGAGCTTCTCCGGGGAAGGAATCTTCACGCTGAACTTGCCAGTAGGCACCAAGACGATAAGGGCATCGACATGGAGGTCAGCTGTGGCTACAGGTCAAGCAAAACGGCGGCTCGGTATGTGGCATTGTTGACGTGGTGGTGGCAGTGCACGGAGAGGAAGATGACGACGTCTCTCCCGTCTGGGCCCTGCACGTCAGTGAGAGATCGAAATGGTAAGTGGGCTTGGGCCAAACTGGGTCGGTGTTGGGCTGCTACGAAGTGAGCTGGGCGATGGTTAAGCAAAAGAAGCAGTGGGCTGCGAGCAGAAACTGGTTTCTTTCTGTTTTCTTTTTCTATTTTCTATTTTGATTTTCAGATTTGTATTTTTTTACAAAACCAATTCAAATATAAATTTTCATAAGGATTCAAATATCCAGAATTCTATAAGACATGGATATTATGATAAAGGTTAATTATAGCCAATTTTTCTACATTCCTTGTGGTGTATACAAAATATGCTATTATATGCAAGGTTCTTTTATTCAATAAGGTAAATATAATTTAGGGTTTTAGGAATTTGTTTCTCATATGAAAACCTTATAGAAATGTTCTTGTTTTCACTATGATAATTACAATTTTAAAGATTTGAGATGGTGAATAATAAATATAGAATTCTATTAATGCTTAACTTCCTGAAGGAATTATAAATATTCATTAATAAGATTTTAATCCTTGTAGTTCATGACATGATGATTTGATTTTTATGGTTCTCCATATTTTGGAATTTCTCTTATTCAAATCCTCCTTAATTTATAGTGTTTAGGATTACCATGGACAACCATGGTAAAGTCAAGAAGCAAAAATAGCAATTATTAATAACTGCCATGGGTTTTAGGAAGGTTTTTAATAGACTCACATTCTATTATGAATATGTATTGAGATCAAGGTTCAAGGACATTTCTTCTAAATCTATGATTAAAATTGATATCTCCACTTTGAAAGAGATATAGGAATTACTTCCTAGAGTAATATGTTATTCCATGGATCTAAGTTTCTATTAGGGTTCAAGACAATCAAATGGACAAGGCTTTCACCAATACTCTCTCAACTAGTATTCTACTCATCTCTTAGATATTTCATTTGACTAAGAGGTACTAACCATTGGCTGCCTAAAGATAGGAACTGGTTTAACTACCCTCTTCATTCAAAAGTTTAGAACAAAGAGGTAGACAAGGTTCTGTTCATGGATTGACATGTTCTTGGTTAAGGCTTCTAAAGAATCCTTACCTTAATACCCCACCAAGGTTATCTTTAGATAAGGAATTCCTTTCCTAAATATACTCGATATATCTCTCTTATCTTATTCACAAAGATCACATCTTCCTGAATAAGACAATCATCTGACTCCACCATATCCATCATCATATGATGACATGGTCATGCAACTTCAACGTTACTCCATACAACTCATCGAATACTTCATCATACTCTAGCTTTACTTCTAATGATCAGGCTAGATGATTCAGCTTACTAGGATTTGCCTAACTTGGTATATTCATAACTCTTCTTCAACACCTAATCATCTATTCTCAAGTGACTTGAGAATAATGACCACCATCCTTTGATCATACAAAGCTTAGGCTTCTAATTGTTTGATCAAGATCTATACTCAACTAAGTAATAGACTTGTATTAGTCTCTCTATAGACTTATCTTGTTAAGCAAGCTTCTTCTAAGTCTATATCCACTTGTCCTAACAAGATTGTTGTATGATGTACTAATACTACTAGCTTTCTCATAGCTCCTCAATTCCTAGCTCAACTCTTGGTTTTAGGTACTGCTTCTAGTTAACTCATGAGTGAGTTAACTCCTCCAACATCAAATGGTTTGATCTCCACTAAGGATCACATGCCATTGATGATGGTACACTCAACCATATCTAGTTCTTCCTTCAAATTAATTAACTTAAGGTATTTGGGAAGGTCAACACAATAGGTCAAAGGCTATGAGTCAATAAGTTCTAGGTCAAGAATTGATCACTCAATAATGATGATCCATTAACACTAGGACTTGCTCAAATAGGAATGTCACCTCTTAATATCATATTAAGAGTATATGCTCAATGTTCTTGGCTTGACTTCCATTATACTTCCTTTGTGATAAGAATTGATACATAAGAACTACCATGATGCCCATGGTAGGTACCACTATGGCAATCAAGTGTATCAAGACTTAGTTATAGAGTTTCTTTACTTAAGTGATATACTTTGCTATTCAAGATTTGTGGTAGATAATACCTTGATATCATCTTTTAGAACATTAAGTATTCATCCTTGAGTTGTGGTATGGAATACCATGTAATGATCTCTAGAAGATCAAGTACTCCTTATTAAGTAGTGTGTTGTAACTTAGTTTTATTACATTTGATCTACCCTTAGATCAAATTATATTACCCTAAAATAAGGTTTTAGAAAAGGTCATATTGAACTTATCGCAGTCAACTTGATGATCTACTTCAGTTCCACCAGTTAAGAGAAGCTTCAATCACTTTGACAAGTTTTATTTGAAAGCGTGAAAATTATCCGGATTTTCTATGCATGAATGCAATGCACACACTTGTGTTCAACTTATTTCTAAGCTCTAATGCTGGGATGTTACAGACTCTCCCCCTTAAAATAAACTTCGTCCCCGAAGTTCGTACTCTCTTGCATTTCGGAATGAGGTATTGACTTGTATTGATCACACCATTTCTCAAATCCATAGTGATCATAATTGTGATATCCCCTATCCAGATTTGTTTCCTTGAATCATCTTCATTCTTGGCAACTTTGAACTATCATTCCTAATTTGTCCTATGGTTTCTGTTACGATAATCTCTTGGATTATATCCTGACAGTTCTCTTTAGAATTGGTTGTGGGCACATTTTTTCCATTCCAATTTGATTTTCCTATAACACGTTAGTGATGTATCTTGGAATACTCTCTTCACTCTTAGGGACACTTACGAGTTGTTTCCCCTATATAACTAGTCCACTAGGTTTAAGCTGTTATATCTCCTTCGATCTTTCATCCGGACATACTCTAGAGAGTACTCTTTGTACAGATGATTTCTTATAAACTTATGAGAATAAGGCTTAATCTCACCATAATTTTGTACTTCTCCAACCTTTAGTCAGAAAGTTAGACAACAACACTTCAGTGTTTATTGTTTACTCTCCCCCTTGGGGTTTCCTAATGGTCTCTAAACTTCCTGTATAATACCCTATAGTTAAGGGATTGGTCTTTGTCTAGTTTATATCTTACCTATATAAGGTCTCACAAAAGAATCTGTGGTGTACCCACATAACTGTGGATCTCCGAAATGAATCTTCCGACATTACTTGACTTACTCTTAACCTCCTGAACATTTTCGCTTTGGTAAGCCCGACTTTATGAAGCGTCTCGAAAGATGTTCTTTAATTTTCATACATCCTTAGGTCTAACTTAACTTAGGCCAAGTTTTATACTCTTTAGATTACACGAATATAACTTACTTCACTTTACTGTTAGGATACCAGCTATAGATACCAGCTAATACCAGTTGCGGATACCAACTATGGGTACTAGCTGCAGATCCTTCTAGGTGTACGAATTACCCTTCGGTTTTTGACTTCTTACTAGCATCCTCTCTGAGTTTGTCAGAGCTTGAATACCAGCTACGGTTTCCAAACTTCTTCTTTGTACTGATTCACAATACTTCCATGAACCTGATACAGCTACTTCATTAGCTTCTTAGCAACATCCCTATCTTAAGTGAACTTAAGTTCATTCCTTCATGTTGCTCTACCCCTTTTTCTGCACTAATAACCCTTCTTATTGCCAGCTCATAATGAGTTGGGGTTGATCCATCCTTCAAAATAGTGTTGATACTCCTTATATTTAGCTTCCTTCTTCTTGCCAATCTTCAACTTGATCTTCGGAACTCGTCACTCCCTTACACGAATTCCCTTTTCTATCTAGGTCTATAACATCAAGTAGTAACTTGATGATGTAACATGCATTTGCACATCAAGTCAAACTTTATGCACAGATCTAGTCAATCAAGAAGATGCAATAAAAACCAAAAATCCAAATGTGGTACACATAACACACATCATTCCAAGCCCGGAATATAATAGTTCAGTATAATACCTCTAAAATTCAGGCTTAGCTGTGTAGTATATGACACCTCCTAGTATAGGTTTACACCGTGATACTTACCACTTAAGGGTTGAACTACTCTTTGTCTCAACATTTACCCAAACTACCCAATTGTAGTTGGATAATTTTGAGCAACGGGTCTCACTTTGGTTCTAACTAACCTCTTACCGTTCTTTCGGAACTACTAAAGACTACCAGTTTTCCATTCTATCATAAACTATCCTCACATAATCTCTCAAAACTACTAACAAAATTGTAGTTACTACCTTAATCCAACAATCATCATAATATTATAACACCTATGTCTTCTCATAGACCTACACTTTTCTTTACTTACTATTATTACAAGATTATTTACTAAGTACTTGTCCAATTACAGACTTATCATGGTCTCAGAGCTATTCTCACCACGAACTTGTTAAGATTTACCTAGTCATCATGATTAAAGAGCTAATCTCACCATGACGACTCTTCTTCTTGGCTTACTATTAATGATTCTTTACAAAATTATACTCCATCACATGGAATTATCAAGTGGATGCCACATAATTTAGTTCCATTTGTATCTATACATACTCTAATGGTCTATCTTATATGGTATGGTGGTATCTACTAGTGATAATATTCTGCTACTTCCCATGGGTTCTAAATATAGACTCCATCACTAATACTACTCCACATGGTAACTTGATCTTAGTCCTAACCTTACTTGATATTTTATCTTACTTAAGATATCTTAGTAATGTTATACCTATTTAGAACAATACTAAAATGGCATTTCTCTAGAGAATACATATAACTAATCCTTAAGAAAGATGATAAGAACATCCAACTTACGTGTGACAAGATTATCCTCAAGTGGATATCCATCACAAGTTTTGGTTTAGATAAGATGGCTCCTATAGTCACTATCCAACCTACAGATCTTCCTAAAAAGGGTTTTAATCCTAAGGTCAAAGCATATGCTCTGATACCAGCTGCGGTGACCCAGCATACCACTGCATGATGTAGTACACTATAGTCGTTGACATAACACCAATGAAACACCGTTCACTAGTATTACATCCCTAAGAGTGGTACAACAGAAACACAGCAGGTCCAAGACATGACTATAGATTACAACTCGACTCTTTACAAAAGATCCAGAGAACACTCTAGGTTAAAGAGAGAGAAAGAACTTCTTACAAAGAAGAACCAGAAATAATAACTCAACTATCTAGTAACTAAGACTAGTATATAAACTATTTGGCTTGCCATTGCTGCTATTGCAATGCTCTACAGAAGTAGGTTTTATGGCTAGAGAATCTACTTCTATCTACTCCCTCGTTTAGAAATATAAGATGTTTGAGCTTTGTGAATCGAATGTATCTAGACATATTTTAGTATATAGGTTCGTAGATGTTCGGAGTGAACCTATATACTAAAAGGGGTCTAGATACACTCCTTTCACAAAGCTAAAACATCTTATATTTCTAAACGGAGGGAGTACTTAAGAACTTAGTCTTTGCTTCGGTTGACGTATATGTGAACTTCATTGACTCTGTTGAAGAACTTGAGTTGTCGATGATGGTTTCATGAGCAGAAATTAATGTTGACGTCGTGTTGAATGGCTTAGAACCTAGCAAGGGTTAAGAAGGTACGGTTGAGTACGGGCATACTCAGCAAGTTCACTAAAAAGGAGTGTATGATGCACTATATCTATAGCCATAGACCATAGGTCGTAGGCAATGCAGGTTTTCATAAACATTTCTTCAAAGATTGATTTTATTCTGAAAACTATGTCCGATAGCCTTCACAGGTTGACCAGAACCTTCGTGGGGTTCCTTTCCTGCCTTGTTCGTAGCTCTTTCCCGGAACAGGGAGTTACATATCATAATTCTTACACTCTGCAGAGGTGCGTCACTTTTCCCACAAGAGACCATAAGCTTTGTTGCACAACCGGGAGTATGTCCCCGTTCAAACTTCCATGGTTTGAGGCCCAACTTAAGATCCAAGCCAATCGATGCCCTCTCCACGATCCCATATGTCTGCACGATCCTCCGGGGCTGACTACACCTCCGTTAAGCCGCCAACTAGGGCAAGCTATAACCATGGGAGTTCCCGAAGACTCTGTAAGCATCTCTGACTGGCGGTCACCATCAGCTATGGTGAACTCTGACCTAGACAGCCTACACAGATAATCTAGACACCTAACTCGAGGGAAACTAAGGGGTCCCACCCATGTGCTAGATTCTCTGGAACTCCACAAGAAATCAACAGCCTCACGATAAGGTCATCTTGCCTCCATATGAAAGGGAGAAGATACAACTGACTTATCTGTCCCATTCCAAATCTCATGGTTGACGTGTAATATACGGCGCTAGAATCACTAGAGACATTGGTTGTTAATCCCTAGATGATACATTACTGTACAATGGTGTTTCCATTGCCAGTTATGATAGATTAGCTGATCACCTGGATCAGTAACCAATAATTTCTGTTAATTGTAAAAATAGTGTTTTCGACCTTTTTGAAATGCAAGTGATGACACAGTTGAGTTACAAGCATAGAAAATAATCAAAGGACATGAGCAAGTTGTGAACTTGCCTTTTGTGATTGCAAGATTATGCACTCACGGTCTTCAAGACAATAGAAGATCCAAATTCTGTAAATAGCATCATTGGTCTGGTAAGGACTAATGTTTAAAGAAGCAAGATGCAATGATGCATAAGTAATGTAATGCAATTTGAGAAACGTGATTCCCTGGAATAGTCGTATCTAATCTAGGGTTTGGAAACTGGAATAGAGTTCTTTAAAATGTGTTGCACTTTTATAACAGATTCACACTTGTGCTTCTTATTAAGGCTTGTGTGAGTGTGTGTGAAACAATAAGTAAATATAACAAGCAATAAGCAATATTAAAACACTCAAATGGGTATGGTATCTGAAATATTGCTTAAACAAAATTAAGAATCAATTAGAGCTTTTAAATAGGTGTTTAAGGATTACTTTTAATGTTTCTTAAAAGAATAACCTTTGAGGAAAGATTACTTTACAAAGTAAAAAGTATTTAAATTTAAGGCTAACACTAGAAGGTTTTCTTATTACTTATAAGTACTAAAGTAGAAAACAACTAGTATTGTTGATTTTACAATTGATAAAATACTTTTAGAGAATAAAACTTATTTAATTTGAAATGATAGGTTGAGTAAGTATAACTTAAAATGGTTAGACTTATGTTAATTTCAATTAAACATTATTTGAACTTGTTCTTACATTTAGACATTAAACAAGTAATACTAAAGGAAATAGTAAGCATTTATATAATTTTAATGAATTAAAATAAAAGAAAAGGGTTAAAATAAGATTTAGTAGACATTTACCTTTTATTTTGCTTCCAAAGTAAGATTTGGCATTTTTATGTATAGAATTAATTTTTGTGATCATTTTGGTATATTATAATTATTTTTGTGATTTTTAAATAATAACATATGATTTTTATAAGTTTTATCACTTTATAAATACTTAATAAATAAAAAATATTAGTTAAGTGATAAAAAATATATAAAGCAAATAAATAAGTCTTTATTTTGTTTTTCTAAGATTTTTGATATTTTAAACTTATTTTTATGAATATTAAGTAATAGAATTTATTTATTAAGATTTATTTATAATAGATTATTTACTAATAAATGCTAATGTTTTATTTACGTTGTAAAATAAAATATGATAATAAGTTTATAATATAGAGTTTATTTTTTTGAACATTTTGATATATTATATGTATTTTTCTGAATTATAAAACAAGAGATATTCAATTTTTGATTTTACTATTTTCCTAAATTCCTAAAATGCATTTATATTTAAACCTATATTGTTTTATCTATTTTACTAACAGAGGAAACTTTTCACACCTAGACCCAATCTAGACCTAGCCACTGACCAGTGGGGTCAGGGCTACGTCGGCATCCACCTAGGCAAAGAACAGTCAAACGGCTTTTGTTACTAATCCAATTCCTACCCAGGTTCAATGACAAACGGGCCCAGAGCCACGTCACTTGCCACATGGGCAAAGACTAGTCATGGGTGATGTCACCTCGCCGGCGCTTGACGTCACCTCGCCGGAGTACGACGGCGACGCCGGAATATGGCACCAGGGCGATAATGAGGAGTGCATTCGACACTTCAGAACATGGCGAGTCATACTAGATCGTTGGTACAACTTCTAAGGCACCAAAACAATAGCATCGATGCGCACCTACGGCGGCGCTCGCCGGCGACACGATGAACTAGAACTACGACCTAAGCTAGGACGTGTAGGTAGTACCAATCGATGGGAATTCTTACCCTGGAAATGACTGTGGGCTCGGTGATGTTGATGGTGACCGAAGATGAGCATGTGTTGCGACCTCGGATCATTAAGGATCCTAAGTCCCTGTGATTAACATGCTAGTCCTTGGATCAATAGCTAGCACTTCACAGTCGATGAATATCATGTAACACACAAGTCATTATTACACGAATAATCCAGAGTATAATCATTACATCTTGCATAGCTTATAGCTAGCTCAAATAAAACAGCGGAAACTAAGTAAAACTTGACTCCATCAACGCCTCAGGCTAGCTGCGTGAAGACCCGCGATCCCTACGCACCTTTCAATCTTCGGATTCTCCACATAAGACGTGCAGCTAACAAGTTGCGTCAATACTTTGAATGTATTGGCAAATTACACCAAGGGAAGAGTAAGATTATCTCTACATGCAAGGCTAAGAGTAGTCTCTGGGTTCATTTGCGTAAAGCCAATTTTATCAATGTAATAAGAAAAGAGGAATAAAGTTTTCCCTACTTTGTAAACTTTGATAAATAGTATAGGGTCGAATAGAACACGTGGATATTACTCACCATGTGCCCAATCAACCTAGCACTTGGATATTACACACCAAGTTCCCAAAATCCCGCCCAACGGCGATATTACTCATGCCTTTGGGATTTATAAAACGTTAGGTTTGGAAAAGAGAGAAGAAGATCCTTCAGAGGCTCCATCCTTCAGATGCTCAAAGTTGTTCTGTTTTTGTGAACACGGCTGATCGATCAGATTGCAATACTCTCGAGAGGTTGTGCACTTTCCCCACAATCCACGATCAAGTCCTTTTACAGACAAGACCATGGCGAAGCCTTCCCTTAGTAGCCCCTCGACCAGCTGGATCCAACCGTGCCAAGAACCTCCAAATGGTGGTACCCCGGTGAGGTTTCCCACTAAGTACTAAGCCAAGACAGATCCCATATGTATTGTGGTTGCACAGGGAGCTTCTGAATTCTGAAACATGGCAGACTTCTTTGATTCCTGGTCGGCCGTCCTCCACCAAAATTCCCACTCGTTGTCCCGACAACCATTCCGCCCAGAAGAAAACTTAGTTTTATTTTGAAGGAGGCGTTGGAGAAGAAAAGTTCGCTCGAGAGAGCTCTCGTACTTAGAAAATGTTTGAGTCTTTCGAACCATCCCAACGGGACTTGATATATACAAGTATATAGCTTAGCAAGCATAACTTAGAAAAACAGGATAACCTATTGGGATGGAAATTCCTAAGCAAAGAGCTACTCATGGCATACTACAAAACCGTACTTGCGAAAATAGTTCTAAGAAAATCTACCAAAAATCCTACACATGCATACTACAGAATTTGAAGAGTAAAACATGCATAGTCAAAACTGGGACATAAACATGAACAAGTGGTGTAACTTGCCTTGATCCGAGCAGCAATCTACACAATAGTGCTCCTCAGCGCACTCCGAGCAATCTAATGAAACAAACATGGATCCAATCACCATTTGCACAAAACAAGTTACGAGGTCAATTATGCATGCATGCAACAAGGTAATATGCAAGGATGGATTCAAATTTGATCGAGGGTTTTAATCAGGGGTGTTGTTGAGTTGGGGATGTCATTAGAATCGATTCCCCACAGATTTTAGGTATTTTGGGTTAAACCCTAAATAACCAAGCTCAAAACTAGATCTACAACTCCAATCTACCTCGAGACAGATCTGAACACCCTAAGCATGATAAGACAATTTTTCTACAGAAGGTCTCGTCGAAACAAAGCCAACGCAACAAGAATCAACTAAAACGGAGTTACGGATAATTTTCTAGAATTAAAATACTCTAATCTAAACTTTAAATCCTACTGCAAGATTGCTACAACAAAACAGCAATATTATTGTAAATCTGTGTTCTACTCGAAAATATGAATCCAACGGTATATTATACGCAATTTTTGGACTAAAACTCGAATTACTATGGATTTTACAAGTTTAAAGTGTTTTCTGCCTATTTAAAAGAAAACCAGAACGGCGGCCAACCAAGCGACGACAAGTGGCGGCTCGGAATTGGTCCAGCGGGCACGCGGCGCTGACGCGGCGGCGACGCGGCGTGCTGACGCGGGTTGCCACATGGCGCGATGGGATTGGCCGGTACCCCTTCGGTCTGGCCATCTAATCTGGGCCGTTGGATTGGAAACGGACGGCTGAGGGGGGTGGCCGGCGGCTTACCGTGGCGGGCGGCGACGAGGTCGACGACGGAAGGCGGCAGCGTGTCGGTGATGGTCGGCGGTGGGCGGGGGAGCTTCCCTGGCGTGACGGAGTAGAGGACGGCGTGCGGCTCCTCCTCGCGGTTCCGTTCCCGAGATCGGCGTCGGCTCCTTCCTCCCGTGGTGGCGGCGGGCGGCGGCTGGAGGCGGCGGAGTCCGGCGGAGCTCTGGCGAGCGATTGGCGGCGGCTCGGGCTTCTAAACAAGGGGGAAAACGTGTGAGAAGAAGCGGTGCTAGAGGGGGAGTGTAGAGAGGGAAAGAAAAGGGGAAGGGGCGTCGGAATTCTTGCCGTCAGCGGTGGCGGCGGTGAACTCCGGCGAGCGATTTCGCGGCGGCCCGGTGGCGGTGGTGGAGGAAAAGTTTAGGGTTTTTGGGAGGCGTGCCGAGGACTATATAAAGGCGGATTACTTGGCACGGGGGCTACGGAAACTACTCCGAATCGGCCGGCGGCGGTTGTTCCGACGCGAAGGTGGCGGCGTGCTCGAGCCAGACTCGGGGAGGGGGCTGCTGGCGGGTGGGGCCCGCATGTCGGTGGTTGCAGGTGCGGGGCGGGCTGGCTGCTGGCGGGGCCCACGCGCTGCGCGTCGCCCACCCGGTCAGGCGGCAACAGGCGCCGGGCTGGTTCGGCCGGCCCGGTTAGGTTAGGTTTCCCTTTTTTTATTCTTTTTATTATTTTCTGTTTTGCTATTTGATTAATAACTTTTGCAAACGGACTCCGAATTAGACGAAATTGGTTTCTAAAATTTTGTAAAAAGAAGAGGGTTAGAGTAGGACTATAAAATAACACTTTTTCAAGGGTTTTGGTGGTTCAAAAGGTTCTACCCCTTTTAGTCTATATATGACTATGGGGTTTAAGAAAATACCTGATGCAGTTTTTGATATGTGATGCAATGATATGATCCATGCTTCTAGTAACATCTGAAATTGCGAAATTTGGGATGTTACAAACCTACCCCCTTAAGAAGAATCTCGTCCCCGAGATTCAGGTTGGTTAGCAAATAGGTGTGGGTGTTCTTTCTTCAGGTCTTCTTCACGCTCCCACGTGGCCTCTTCCTCGGAATGGTGATTCCATTGAACTTTGCAAAATCTGATAGTCTTGGTACGAGTAATTCTCTGGGCTGTTTCCAAAATCCGGGTAGGTTTTTCCTCATAGGTGAGATCGTTTTCCAGTTGTACTTCTTCCAATGGAACTGTATCCTTTAGTGGGGTTTCAGCCATTTCCGGGTGACACTTCTTTAGTTGTGACACATGGAAAACATCGTGAACTATTAGCACTTCGGGCAATTCCAACTGATAGGCAACTTCCCCTCTACGACCCAAGATTTAGTAGGCCCTATGAATCAGGGTGCTAACTTCCCCTTGATTCCGAATCTCTTAACTCCTCGTAGTGGCGAAACTCGGAGATACACACGGTCTCCCACTTCATAAGTCACATCCCTGCGCTTGGAATCAGCATAACTCTTTTGTCTGGATTGGGCTATTTTTAACCTGTCTTGAATCTATCTCACTTTATCTTCGGCATCCTTGATCAGTTCAGGTCCAAACAAACTACGTTCTCCAACTCCACTCCATAGCAGCGGAGTCCTACACTTTCTGCCATATAGAACTTCAAATGGAGCCATCTTGATGCTAGTTTGGTAGCTGTTATTGTATGAGAATTCCGCATAAGGCAAGTTATCATCCCAACTAGACCCATAGTCTAGCACACAGGCTCTTAACATGTCCTCCAAGATCTGATTAACTCTTTCCGTCTATCCATCTGTTTGTGGGTGGAAGGCAGTACTAAACTCTAGTCGTGTCCCTAGAGACTCGTGTAGTTGTCGCCAAAACTTAGAGGTGAATTGGGTACCTCTATCAGAGACAATCCCCTTGGGTACACCATGAAGATTGACATATAAATCTTGGCAAGTTTAGCACTCGTATAGGTGGTCTTTACGGGAATGAAGTGGGCCACCTTTGTGAAATGGTCGACCACTACCCAGATGGAGTCATACCCTGAACGAGTCCGCGGTAGTCCTGTGATAAAATCCAAGCCTACCTTGTCCCACTTCCAATCAGGCACAGGTAATGGCTGCAGCAGTCCTGCTGGCTTTTGATGTTCAGCCTTAACTCTGTTGCATACGTCACACAAGGAGATATATTCAGCAATTTCTCTTTTCATGTTGTTCCACCAGAACCTATCTTTCACATCCATGTACATCTTTGTATTACCGGGATGAGTTGGGTAAGGCGAATCGTGAGCTTCCTGAAGGATTAACTTCCTGATATCAGGGTCATCGGGAACGCTAAGACGCTTCTCATACCAAAGTGTTCCATGTTCATCCGTATGAAACCCTTTTGCTTTGCCCTTACTTATATTAGCTCTTATCTCTTCCAACTCTTTATCCCCCTTATGGGCCTCTTTGATTTGGTCCAGAAGCGTTGGCACTATCTCCATAGTTGCTAAGTATCCCTCCGGAACTATTTCCAACCTGAGGTCCTTGAATTGTTGACACAAATCATTTGGAAGTTCTCCCACGGTAAGTCCATTTACATAGACCTTCCGGCTTAAGGCGTCAGCCACAACGTTGGCCTTTCCAGGATGGTACTGCAGGTCTAAGTCATAATCCTTGATGAGCTCAAGCCATCTCCTTTGCCTCATATTTAATTCCTTTTGAGTGAAGATATACTTAAGACTCTTGTGATCCGTGAACACATCACAATGTTTGCCCATTAGGTAATGTCTCCATACCTTGAGCGCATGCACAACTGATGCTAGTTCCAAATCGTGCGTGGGGTAGTTACTCTCATGGTTCTTAAGTTGCCGAGAGGCGTAAGACACTACTTTTCCATCTTGCATCAGTACACTACCAAGTCCTTGCCGGGAAGCGTCGCAATAGACCTGGAAGTCCTTTTGGATGTCAAGGAGACACAAAACTGGTGTTGTTACTAGGCGTTTCTTCAACTCTTGAAAACTTGCTTCACATGCCTCGGTCCATTGGAACTTCTTCTCTTTCTTCAGCAACTCTGTCATAGGCTTTGCTATCTTGGAAAAGTTTTCAATGAACCTTCGGTAATATCACGCAAGACCCAACAAACTCCTAACGTCACCCACATTCTTAGGAGACTCACATTCTGTAACGGAAGCTACCTTACTTGGGTCCACGGCAACACCTTTAGCTGATACAATATGACCAAGGAATCCCACTTCTTTCAACCAGAACTCACATTTGCTAAATTTGGCATACAACTTGTGTTCCCTTAACTTTTCCATGATTAGGCGCAGGTGCCTCTCATGTTCCTTCTCGTCCTTGGAGTATGTCATCAATGAATATCACAATAAACTTATCCAAGTACTCCATGAATACCTTGTTCATCATGGTCATGAAGTACGCTGGGGCATTGGTTAAGCCAAACGACATCACGGTGTACTCATACAATCCGTATCTTCTGGTGAAGATTATCTTGGGTACATCCTGTTCTCGGATCTTTAACTAAAAATAACCTGATCGGAGATCAATCTTAGAGAAAACACTAGCTCCCTTTAATTGATCAAACAGGTCGTTAATATTGGGTAGAGGGTACTTGTTCTTGATTGTCACTTCATTCAATGACCGGTAATCCACGACTAGTCTCTTGGTTTTATCCTTCTTCTCTACGAATAGGACAGGCGCTCCCCAAGATGACGCACTTGGTTGAATGAAGCCTTTGTCCAACTGCTCTCTAAGCTGCTTCTTGAGTTCCTTCAACTCATCCACATCCATCTTGTATGGTCTCTTTGCTATTGGCCCAGTACCAGGCATCAAGTCAATGAGAAACTCGATGTCTCGGTCTGGAGGCATCCCTGGCAATTCTTCCGGGAACACATCTGGATACTCCTTCACAATTGGCACATCCTCCAAGCTAACCCCCTTAAGAGAGTTCACCATACTTCCTTTGAGTGCGAAAGCTGACTTAAAGCAGATCATTTTCTTATTCGGGGTCGTGAGTGCGATAGTCCTTTTGGCACAATCTATGACTCCTTCGTATTCGGTCATCCAATTTATGCCCAAAATTATGTCTAAGCCTTGTGGTTCCAGAACGACTAGGTTGGTGGGAAAAGTGTGCGGCCCAATCCTTAGTTCTAACCCACGGCATCCGGAGTTTGCCACTATTTCTCCTCTAGGAGAACTTACCCTTAGGGGAGTACTAATAGTCTCCGTAGGTATCTTGCCTCTATCCACAAATACCCTTGATATGAATGAATGCGATGCACCAGTATCAAAAAGAACAACTGCAGGTGTGGAGTTAAGCTTGAACTTACCAATCACGGAGTCAGGTGCCTCACGAGCATCCTCCACGGAGACATGATTCACCGTGGCTTTGACGAACGGATTCGGCTTCTTCCCATTTCCATTACCATTGCCATGGTTGTGTCCGTTGCCGTTTCCATTACCATTCCCATTCTTCGTCCTTTCGGGGCAAGTAGTTGCATAGTGCCCTGTCTTGTTACACTTGAAGCATGTCACTTCACTCAAATCCTTCCCGTTGCCATTTCCATTGCGGTGTTTATGGCCATTGTGGTTATGTCCTCCATGACGATGACCATTGTGGTTGTGGCCATTGTGGTTGTGTCCTCCATGACGATGACCATTGTGGTTGTGGCCATTGTGGTTGTGGGGTGGTGGTGACGAAGTGCGTTGCTTCTGATATGGGGCAGAGTTGTGCTTGTGTGAGGTGGACTTTCTCTTTCGGTTCTCTATGCTCCTTTGCTTTGCTTCAACCACCACTGCCCTGTCCAAGAGTTCCTGGTAGTTGTCAAACTTCAGAGCTATAAGCTGAATAGATATTTCATCATTAACTCCCCTTAAGAACTCCTCCTGTCTCTTGGCATCAGTGGATACATCATCAGGTGCATAACGTTCCAGCTTGTTGAAAAGGTTCCCATACTCGGAGACAGAGCGGTGTAGTTGTTTCAAGTCGCGGAACTCATGTCTCTTAAGTGACATGACTCCCGCGACTACGTGATGAGTACGAAAGGCTGCTTCAAACTGGTTCTAGGTGATAGCTTCAATATCGGGGTGGGTGACCTGGTAGTTATCCCACCATTCAGCAGCTGGTCCCTCAAGTTGGTGCGCGGCAAAGCGCACCCTATCAGCTCCAACAACTTGGACGGTGTCTAACTTCTTGTTGATGGTGCGGAGCCAGTCATCTGCCACAATTGGCTCAGAACTACTTGAGAAAGTTGGAGGGTTCAACCTCAAGAACCGAGTCAAGCGATCCTGTTGGGGCGGTGGGGGTGGCGGAGGCGGCGGGTTGTTGTTGTTGTTGTTGTTTTGCATGTTTTGAGTGAGGAGTTAGATCAACTGATTCTGGGAGTTCAGAAGTTGTGCTATCTCTGGGGGCATGTTGTTATTGTTGTTTCCACGTCTCGCCATCTGGAGGGTTTGGGAGACAAGTTAAGAAATAGATAGAAAGCCTAAGGAATAAACTCCTAACCTTATGTAAACAAGATAAGAAAAAACACACGAGAAAAGCAAGGCACACAAGGCACATAAATCCACACACCCAACCAAGTTTAACTAAAACAATATAAAAAAAATTTGGTACTCATTACAATCGTGAACAACGTTTGACTAAGAGCTAATGGTGGTCCAACTACTCTACTCATCATCCACTTCCTTATCCTCAATGATGAAGCCTTCCTTTTCCAGCAGTGACTTGTATAGCTCCATGTCCCTCGTCGTGGCTTCAAGCTTCTCTTGAAGTTCCTTCACCTCCTGTGGCTCCGGTGTTGCAGCTTCGAGCCTCCCTTGAAGTTCCTTCACCTCTTGCAGCTCCTGGGTAGCAGCTTCCAGCTTCGCTCGGAGTTTCTTCTTCTCTTTCTGTAGCTTCTTGATCAAACTTGACCCCATAGTCACGGGTGTGATCTTCTCCTCCAAGCTCCTCTTAGCTGCTCGTAGGTCCTTCAACATGGTGGCAAGGTTCTTGAACTCCATCTCGTTATTTGCGAGCACGAGACTTTGCTCCCTAATCCTCTTGTTCTTATCTTGCACCCTCTTGTCTTGATTAGCGAACCTCTTGTCTTGGGCGGTGAGCTCCCCTCCTAGGGACTTGATCTTCTCTTCCAGCTCTTCGATCTTCTCGTCCTTCTCCTTGACTAGGGCACAAAGCTCGTCATTCCTCACGATCTCAAGGCAGCTCCCCTTCTGAAGGTCATTGATGTGGAACTCCAAGTCTTGATATTGGATTCTTCGACGCTTGCATGTCTTCCTTTCCTCCGGGGTTAACCCGATTGGAACTCCCTTCTCATCACGTCTTCCAAAGAGTTTGATGTAGTGGCCTTCAACCTCTTCATGGTGGCGTCCGCAAAGGCGTCCAATGAGTTCCTGCAAGCTGATGCTAAGTCCCTTCTCCTTGGAGTCGCTGGTGACGTTGAGTACAATGGCCTCTGTCTTGGGTTCTGTCTGACTGCGCCCTGGTTGGATGACTTCAATCGCCCAGCATCCTTCCTTGTGCATCTTCCTCAACTCGCTTCCCTTGATTGATGGCAAGGGTAACTGCAGTGTCTTGATGATGTCCAGAAGGCATTCCCCGAAGCGCAGGCACTTGATGTCTTCGGCGGTGTCGTAGTAGAAGGCCGTCATATTTTAGGTTAGGAGAGAGAAAATTAGGCACAAGGTGATAAGGAAGAGAAATACTAGAAGAGTACAAATAACTTAGAAGAATATAGAAAGCAAAAACACACATGGTAAAAGTGGTTTCCAATCCTAGGGGTCACGTCCTACACGCAACTGTGTGCTCTGATACCATCTGTTGCGACCTCGGATCATTAAGGATCCTAAGTCCCTGTGATTAACATGCTAGTCCCTGGATCAATAGCTAGCACTTCATAGTCGATGAATATCATGTAAAACACAAGTCATTATTACACGAATAATCCAGAGTATAATTATTACATCTTGCATAGCTTATAGCTAGCTCAAATAAAACAGCGGAAACTAAGTAAAACTTGACTCCATCAACGCCTCAGGCTAGCTGAGAAGACCCTTGATCCCTACGCACCTTTCAATCTTCGGATTCTGCACATAAGACATGCAGCCAACAAGTTGGGTCAATACTTTGAATGTATTGGCAAATTACACCAAGGGAAGAGTAAGATTATCTCTACATGCAAGGCTAAGAGTAGGCTCTGGGGTTCATTTGCGTAAAGCCAATTTTCTCAATGTAATAAGAAAAGAGGAAGAAAGTTTTCCCTACTTTGTAAACTTTGATAAATAGTATAGGGTCGAATGGAACACGTGGATATTACTCACCATGTGCCCAATCAACCTAGCACTTGGATATTACACACCAAGTTCCCAAAATCCCGCCCAACGGCGATATTACTCATGCCTTTGGGGTTTATAAAACGTTAGGTTTGGAAAAGAGAGAGGAAGATCCTTCAGATGCTCAAAGTTGTTCTGTTTCCGTGAACACGGCTGATCGATCAGATTGCAATACTCTCGAGAGGTTGTGCACTTTCCCCACAATCCACGATCAAGTCCTTTTACAGACAAGACCATGGCGAAGCCTTCCCTTAGTAGCCCCTCGACCAGCTGGATCCAACCGTGCCAAGAACCTCCAAATGGTGGTACCCCGGTGAGGTTTCCCACTAAGTACTAAGCCAAGACAGAGCCCATATGTATTGTGGTTGCACGGGGAGCTTCTGAATTCTGAAACATGGCAGACTTCTTTGATTCCTGGGCGGCCGTCCTCCACCAAAATTCCCACTCGTTGTCCCGACAACCATTCCGCCCAGAAGAAAACTTAGTTTTATTTTGAAGGAGGCGTTGGAGAAGAAAAGTTCGCTCGAGAGAGCTCTCGTACTTAGAAAATGTTTGAGTCTTTCGAACCCTCCCAACGGGACTTGATATATACAAGTATATAGCTTAGCAAGCATAACTTAGAAAAACAGGATAACCTATTGGGATGGAAATTCCTAAGCAAAGAGCTACTCATGGCATACTACAAAACCGTACTTGCGAAAATAGTTCTAAGAAAATCTACCAAAAATCCTACACATGCATACTACAGAATTTGAAGAGTAAAACATGCATAGTCAAAACTAGGACATAAACATGAACAAGTGGTGTAACTTGCCTTGATCCGAGCAGCAATCTACACAATAGTGCTCCTCAGCGCACTCCGAGCAATCTAACGAAACAAACATGGATCCAATCACCATTTGCACAAAACAAGTTACGAGGTCAATTATGCATGCATGCAACAAGGTAATATGCAAGGATGGATTCAAATTTGATCGAGGGTTTTAATCAGGGGTGTTGTTGAGTTGGGGATGTCATTAGAATCGATTCCCCACAGATTTTAGGTATTTTGGGTTAAACCCTAAATAACCAAGCTCAAAACTAGATCTACAACTCCAATCTACCTCGAGACAGATCTGAACACCCTAAGCATGATAAGACAATTTTTCTACAGAAGGTCTCGTCGAAACAAAGCCAACGCAACAAGAATCAACTAAAACGGAGTTACGGATAATTTTCTAGAATTAAAATACTCTAATCTAAACTTTAAATCCTACTGCAAGATTGCTATGACAAAACAGCAATATTATTGTAAATCTGTGTTCTACTCGAAAATATGAATCCAACGGTATATTATACGCAATTTTTGGACTAAAACTCGAATTACTATGGATTTTACAAGTTTAAAGTGTTTTCTGCCTATTTAAAAGAAAACCAGAACGGCGGCCAACCACGCGACGACAAGTGGCGGCTCAGAATTGGTCCAGCGGGCACGCGGCGCTGACGCGGCGACGACGCGGCGTGCTGACGCGGGTTGCCACATGGCGCGATGGGATTGGCCGGTACCCCTTCGGTCTGGCCATCTAATCTGGGTCGTTGGATTGGAAACGGACGGCTGAGGGGGGTGGCCGGCGGCTTACCGTGGCGGGCGGCGACGAGGTCGACGACGGAAGGCGGCAGCGCGTCGGTGATGGTCGGCGGTGGGCGGGGGAGCTTCCCTGGCGTGACGGAGTAGAGGACGGCGTGCGGCTCCTCCTCGCGGTTCCGTTCCCGAGATCGGCGTCGGCTCCTTCCTCCCGTGGTGGCGGCGGGCGGCGGCTGGAGGCGGCGGAGCTCCGACGAGCGATTGGTGGCGGCTCGGGCTTCTAAACAAGGGGGAAAACGTGTGAGAAGAAGCGGTGCTAGAGGTGGAGTGCAGAGAGGGAGAGAAAAGGGGAAGGGGCATCAGAATTCTTGCCGTCGGCGGTGGCGGCGGTGAACTCCGGCGAGCGATTTCGCGGCGGCCCGGTGGCGGTGGTGTTGGAAAAGTTTAGGGTTTTTGGGAGGCGTGCCGAGGGCTATATAAAGGCGGATTACTTGGCGCGGGGGCTATAGAAACTACTCCGAATCGGCCGGCGGCGGTTGTGCCGACGCGGATGTGGCGGCGTGCTCGAGCCGGACTCTGGGAGGGGGCGGCTGACGGGTGGGGCCCGCCTGTCGGTGGCTGCAGGTGTGGGGCGGGCTGGCTGCTGGCGGGCTGCGGCTGGAGCGGCCCACGCGCTGCGCGTCGCCCACCCGGTCAGGTGGCGACAGGTAAGCCCCGGGCTGGTTTGGCCGGCCCGGTTAGGTTAGGTTTCCCTTTTTTTATTCTTTGTATTATTTTCTGTTTTGCTATTTGATTAATAATTTTTGCAAACGGATTCCGAATTAGACGAAATTGGTTTCTAAAATTTTATAAAAAGAAGAGGGTTAGAGTAGGACTATAAAATAACACTTTGCAAGGGTTTTGGTGGTGCAAAAGGTTCTACACCTTTTAGTCTATATATGACTATGGGGTTTAAGAAAATACCTGATGCAGTTTTTGATATGTGATGCCATGATGCAATGATATGATGCATGCTTTTAGTAACATCTGAAATTGCGAAATGGGATGTTACAGCATGGCGTTGTGGATTCCGACGAACACCGACGGAGAGGACGGTGTAATTCACACTCCACCGAGCTCCCCTTGATGCAATACTCCCTCTAGAGACTCCACGGGGCACGGCGCTTCTTCCCCTCCACTCCACGGACTCTGAGATGGTTTGTATCAACGACAAGCAGAAGCTCGCCGGCGGCGGCTTCGGTGGCCTTGTAGAGAACAGAGAGCGATTGGGAGAGATTTGAGAGGGAAATCAGCTATCTAGGATTCTATGGATCCTCCTCGAGTATTTATGGAGCAAGGAAAGGTCGGGGGCGGCGGCATGGCATCGACGACGACCAAGATGCAACGGCGGAGTTGGAGCTTCTCTGGGGCAGGAATCTTGACGCTGAACTTGCCAGTAGGCACCAAGATGATAAGGGCATCGACGTGGAGGTCAGCTGTGGCTGCGGGTCAAGGAAAACGGTGGCTTGGGACGTGGCATCGTCGACGTGGTGGTGGCTGTGCACGGAGAGGAAGACGACGACGTCTCTCCCGTGTGGGCCCTGCTCGTCAGTGAGAGATCGAAACGGTAAGTGGGCTTGGGCCATACTGGGTCGGTGTTGGGATGCTACGAAGTGAGTTGGGCGGTGGTTAAGCAAAAGAAGCAGTGGGCTGCGAGCAGAAACTGATTTCTTTTTGTTTTCTTTTTCTATTTTCTGTTTTGATTTTTAGATTTGTATTTTTTTACAAAACTAATTCAAATATGAAATTTCATAAGGATTCAAATATCTGGAATTCTATAAGACATGGATATTATGATAAAGGTTAATTATAACCAATTTCTCTACATTCCTTGTGGTGTATACAAAATATGCTATTATATGCAAGGTTCTTTTATTCAATAAGGTAAATATAATTTAGGGTTTTAGGAATTTGTTTCTCATATGAAAACCTTATAGAAATGTTCTTGTTTTCACTATGATAATTACAATTTTAAAGATTTGAGATGGTGAATAATAAATATAGAATTCTATTAATGCTTAACTTCCTAAAGGAATTATAAATATTCATTAATAAGAGTTTAATCCTTGTAGTTCATGACATGATGATTTGATTTTTATGGTTCTCCATATTTTGTAATTTCTCTTATTCAAATCCTCCTTAATTTATAGTGTTTAGGATTACCATGGACAACCATGGTAAAGTCAAGAAGCAAAAATAACAATTATTAATAACTGCCATGGGTTTTAGGAAGGTTTTTAATAGACTCACATTCTATTATGAATATGTATTGAGATCAAGGTTCAAGGACATTTCTTCTAAATCTATGATTAAAATTGATATCTCCACTTTGAAAGAGATATAGGAATTACTTCCTAGAGTAATATGTTATTCCATGGATCTAAGTTTCTATTAGGGTTCAAGACAATCAAATGGACAAGGCTTTCACCAATACTCTCTCAACTAGTATTCTACTCATCTCTTAGATATTTCATTTGACTAAGAGGTACTAACCATTGGCTGCCTAAAGATAGGAACTGGTTTAACTACCCTCTTCATTCAAAAGTTTAGAACAAAGAGGTAGACAAGGTTCTGTTCATGGATTGACATGTTCTTGGTTAAGGCTTCTAAAGAATCCTTACCTTAATACCCCACCAAGGTTATCTTTAGATAAGGAATTCCTTTCCTAAATATACTCGATATATCTCTCTTATCTTATTCACAAAGATCACATCTTCCTGAATAAGACAATCATCTGACTCCACCATATCCATCATCATATGATGACATGGTCATGCAACTTCAACGTTACTCCATACAACTCATCGAATACTTCTCATGCTCTAGCTTTACTTCTAATGATCAAGCTAGATGATTCAGCTTACTAGGATTTGCCTAACTTGGTATATTCATAACTCTTCTTCAACACCTAATCATCTATTCTCAAGTGACTTGAGAATAATGACCACCATCCTTTGATCATACAAAGCTTAGGCTCCTAATTGTTTGATCAAGATCTATACTCAACTAACTAATAGACTTGTATTAGTCTCTCTATAGACTTATCTTGTTAAGCAAGCTTCTTCTAAGTCTATATCCACTTGTCCTAACAAGATTGTTATCTGATGTACTAATACTACTAGCTTTCTCATAGCTCCTCAATTCCTAGCTCAACTCTTGGTTTTAGGTACTGCTTCTAGTTAACTCATGAGTGAGTTAACTCCTCCAACATCAAATGGTTTGATCTCCACTAAGGACCACATTTCATTGATGATGGTACACTCAACCATATCTAGTTCTTCCTTCATATTAATTAACTTAAGGTATTTCAGAAGGTCAACACAATAGGTCAAAGGCTATGAGTCAATAAGTTCTAGGTCAAGAATTGATCACTCAATAATGATGATCCATTGACACTAGGACTTGGTCAAATAGGAATGTCACCTCTTAATATCATATTAAGAGTATATGCTGGATGGTCTTGGCTTGACTTCCATTATACTTCCTTTGTGATAAGAATTGATACATAAGAACTACCATGATACCCATGGTAGGTATCACTATGGCAATCAAGTGTATCAAGACTTAGTTATAGAGTTTCTTTACTTAAGTGATATACTTCCTTTGCTATTCAAGATTTGTGGTAAATAATACCTTGATATCATCTTTTAGAACATTAAGTATTCATCCTTGAGTTGTGGTATGGAATACCATGTAATGATCTCTAGAAGACCAAGTACTCCTTATTAAGTAGTGTGTTGTAACTTAGTTTTATTACATTTGATCTACCCTTAGATCAAATTATATTACCCTTAAATAAGGTTTTAGCAAAGGTCATATTGAACTTATCGCAGTCAACTTGATGATCTACTTCAGTTCCACCAAGTTAAGAGAAGTTTTAATCACTTTGACAAGTTTTATTTAAAAGAGCAAAAATTATCCGAATTTTCTATGCATGAATGCAATGCACACACATGTGTTTAGCTTATTTCTAAGCTCTAATGCTGGGACGTTACATTATCCTACCAAACCGTATCTGAGAACCATCCATAATAGAAAATATACCGAAGTGGAAGAAATGTTTCTTTGTTGCCATCAGCCCGGCCCAAAAGTGAGAGTCTCTCAGTTTCCAAACCATTTGGGACAAAGCTTTTGACCCAACATATTTTCTTTTTAGTAGAGTTTGTCATGTCCCCTTTTCAGTTAATAACTTGAAGAGCCACTTACTAAGAAGGGTTGTGTTCTTGATCTCCAGATCATGAATCCCCAGCCTCCATGTTCTTTGGGTCGACAAAGCACACTCCATTTAGCCAGTCTATACTTTTTTCTCATTATCTCCCTACCAAAAGAATCTTGATCAGAAATAATTAAACCTATGCAAGACTCCTTTGGGAAGTTGAAATAATGATATCATATACAGTACCAAATTGCTTAGCACTGAATTAATGAGTACCAATCTTCCGTCTATGGAGAGTAATTTACCTTTCCAGCTACTCAATCTCAACTGCAATCTTTGCTAAATGATTGTCCATTCAGCATTTGTAAGCCTCTGATAATGAACCGGAATGCCCAAATATCGAATCGGGAATACGCCTTGACTACAGCCAAAGAGCTTAGCGTAAAGGTCAGTCGTCTCCTGAGCCTCACCAAAACAAAATAATTCCTTTTATGGAAGTTTATTTTTAGTCCCGAAAGTTGTTCGAAAGCTGAAAGTATAAGTTTCAGATTCTTAGCCTTTTCGAGATCATGTTCCATAAATAGAATTGTATCATTAGCGTATTGAAGGATAGATAAACCTCCATCCACTAGATGAGGTATCACACCTTCAATTTGGCCATCTGATTTTACACGCTCAATCATAATAGATAACATATCAGCCACTATATTAAATAGCATTGGCGATAATGGATCACCCTGTCTTACCCCATTTTTGGTCTAAAAATATTTGTCAGCATCATCATTGACTTTGATGGCAATACTACCTCCCGATACAAAGCTATTGATTAAAGCACACCACTCAGCAGAAAGACCTTTCATTGAAGTTGGCTTATCTATTTAGAGCTACTAGAGTTCCCCTTATAGCGTGTTAAAACATGTCGTTGGACCTCCAAGTTGTAGTCATTTTGTACTCACTCCGTTCTAAAAAAATATTATGTCACGAATGTTTATATATTAAATTGTATAAATCTGCGACATCTTTTTCAGGACAAAAAGAGTACTTACATTTCTGTCTTTTTCGAAAATATTATAGGCGGTGCCGTACTCTCGAAAAGAGAACCAAAAAAAACTAACAAGATTCAGCACAGAGCGCTGCTTGTTAAGGTTGCTCGAAGATACGAGTGTTTAAGAGCATCTTCAGGGGACGACTCAAATGACCACGATCCGTCTGAATTAGTTCGACCGGACACGAGGACCGCGAAAACCCATCCTAGCAGCAGCGTGACCCAAACGACCACACGTGTGCAAGCCGACCTATTCCCGGCACAAATTTGGGTTAGAAATGACGTGCCACGGGCCACGCGTGTCCTCCCACATCGCCTGGCACACACCGAGGTGCTGGCCTTCTACCCTGGCTATCAATTGAGGTAGGTTGACTCCTACACTCCTACACCAGAATGAATACTGGTCGTTGGACTTCTGCACCGTCATCAATGTCGGCCTTAGCACATCGTCACTGTTGCCACCTCTATCATCGCGCGCATCGCCATCACCATCGTCATCGCCCTCTCGGGGTTCGAGTTGGCTCCCCAACACGTTAGCTTGGGTGCTCGATGGACAGGAGCCAGCGCGCGTCAAGGTGCGGGATACCAGCGGCGGGCGTCGTGTCTAGTCTGTGGAAGTCTTGTTCGATGGCGAAGGCTACATGTACCTCCACCACGGTTGGGATGAGTTTGCCTACACGCATGACATGCAGGTCGGCCACTTCCTCGACTCTGACGGCCACGGCATGCTCCCCATCAAATTCTTCGACGGACCATGTGCCGCCACACTGACGACGAGGACTAGACGACGATGAGAGGAAGACCCTAAGGTTTATCTCTTGCCTAGCTCGTCGATCTGGTGTCCAAATACGATATTTCAGTGCAAGCCAGGTGTAACATTTTGCAGGACATGGGAGCCCAGCCCTTTCCATATGCAATTGGAAGCAGGGAAACTAACAGCCTTGGTCTCGCCGAGTACTGTCCCGAGCTACACCAACGCCGAGAGAAGGATTGACGGATGAGTTGGGCAAGGTCGCAATCTTGAAAAGACCTCTAGATTGTCCTGCTCCTAGAAGTATCTCGACAATTAATTCGTTTCTTCCTAGAGCAGAGTTTGTAACAGCTATTTCCCCACTCCTTTCCCCATGACTCCGCTTCCAGATAAGATCAGAACTCTACAAGTACTAAATGGGATGATGCTGAAGCAAAAAAGCAACAAATATCTGGATGCCTGGACCTTGATATTATAGCATAAGAATCGAGATATTTGTTGTCATGGATTGAAAGGTGAAAGGGATGGGTGACAGCTACTCTCTACTTGGTTGCTTGTAGACTTTGAGAACCAGCTTATTTAACTTCCACTCCCCAGCCCAGTGAGACTCTGATACCCCCAAGAAAACGTTAAAGGTCCATACCCGTTAAAAGGCAGCACGAGACACGAAGAAGATTCTGCCCCATCAAGGTAAGCATACTTGCCCTCTTCAATTTTTCAACTTCTACAGCTGGGATTTCTGGTTCTCTCTGCTGATTTGTTTGGGAACATGTATGCAGAAGGAAGCTGCTTCCTGTTGTTCCTGGATGCGATGGTGCCATGGAGGATGGAGGCACGCCTGGCGGAGACGATGTGGGTGGTGCTCCTTGGCTGGCTCTCCTCATGCCTCACCGTCGCCAGCGACGTCGCCCATGCCATCAGAAGCAATGACCTCTCCATCTAGGCTAATTTTCACATCACCAGAAGAAAGAAGCAACCCTACTTCTGCAAAGTGGGCACTTCATTTGGCACACAGGGCAAGGAGATAGAGCTGCAGCAGGCTAACCAGTTGCTCTGCACGGTGTTCATCCATAGAAAGACTAGTTCGATGTAGAAGGCAGTGTTCATCTATAGAAAGACAAGTTCTACGTAAAAGTGAAATTTTCTAATAGCATAGATGTGAAATATTGTGTCAAACAAGAAGTAGCTATTGCTGAAAGTGTCCTTGATTTCTAACAAAGATAGCATGCAGAGCTGGAACTACGGAGTTCGAAAGGAGGGGCGGCATATACGGATTCTAACTCGTTGTAAGGCACAGGAGGTTCCTACTATCTTCTGAGCTTAAATGCATCACCGCCTTGTTGATTTCTTGAAAGACTTCGGTTTTCGGTGACCTCTTGGAGCCTGCTCCTCCTCTTCTTCATCTTCATCCTGCACCTTCCTCCTCTTCTTGTGGCCACCATCCTCCTTCAGTTTCTAGCATATACAAACAGTGGCAACTTTAGTTTCACTGCAACTGTCATAGCAAGTACGGAAGGCGACAACAGATATTTAAAATTGATAGCACTGTCGAGTACATACTGTCAACGCGATCCTCCTCGAATCAGATATGTGCTCACGAAGTATCATGATTTCATCCGCATCTACTTTACGATCAGGAATTTGGTATCCTGTGAAAATTGGTGACGACTTTAGATAGAAAAACTCCAATTATGTGTGCAAAGGAGACAAGCAAGAAGAAAAACTATTACCAAGGAGCTCCTCAATCATCTTAAACCACTGACCCTCATACTGATTCACCAAAGATACAGCATATCCTGATTGCCCTGCACGTGCAGTCCTACCAACCCGGTGTACATAATCCTGCATTTGGAACAGTATATAATTCAAATCAATGACAATAAAAATGCATGATCTTCTCAACAATAAAAACAATATACGTTGATCAGCAATAGGTACTGAAATACATAAGGAACAAACCTTAGAATTCATTGGAATGTCATAATTGATAACCACATCAACTCCTTGAATGTCAAGACCACGACTCGCCACGTCAGTGCAAATAAGGACGTTGAAATCTTTTGCTTTGAACTTGTTTAAAGCACCTAGTCTTTTGTCCTGATTAAGAGAAATTTTATAATTACACAAGTTTGGAATATTATGTACTCCCTCCGTCCACAAATAAGTGACTTAGATTTGTCTAGATTCACATGTATCTATACACTAAAACGCGTCTAGATACATGGGAATCTAAACAAACCCCAAGTCACTTATTTCCAGACAGAAGGAGTATGATAAAAAAAAACATGCCCAAAATGGCACTCACTTTGACCTCCTAAAAAGGCTGCCTAATTGAATGCGGAAATTACATATTTGTCTGTCTGACAGAAAAGTTAAGAAAGTAAACCTGACTCATCTGGCCACTGATGGAGAGAGCCTTAAAACCAAGGTTCCTTAAAGTGAGAGCAAGTAGTCTTGTTGACTCACAGGTCCTCACAAAGATCATGACCATGCTCCCTGGCAACTCATTCAGAACATGAACAAGATAACAATCCTGAAATCGCATAGAAAAATGATGAAAATGGGTTCTCCAATATATTCTCAAAATAGAGCATGTAGTAATTAAGCCAAACTCTGAAGTACAAAGATAAATCCTCAAGTCCAAGGGTAGAATCATGGGCATTGTTTATCATGACTTCTTATTAGATGTATAGGAGAATCTAGATCCAAGGGTTGATCCAATGGTTTCAACATGGGCTTAACCAGTACAACTCATATGAATGTACAGGAGTCCAAATCTATACCTAATACGGGTTCCGCTTTTTTTGGTCAGTTTTACCCCTGCTTCCAAACCTAATTACTGCTATTGCCACCGCTTAAGTGAAAATAATAGTTCCATGGAACCTACTGCCCTCACGTCGTACACATGGGCCAAAGCCCAACGAACACCCACGACTCCTCCCAGGCGACCCCACTGGTTGTCGGCAACTATAGAATCAAAACGAGTTGGTAACGATAACGAACTCGATTCATACCGCACGTCGCCTCTATTCTCCACGTCCGATTCCGCGGAAACCCTAAAAAGAAATCATACTAAATCGATCACACGAGCTAGCCGGAATTTGTCGATGAGATCGGTTCTGGAGGACGCTATCGGTTCTGGAGGATACTAGATCATATGGGCGAGGTCCTGTCCTTGAAGATGCCAACGCCAACAAGGTCAGCAGCGAGATGCTGGACCTGCAGCACGCCTGAGTCGCGCTTGGAAG
The DNA here is from genome assembly GCA_910589775.1 of Avena eriantha. Taxonomy (NCBI): domain Eukaryota; kingdom Viridiplantae; phylum Streptophyta; class Magnoliopsida; order Poales; family Poaceae; genus Avena; species Avena eriantha. Next base: position 69,948,144 of record OU342741.1, read on the forward strand.
AATCCTTCCTGCGTCGCGCGTGGCCGGCGGCGATCCCATCACCTACACCGCGCGGTCGTCGGCGCCTCCCCCCTCGACCGACGCCAACACATCCCGCACGGCTGGTGGCAGGCCCGCCCACGCGATCTAGCATCCTAGGAGGTGGTCCCGCCAATGTGATCTTGCAGCTTAGGACGAGCATGAGTGGATCAGGAGTTGCGGCAGATATTTGCGGTGTACTCAGTCGTGGAGGCGATGCTAACATCCAGATTCTGGACGCGAGTCCGGAGTTCAGACGAGGTTACGTTGCCACGGTGAAGATGGCTGCAGGCTTGGTTGCTCCGGCTCGAAGATGCTGATCGGCATAATTAAGGCAAGTATATATATACATACATATTGAGAACCATCAGGGAACCAAATCTGTCGATACCGTTTCTTCAATCAATGAAGGGAAACAATAAAGCAACCCATGAGGAGGATTGTCGATGAAGTCTGTATTGTCATGGTTCAGTCTAGCTGCGACACATCAGATATACTAGAGCTACCGCGGACCAATTTTATCTTTTGACTAGCAAAGTGCAGGTACTAAATCAATGCCAACACGCTGAGCAGTGCTTTTTTGCTTGATTAATAAGTCTTCAATTGATACTTGATGAATTGGTTCGTTCACTTGAGATTCCAGGACAGGGTCAGGGCGAGGTGCATGTCTCTGTATCCAAATGGTCTCCTCCTGAAATTGGATGAATGAAACTGAATACAGATGCTGCTATCAATGCTAAGGGGTGGCATGGAGTTGCAGGTCTTGTGGATCAGGATAATACTGGAAATATTGTCTCTGCAAGGTGCGACAAGTATGCGAACACCACTGGCCCCTTTTACTGTCGAGCTGCTGGCATTTCGTAATGCAGTTTTGCTGGCTAGGGAGTACAGCTTTCAGAGAGTTATACTACCTCTGTTCAGAGCTTGCTAAAAAGGCTTGTATTGTGAAACGGAGGGAGTAGTAGAAAACTGATTGCCAGATGGTTCAGCTGGTGTGAAAATCACCTCACACTATTCCAGGTATTCAAGTTGTTGTTTGCAAAGCCTGGCGCGAACTCTGTTGCTGATGTCCGAGAAAAGGAGGTTCTAAGCATAACTGGTTTCTTTACAAATTTTGATGTAATCTCTAATATTCTGATTGAATCTGTACAGTCAGAATTAGCTCGGCCTAATGAATAAAAAGAGACTAAATGGTGTTGGTACTGAAAAATACACTGGAATATACGTATACAGCAGTTGCAGACGGATTTTGTTGTCAATTTGATTGGTGTCTACTTAGTAATGTTTAATCTCGTCCATTGTTACTAGCCCGCACAATCCTACTGTTTCTCACTAAGCACTATTCTGACAGGGACCTGAATGTCCGTGTCTTATGTTTGAGGTGTGTATCATCCAAGTATCCAACGACCTATAGCTGCATATGTGGAAAAGGTCCTCTCCAAGCTCCAGATTTTATTTCAAAATCGACCAGCAGAACTATGGTCCCGGTTTTGATCAATATGGAAGTGTTGATAGTAAAATGTATATTTCGATTAATGCAGGTCAGCATTGAGAAAATTTATTTGCTCTCGATTCAGTTTCAAGTCTTCGGTGAATTGTGATCCTCGTTTCAAAATTAAAGATGCAAAATGTTGTATAGCTACAGTTAGCTATTCGAAAACTTATATGTGAAGGAAGGTCTGGGTGTTTTGGGCCAGTGAAGTTATTAAGACAAAAGAACAAGTAAAGCGCCAGCTTGTAAATGTGTCCCGAGATATTATAGTTCGGTTGACAAGGTCTATCAAAAAAAAGTGTCCTTTGAGCAGACAACTAATCTTTTCTGTCTTTTTGGATGACAGATCTGCATGCGAAAAAAGGGTAAAATGAAGTCAAAATGGTTCTTTTCTAAAGTTCCAATTCACACTATGGAATCACTTGGTTTAACCAAATTTAAATAAAGTAAATTTTCATAGGATTTCTAGATCAACGCCACACCACTAAAAAAATCCCAGCAATTTTTTAGTGTTGCTTTTCTTCTCCAAAACTCAAAGCAAGCAATATTGGGGTTGCCCATTTTTTTAATTTAGAATTGTATTTCTCTTTCTCCCGGCGCAACGCGCGGGTATGTTTCCTAGTTCTCCCTAAAAAAGAAGTTCAACGAGATAACAGATGCATTCAATTCATCACAAGTTACATGGGCACAGAGCCACATATCATGATTTCCTAGAATTGAAAGACAGAAACGAAACTTGAATATTCGTAATTACATGACATTGAATGCAAAATTAACCTTGTAATCTGCAGGAACGAAATACCACTCTTGTTTAAGTGTATCCACTGTAGAATATTTGGAGGATACTTCCACCTGGTCGCAAAATCAAGTAAGTCCATTAGTAAAGAGTAAGAAGGATCTTCAAAAGGTCCTCTTCTACTCATGTTTTGCTTCTTACTGAATCTCTTAAAGAGAAAGAATGTTATTCACCTTAACAGGGTTTCTGAGACAAGCACGTTGCAGTTTGCTCACCTGCAGAGAAAACTCATAAGCTATTATGCAGACAATTGAACAAAAACACATAGCTAGTGAAGCAGTACAGCGCCATTTAGGCTACTCATGGCTAGAAAGATTATAGTTGGAAGTAGTAGTTCTAGAGATACAGACAGTGGCTGAATGCAGCAGAATAAATTCAACTATATCACGAACTGTCAACCTCCGATCAATATCTCAAGAATTCATAGTGTAATAATCACCAAACCAAGTGGCAAACAAGCCCACCAATCTGACGAATTTGATAGTGGCAGACTGATGATGTTCTACTTTTGTCTCACTAATTCAGTGGAACCATAAGAACATCGCTTGCCTATCCACCAACCTTTTTGGTCATCGTGGCTGAAAAAAGGTAAGTTCTCCGTTCTTTAGGAATGACCTTCAGAATATCATCAAGTGATTCCTTAAACTCCAAATTAAGTAATTTATCGGCTTCATCGAGTACCTAGAAAACCAGAACATGGAGCATCAAAATAAAAGCATCTGAATTTAAACAAGTTTATATGATAGACCAAAATTGTGGAGGCTCTAATAATGTCAGGAAATAGTGGACAATGATTTTTAAGGTACAGAACAGCATAATAATCAGATAATTATGACCAGTAGCATACAGCACACTGCTTCAAGTTACAACTAGAATTGCAACAACCAATTAAACATATGGAAAACAACTAGATATTCACTTAGTAATTACACATATTGATACTTCACAACGCACAAACTAGGGCTGTTTGGTTTAACAATACAGGCTTAAGTAATTATAATGACAATATATCTTCTTAATTTTTTATATTGGATGGTTAACATAAGTACATAACATTTCAGGGAAAAACTGCCTGGAATATGTAACTTCCGCTTTAATAGGTGAGGACTGTTTTGAGAAAATACACTTCCTCTGGATTATATACATTATTCAGCTCTGTAGTACAGTTCTTCCTGTAACAACTAAATATGTTCTTTTACAGTTAGAAGTTAAAATCCAACTTCAAAAAATCAGGTACCAACATCAACAATCAGAATGGTCCAAGTGCAAATGCAGCAGTAGGATAATCTATGCATTAAAAGAGAGATGGCAACATAAAGGCTGCACTGGGCATGAACAACAATACTGGGAAAGAAAGACACTGCAAAGTGTTGGTGTATAAATTAGATTGTGCGGAAGGCCAAAAACAATTAGCATAGGAAGGCAAATATGATAGTCATTAGAATAGGCCCAACAGATCAAAATGAATAAGCAAACTAACAAGTACTGGAAATGCAAAAAATACGTACCAAGTACTTCACTTTAGTCAGGCTAAAACCTTTTGTATCTTTCAAATGGTCCAAAAGACGGCCAGGAGTTCCAACCTACATTTTGAAGGAGATGATACATAAAACAAGATAAGTTGATAAAGAAAGTTTCCATTGTCATGGAAGAGAACGAAAGCTTATATTGTTGTGTTTCTACTTGCAACTGGTGTATAAAACGAAAGTCTTCGTCTTATCTTGCAAACTTAAGCCCCATAACTGCTAGAAACTATAAGCCTATGCTGAATTCAGTGAAAAATGCATGCTTTGGGGTCTTATAAGGATGTGTTTTGACATCACGATGGTTTTCCAAATTTAAAACGCTTATATCAGAGTAACTTTAGGAATTGATCAACAAATCCCTTCTTTAGAGCCTTAACAAACAGAATCACTAGACATGTGAACCTAAGTTAGAAAGGCACATAAGCTGGCTAATTGGAGAAGCTTCAGCTTGACCAAAAGGGACCCTCTTAAGTCCCGTGAATGATTCTACGGATGCTAACAGAGCTTTTCCACACTGGGATTAAAAAGAACTGTGTTGATGGATGAGCGTGGATATTGTCCAAGCTAATGGACATATAACTCCTACATATTCAACGACACTTGCAATTCCGTAGCACAAAGGATTCAGAATATAGTCTTAGAATGGGATTGGGTCGTTGAACATGAATCAATCATACTCACCACAATATGTGGACGTTTTGCAATGGATAATACTTGCTGCATCCGATCAACTCCTCCAACAAGCTGAAAAAGGAAGAAGAAGAAAATCTCAACTGAAAAGAATTTCAGTAAATGGTCACATGAATTTCAGTAGGTGGTGGAATGGTCACGAAGAAACAGTTCAAAACTTTGGTAAAAAATGTAAATCACGCGTTTGAATTAATTAACACCACAGATTGTGGAGGAGAAAATTCATCAGCAAACTTTGATTAAGTCAACATGGGCTTGTATAGCAACAAGCTTGTGCAATTTAGTGATGACCTTTAGAATACTCCCTCTGATCTAAATAAATGGACTCAGATTTGTCTAGATTCAGATGTATCTAGCACTAAACATGACTAGATACATCCGAATCTAGACAAATCTGGGTCTATTAATTTGGATCGGAGGGGTACCAATATTCCACAATTCAATATAATATACTCTGACTAGGAGGGAAAATTTTCCAATATACCCTCAAGCCAACTAGAAGCAGCAGCCAACAATTCACAATTGGTAAATACAAAAAAAGTAGTTGAATCAGAACTATGAACCACACAGGGAGTGCAGTACCCACATCCAATTAGTTGTTGCATTACTTCACACCAGAACAAATAAATAGTCAATCTAGCAACACCACTCACCACTGAGCACACCAAGCCGATGGCAGACCCTAACGCCTCAAACTGCTCCGCAATCTGAATGGCCAGCTCCCTGAACCCACCACAGCCGCAAGGTAAGTTTCCACACAAGCTCCCGAATTCAGAATGTGCCCGAGGAGGCCAGAAAGGAAAGGAGAAAAGGGTGACCTCGTGGGAGACATCACGCAGGCGAAGAAAGGCTGGCGGTGCTCGAGCAGCGCCTGGATGATCGGCAGCGCGAACGCGCCCGTCTTACCGGACCCCGTCTGCCCCAGCCCAATGATGTCCCTCCCTGCACGCAAAACCGAACCCGGGTCAACGACTCGCCATTGTCACAGTTGCAGTGGCCACCTACCTACATGGCCGGCGGGCGGCACAGGATGATGCTAGTACCTTGGAGGGCGTGGGGGATGGCCCCGGCCTGGATCTTCGTGGGCTGCTTCCACCCCATGGCGTCGCACGCCTCCACCAGCTCCCGGCAAATGCCCAGCTCCGCGAACGTCGACACCTCGGCCTCAGGCTCCGGCTCCGGCTCCCGCTGCTGCACGTCGCCACCCCCCTTGACCACCTTCTCCACCGCCATGGCTACGAGAGGCGAGAACTTCTGACCGGATAGAAGTGAAGACTACAATCTTCTAGCAGAAAAATAACAACGGTTTCTTAATTAAAGCATGGATTGATTGCCACCTCAGGTCAAATAGGAAGAGTAGAAAAAAAGAAGGTCATTTACCTGAGGTGGCTGTCAGCGTCGGAGTAGGGATCTCGATGAGGTCGTAGTGGTGAGTGCGGGTGAGGGGGATGCGCGCGGGGGCGAGGGAGGAGAGGGCGCGGCCGGCGGCGGCGATCTGGAGCGGCGTGGCGCAGAGGGGAGCTCGGGACGCAGGACGGGCCGCACGTCGCTCGGCGTGGCGCTCAGGAACGACGATTGGCTCGGAACGCAGAGCACTCCGGCGGCGCGGCGGGGACCTCGGGAGGCAGGACGCGGCGGCGCGGCGCTCGAGGGAGGACGCGGCGGCGCTTGGAAGACTCAGAAACCCTTTTTTCTCTATTCTGAGCTGAGTGGCGGAAACCTTTGGGAAAATTAGATCGACCGTCTAGGAATTGGAGGTTAACCGTAAGGCCCATTGGGCTCGATTAGGTTAACCAACCAACGGTTAGTAGAAGGGAACCAAGTCCCATTTTTAGCCGGAAGTGAAATATGCTAGGGTGGCTAGCGGCACCCGCATAATGATCCGCGAAGCATATAAAAAAAAAGGGTCTCGAAAATTATTAAAATTAGAGAAGGATTAGTGAAAAAGTTGTGCCGCAACCTGCCCCGCTTGACACCCTAAAATCTGCTATGCGCGCGTGAGCGGGAGCGGCGGCGTCGGTTTGCTTTGCGAGGCAGAAGGCAAAGGTCGCGTGGGAACAAGATCCTCTGACGTTTTGCCAACTACTGCAGAGGGACGTGGTTCTTTCTCAATCGATCGATTCGCATCGAACGGCAACCTCCCGCACGCATCCGAAACCCAACGAATAAGGCCGGCCCAAAGCTAATATGTTCAAACAGGAGAGGAAAGCCGCGTTTCGGCTCAGAAAAAAAATAACATTTCGTGAAATTCCCCATCCGCCGCCGTCGCCACACGTTCGTCTCCAGGGCTAGCTCCGCCACCACGGCTTCCGTGGCCTCCAGCCCTCCACCGCAGTCGTGGCCTTGCAGCAACACGCCACGCAGAGCAGCACCCGTCGTGGTCGCCGTGCTGCCGCCTCCGGCGCTGTTGCGCTGCCACTTCCGTGGTGCACGCTGGCAGCGCCCTCCAAGAGGAGGAGGAGGATCCCATGGCGGCCAGGTCGTGGGGCTCAACCTCTTCCCTTCCGCCTCCATGGTGCATGACGGCCATGTCCTCCAAGCGGACGAGCATGAATGATGAATGGCGTCGTCCTGGTCGCCGTACTCATTCAGAAAAATAGCTTTAGTGAGCAAGAACAAGTTCAGTTTAGAACTGAACCATTGTAAAATCTCCCGTGTTTGCTGGATAGTTTTGAATAAACCAGTGTTCATTTGTTGTTCAAATAAGCATTGTGCAGAAATAGACAGTGTTCAAGTACCCATATGCATAATTACGAACGGGACTGATTGTGGACTGTTGCTCATGAATTTGAACTGAACAAAATGTCAGCTATTGTCCATAACAAAAGTGAACTAAATGGCAATTGTTGCCCAGAACTGATCTAAACTAAATGATATCCAAAAACTCAAATAATTTCACCACAACCCAGTCAATATGTCATCTGTGATTGGTCCCTGAAAATTAAATAAATATGAGAGTACGTTTGGAGCAATATGACCTCTATATTTATAAATTATATGAATAAAATTATCGCTAACAGTTGAGTGAAGCTAAGATTCTCTTTATAAATTTCAGATTCCTTCCCTTTACCACTATTTGAAACTTTTACTTGTTCATGTGCTACTGCACTACCACTTCATGTCTCCTTCACAAACTCTTGTATCTTGTAACTTTTACGTGGAGGGTTAGGAGAACATCGCATAACGAAATGGACCTATATTGTGATATGTTTTGTGGATTTTTTACCTTAGGGATCAGAACAATTATAGTTCGGTTGAAAATTTCCAGCATATGATCTCCATGAAGGAAAGCTAGCACTTCCGCTGTCACATCATCCCCAACCAACTGCAAATGTCTCTCGAAGAACCCCGCTGAAAACCCATTCGCACCAGGAGACTTGGATGCCTGCATTTCAGAAAGCACCTTATGAACTTCCCTCGCTTCAAAAGGTCTACACAGTCTCTCGTTCATTTGACCAGTAACCTTCACTGGTACCGCATCAAGAACCACATGTATATTCATATTCTCTTGCGCCTCATACAGTTTGTGGTAGAAGTCATTAATGTGATCATGAATTTCTTCCTTTTCTTCCAAAAGCACCCCATCATCTCTAGTAATCACTTTGATTTGGTTCTGGCTCCTCACCGACGCTCGAGCATGAAAGAACACGGTATTCCGATCGCCCTCCTTGAGCCATTGAACCCTTGATCATTGCCTCGCCATAGTATCCTCCTTACAGAGTAGATCAGCTAACTGTCGTGTGAGATCCCTCTCCCGGTTAGAAGTATCCTGGTACAAAGAGTCTCCACGTTCCTTCTTAAACTCCTTCCAAACCTTCTTTATCCTCCTCCTAATATCGCTAAATTTCTTGGTGCTCTAGTCAGTCAGATAGGTTTGCATCTTCATCAGAACATCATTAAGCTCAACTATCCCGCTGACCCCTGTCTAGGATGCCAATCCTTAGAAACAGCCTCAACAAAGTTGTCCTCACGCTACCACGCATCCTCGTACATAAAAGAACGGGGGCACACCTATAATCTTGATTAGATGGTCTATGTATGTTCACAACCAATATGCAGTGATCCGATTTAGGTGCTGGTATGTGTCGTACAATAGTACTACCATAAAGCATCATAAAACCCAGATCCACTAGCATTCTGTCCAACCGAACTTTGGCATTTGCTTCAGCATTCTGCCCATTATCCCAAGTGAAAGGCACTGCACCAAAGCCCATGTCATGGAAGTTACATTCCTCAACAGTTTCTCTAAAGCCGACCATCTGCCATTCTTGTCTCTCATGCATACCAAAAAATTCAGAGTTGTCTAGAATTCCATTGAAATCTCCACCACACAACCATGGAAAATCACTCTAAGTATGAAGCCAATTCAACAATGTCCAGCTCGTTGCACGCTCACTTCGTTTAGCCTTAGCATAAAATTCCGTGAACCGTCACTTCTTTCTATCACCACCCAAATTTGTAACATGCACATCTATGTGTTGGTTCGAAAAGGTTTGCAATTCCACTTCAATCTCATTAGACCAGTACAGTGCTAAACCTCCACTAAGGCTAACACTAGCCATGGGCAGAAAACCAATAAACCCCCTAGTTTTCTTTTGAAGCATTTGATAAACGATATAACGATTGTTTGATGGGATGCAAGTTTCAGACGCACTCTTTCTACTTACCGGGTACTTAAGGGTACCGGAAGGTTTTAATGAGGTGGCTTGCATGCTTAATTTATGATGGTTTACCTAAAAAAAGAAATCCAGGGACTAGATCAAAAGAAACTACTAAAGGTTCAATGGAGAGAGCCGACTGCGCACAAGCATGTGCCACTCTATTGGCCTCTCTCTTTACAAAACAAAAAGCAAAACCCTGGAAATTAGAGACAATAGCTTTCATCTCTTTAATGATCTGGAATAAGTCCGACCTATACGCCTTATAATCCTCCCACGCCTTGACAACAGTCTCCACCACAATTCGAGTCCATCCCCTCAATTGAGCGAGCATGGCAGCATCTCGACAAGCAAGCAATTCTATCGTGCTAGGGTAGAAAATATGCCCATAATTCTGGCATTCAGCAGCTACAAAAATGCCCTCATGGTCACGAGCTACCACACCAGCCCCCGCAATACCATCTTGGATATTTAGAGCTCCATCACAGTTCAGTTTGAGCCACCCCTATTCCGGATGAGACCACTTTTGTACCACCACCAGACCCGGTGGAGCATTGTCCGACAAAGGAACTTTTAAGGATTTTACTAATTTATCCACAAGTTCCACGAATTTAAGAGGCTGATATTTAACCTCTCCATGATTGTAGTTGTTCTTGCTACCCCAAATCGTCCACATCACAAATATTGCAATAGCTGCATCCCGTTTGCACACCATGTTGTTGTCCAACACGTCCCTGGACAAAGTACGTGGGTGCAGCCATGGCATTTTGAGACCAAAAAAACCTTCAGCCGATCTCCAGAACAATCTTGCATACACTCCATCAGTGCATGAAAGACTGTTTCATTATCATGTCCACAAAGTGGACATAATTTAACTTCTTTGATATGTCTACGGCATAATTCTGTGGCATATGGGAGAAAATTCTTACTCACCCTCCACCAGAATACCCAAAAAAAATTGCATTACAGCCAGTTTCCAGAGTGATTTTCAAGTCTGATCATCCACATTCGACGAGGTTCCTGAAGAAACATGAAAACCCTCACGCTGGACCAACTCTCTGTAGGCCGATCTGACTGTAAAAATACCAGATTTTTCCCACGCCCACGCTCAAAAATCCTCTTGCTTTGTACGCGGCCTACGCATGCTCAGAATTGCGTTGGCATCAAGAGGAACAAACACCTGTTGCACCTTCTGCACATCCCATTGGTTTGATTCTTCCTCAATTAAATCAGCAACGAATAGTACAGGTTCATCAGAAACTCTCCCTAAAGGCTTCATGCTCATTGTTCCATTGATCCAACGATCATGCCAAATTTCAGAAGTAAGGCCATTACCGATCCTTCTGATTAGACCTTTTTTAAGCACTTCACACCCCTTAATAAGTTTTTTCCAAGTTGTCGAGGCTCCTTGAGGACATGAGGCAGATAAGATATCCCCTCCCTTGATGTATCGACCCAGCAAAACACGAGCACATAGGCTATCAGGATTTCTAGCAAACGCCATGCCTGCTTTGCCAACATTGCATCATTGAATTTTTCCAGATCTCTAAAACCGAGACCCCCTGAACTCTTTGGGACTGCCATTTTCTTCCAGGATTGCCAATGCAACCCTAACTTGTCAAGTGACCCGGACCACCAGTATTTTGACATCGCTGCCACTATTTTCGTGCACAAACCTTTTGTGAGTTTAAAACAACTCATAGAATAGGTCGGTAGCGCCCGGATCACTGACTTTAGCAGTACCTCTCTCCTAGCACAAGAAAGTTTCTTCTCACTCCACCTTGCATGAATGATCTTGCTTTCTCAACAATATGTTCGAACTGATCTTCAATAATTCAGCTGACACGGTACGGAGACCCAGATATTTCTCTGTGCGAGCCTCCCTAATGATTTGCAAAGTATCCCTCACTGCCATTTTAATAAAGTCCGAGCAGTTTTTACTGCAATAAACTAAACTCTTTGACTTATTTGCACTTTGCCCCGAACCAGCACTGCAAATGCCCAAAATATTATTCATTTATTTGTACTACTGACATCTGCATGCATGAAGACAAGGCAATCATCTACAAAGAGGAGATGAGAAATCCAGGGTGATTGAGGGCTAACTTGAACTCCCCTGTCTATCCGCATCCAGCATCTCGACCACCACCGCGACCCCTCCATTACTAGCAATAAACTGATAAACCATATTCTTAACATGACCTTGAGTTATATTTGGAGAGTTAACTTCCTCTCCCGCTTCAACATCCTCATAGTGTGAGGCACATGACGCTGTTGTGTATTGGAGGATCCCCAATTCTTACTCCATGGCACTGTCCTCAACTTATCATTGTACGGGAGTGATACGTCCATTTTGCATCACTATTCTATGTTATAATTCACTGTTATTCATTGATATATTTCGTACTGAGAGGTGATACTTATGTTATTTTGTCTGTTTTTGCATGGTTGGTGATTTTTGGAGCATGGACCGCTGCAGTCAGGATTTTGATGGAAAAGGTGTTATTTGGAGGCAAAATTCGCGAAGATCAGAAAATCCGGAAAAATATACGGAAAATCCTATTTTTCCAGAAGACGAAGGAAGCCAGAAGGGGGCTGGAGATGGGCCACAAGGGGCCCACACCACCCCCTGGCGCGGGCCACCCTGGGCCGCGCCACCAGGTGGTGTGGCCGCCCTGGTCCACCCTTGGCACTCCCTTATGGCGTATATATTCCTCCCGAAACCCTAAGACTCGGGAGCGACCACAGAAAGATTTCGCCGCCTCTGCGGGGCGGAAAACACCGAGAGAGAAAGATCTCTCCGGCAGACAGATTTTTGTCGGGGGAATTCCTTTCCGGAGAGGGGAGATCGTCGCCATCAACACCACCATCAAGCTGGACTTCATCGGGATCATCATCATCATCACCACCACCATCACCATCAGCACCATCATCACCATCTCCATATTGCTGTAACAATTAAGTTGAATCTTGCATAGTTCATAGGGGAAACTTTCCCGGTGTTGATTACTCTTTGTAGTTGATGCTATTGAGTGAACCATTGAATTATCGTTTATGTTCAGATTGTTATACATCATTATTCCATCTCTGATCATAATCCATATGATGTCTTGTGAGTAGTTCGTTTTGTTCTTGAGGACATAGGAGAAGTCATGTTGTTAGTAGTGGAGTTGTGTCGAGAAAGATTCAATAGTTTGATATTTAAGTTGTGGTGTACTTCTTCTAGTGGTGTCATGTAAACATCGACTACATGATACTTCACCTATATGGGACTAGGCGAATGCATTGTGTATTTGGCTACTAATCGTAGGGGTTGCCGGAGTGACAGAAACCTGAACCCCCGTTAGGAAACCATTGCACAAGGGACGTAAGGGTCTTAGAGTTTAAAACTGTGATTAGGTTTCTACCTTAATTACTGTCTTGTACTTACGGATGTTTGCAAGGGGTATAATCACAAGTATGTATTAGTCCTAGGAAGGTCGGTACATTAGCACATGTTCATCCACACAACACTTAGCAAGCTAAAGAAGATTAATTAACTATATGAAGCGAAAGCACTTGACAGTCTTCCCATGTGTCCTCGAGAACGTTTGGTCATCTTAAGTAATACAATCGGCTTGTCTTTTGCTGCATAAAGGATTGGGCCACTTGCTGCATTTATTTTTATTGTCTTTTGTTTACTCGTACTTTGTTTACTTGCTTTATCGAAAACCCCTAAAAATCCGTTTGCTAAGTATTTGCAGAGAATTCCTGATACATACCACTAGCCAACATCTTCTGCTCCTCGTTGGGTTCGATACTCTTACTTATCAAAAATACTACGATACACCCCCTATACTTGTGGGTCATCAAGACTATTTTCTGGCACCATTGCCGGGGAGTGAAGCGCTATTGGAGAGTGGAACTGGTGAAGGAAACTTCTACTGTGAGTATTGTTTACTTCTGTTAGTTGCTTTATTTTCATTATACATAATTTGCTGAGTTTCTTATTTGGTAATGCTACTACCACTGCCAAGGTAGAGCCACCACCTACTGAGAATGATGTTTTTAAAATACCTACAAGAATTATTGATCGTGTTATGGATAACTACTATGTTGGGGATGGAACTGTCCATCCTAGTGATCATTTACTCTTTATACACGAATTATGCAGGTTGTTTAAGTGTGCAGGTATTACTATAGATCAAGTTAAGAAGAATTTATTCTCATTATCACTGAAAGGAAGAGCTGAGGAATGGTATAAGCTGCTGAAGAATGGCCAAGCTTTGGAATGGGAGGAAATAGTGCCTCTCTTTTATTCAAAATTTTATCCTCCTAGTGAGATTCATAAAGATCGGAATCAAATATACAACTTTTGGCCTCTTGATGGAGAGAGTACAACTCAAGATTGGGGGAGATTGAAGTTACTAATGCTCAAATGTCCCATTCATGAGCTCCCCAACAATATTATTATCAACAACTTTTATGCAAGGCTTTCTCTTCATGATAAAGATTTATTGGATGCTTCTTGTTCTGGATCATTCACTCGCATGGAACAAGAAGCTAAATGGGATCTTCTGGACCGTATTCAAGACAATGCTGAAGCTTAGGAGAATTACAAAGGTAGAAAGTCAGGTATAAATTATGATTATGAATGCATTGAATCTTTTATGGGAACTAATGACTTTCAAAATATTAAAAATGCTTATGGTCTAGACTCTCAAGCTATTGCTTCTTATTTTAAGGCTTTTGCTTCCTACATTGCAGTGCCTAAAAAGAAGTGGAATAAGTATCATGAACCTTATAAAGATGTTGCTAAGAGTGTTCCTGCAAGAAATACTGAAGTTTATACTGCTAATCATGTCTTACCTAAACCTTACATTGAGAAAATGCCTTTCCCAGTTAAGATAAAGGAACATTCTATGATAGCTAGTATGTTTAATAAAAGTACAAATAAAGATGTTGAACCTGATAAACAAATGGTTGATGAATTTATTTTAGCAAATGTGAAAGACTTTGTTACTAAATATGAATAAGAGGGACACACTATCCTTTGTAAGGATACCTCTAATATTGTTTCACAAAGTAGTGTTATGAGAGCTAGTATTCCTGTATTTTCTGTTAAGATAAGCGATCATTGCTATGATGGCCCTTCCGATAGTTATATTGTTAAGTTTATGCATGATACTAAAAGTTATTATGAGAGGGAAAAAGTGTTCTAATGCATCTCAATAATACCAAGTTTCCTCGTTTTATGCTGAAAGTTTTTATGTTGCACTTATTTTGCCTTCTTATGCAAGTAGCCTCTGGTTTCAACAACTTGTTTGTTTACAAAATTCCCTTGCATAGGAAGTGAGTTAGACTTAAATGTTTGTGTGTTTTTGCTTCTTAATGTCCTCTTTCACTTCAATTCATATTTCTGAGTGAGCATCTTCAAAATTATTATGCCTATCTTAATGGCTATAAAGAAAGAGCTCTTTGGGAGACAACCCAATTTGTTTTTGCTTTTAGTTTGTTTTTGTTTCCTTGAGTCTTGGAAGTTATTACTTTGGTAATAACCGCTCCTTATCCGTTTTGTTTGGTTTTTGTGTCAAGATCAACCTCTAATGAGAGAGAAATAATATTTGGGGAAGTTGCTGTCCCTAAACAGATTTTTGTGCTTCGCCGTAAACATTCGTGAGAGATCTCTGTATGTCAGATTGAGCTGTAATTTTTTGTGCTTCTGCCCCAGGTTGTTATTTAACTTTCGTTAGTTTTGCACTTTTTGATTTGAGCAACAGAAGAGTTTCTAAAAAATTGATCTTTACTTGTTGGTCTGTTTTGACAGATTTTGCCACTCTTGCATTTGCTTCTTTATTCGATTTCCTTTTTGAATTCTTTTTGGGTTTTCGAAAGGAGTTACTATAGTAGCTTATGTTTTGATGGTTTTCAGTTGAAGTTGGACACAAAAGGTTTTATCACTTTACTTATACTAATATTGCTAATGAGAACTGTGTGAAAGAAATTTCCAGGTAGTGGAGATAATGGTGTAATAAGGAAGAGAAGGGTTTTATGACTCAAGTAATAAGTGTATGAAGATGAAGATATTGATGTTATTCAAGTGGTGACTCCGGAAGAATCTACTAGATACTAAATTCAGAGACCTGCAGAGTCCGCTTTCAAATAGGTAACCGTTCTGGTAAGAAAAGTTCCGCGAAAATACTATCCAACTATATTTTTATAGTTTTTAGACAATAAGGAAATCTACGAAGTGAAAGAGGGACGGAAACGCAGCCAGGGTGGCTCACACCACCCTGTGGCTCGGGCCCTCCCCTGGCCGCGCCACCAGGTGGTGAGTCTACCCCGGACTCCGTCTCCGACTCGTTTTCTCCCAGTACCTTCCTTTTATTCTGAAACTTCATAATATATAATCCCCCGGATCCCCCGAGGTTCGTATATCGTGTTTTTGTTTCGATCTGTTTCTGCCAGGACATACTCTTTGAAGGTTTAGAAGCACAATGGTGTCCGCCAAGGAGAAAGGGAATGAGCCTATGGAGGAAGATCTCCAAGACCCCAAGCAGGGGCTGATACCTTTAGTCTCTTGTCCTGCATCAACGGAAGCCCTACGAGTCACTAAGGAGTTCAGCGCTAAGTACCGAGACTTGCGGAGGAAGGTGGACATGCTTCAATGGGAGAATAATAGGCTTCACAAGATGTTGGAAGATTTCTCACGTCAACTAAGAAAATAATACCACCACCACCGAAGGAGTAATTCGTCATCAGGTTTGGCATCCCCTTGGTTTGTTCCAAGCTTGGGGGAGTGTCGCGGTATCACATCACTATCTTCTATCTTTTTACCTTATTAAGTAGAGTCATGTCATGAATAGAGAAGTTATTGTGTAGGATGGTTTGCATTATGGAAGTGTCCCCTATCTCGTTAGATATGTATCCCTTGGTGTGAGTTGCCGTTATAGATTATTAATGATAAGTTCTATCATTTACTCTTTTGCATAGCTTATATTTTTTTTCAATTCGTAGTTATATGATTGATCTGTTGTTAGTATTGGTAGCACTTTGGGATCATTGAGTTAATTTAGTTGGTTTTGGAAAACCTGGCTCGGTCAGTAGCAACACTATTTTTGAGAGTTGAAAGAAAAGATAAAAGTACTCTAAAGAAAAATTATTTCATCATCTTTCTTTCTTGATTTGCTCATAAGTCTAGTATTCTCTAGTTAAGATCTTTTGTGCTTCCAAGGAAGATTGCATGTTTGTCTTTATCAATTGTACGTTTGTTTGTTTCCTTCAACTCTTGTACTTGCTACCCAGCCTTGCTAGCCAAAAACCTGTACTGAGAGGGATTTCTTCTCGTGCATCCACTCCTTTAAACCAAAACCTTTGCCACTTTTGTCCACCATACCTACCTATTAGCATTATTGCTATTCCAAGTAAATTCTTGTTTTATCTAACTCCCAAATTAAACTTGTTATGTGAAAATTAGTGATTAAAGCTCTGACGAACTTGATGGCACACTTTAATTTTCTTGCATTTAATAACCTGAACCATTGGGTCCTTATTTGTTGCGTATATGCTTGTGCTTTATGAGTTGAAGTTAGCAGAACCATATATCATGGGGAACACTTTCAACACTGCCATGGTACTTTGTGCCTAGTTGATATTATGTTCTTTTGCTTATGGATCCCGGCTGTGTGAAATAAAAGTGGAACTTGTAAGATCATGGAGTTTATATCTGTTTAGAGAAACGCCTGGGCCGCTAGCCTAAGCCATGCCTAATCATGGTGGAAACTTGCAGCATAACTATAGTGGTCATTCTATGAAGTATCCTCAATAAAAACCTATGCAAATAGCAAATAAAAAGATCGTTGAGATGCTCACTGTCTGCTTGCCTTGTCATTTTGATTATGGGATAGCTCCTGTGTCATGTGCAAGAGGTACCCCGTTGGCGGTTCTCAATGATACACATGTATTTACAATGACAAGAGCTTACTCGTGACTGAAGTTGAGTAGCATGAGGTTTGGTACTCATAAGTAAGGGGCATGAGATTTCAACTTATAACTTGTCAAGCATATCCTCTTAGTTGTGTCACTTTAACCTTAATCACCAAAAGATGCCTATAATAGGGGCAATGAGAGCTAAAAGCTAGTAAGTATCATAATTTTTGGGAGCTCTTTATGAGACTTGCAATCCCTGCTTCCCTCTGTGAAGGGCCTTTCTTTTTACTTTGTAGTTGAGTCAGTAAACCTATTCCCTTATATCTCAGCAAGTATTTTGAGTTGTTGTGTTTCATTCATTCATATGATGATTTATCCAATCATGTTTCTTATGTTCCTTGTTTTGCACATTGCTCTTATCTCGATGTTTACTACTTTAAAAGCTATCTTTGAAAACCAGTTATTTGTGAACTCCAGCAAATTATCAACTATTCTTCGACCAAGAGCTAAGTTTGCCATTACCAATTATGATTCACTTTATGTATCTTTATTGTGTTTCCTTTACTTATTGCAAGTTAAGTTATATAATAGTGAGTTGTCTTCTATTATGATCTATGTATTTGATGAATGTGATGCTTTTTGTCCGTATTCTTTTATCGACTCTTCACTCCATGAACATGAGGTCATGTTTATTGAGCTCAGTTTCGCTTGGGGACAAGCGAAGTCTAAGCTTGGGGGGAGTTGATACGTCCATTTTACATCACTATTCTATGTCATAATTCACTGTTATTCATTGATATATTTCATATTAAGAGGTGATATTTATGTTATTTCATCTGTTTTTGCATGGTTGATGACTTTTGGAGCATGGACCGCTGCAGTCAGGATTCTGATGGAAAAGGTGTTGTTTGGAGGCAAAATTCGCGAAGATCAGAAAATCCGGAAAAATATACGGAAAATCCTATTTTTTCAGAAGACAAAGAAAGCCAGAAGGGGGGCTGGAGATGGGCCACCCTGGGCCACGCCACCAGGTGGTGTGGCCGTCCTGGTCCACCCCTGGCACTCCCCTCTGGCATATATATTCCTCCCGAAACCCTAAGACTCGGGGAGCGACCACAAAAAGATTCTGCCGCCTCTGCGGGGCAGAAAACACCGAGAGAGAAAGATCTCTCCGGCAGATAGATTTTTGCCGGGGGAATCCCTTCCCGGAGAGGGGAGATCGTCGCCATCAACACCACCATCAAGCTGGACTTCATCGGGATCATCATCATCATCACCACCATCATCACCATCTCCATATTGCTGTAACAATTGAGTTGAATCTTGCATAGTTCATAGGAGAAACTTTCCCGGTATTGATTACTCTTTATAGTTGATGCTATTGAGTGAACCATTGAATTATCATTTATGTTCAGATTGTTATACATCATTGTTCTATCTCTGATCATGATCCATATGATGTCTTGTGAGTAGTTCGTTTTGTTCTCGAGGACATGGGAGAAGTCATATTGTTAGTAATGGAGTTGTGTAAGATATTTAAATTGTGATGTACTTCTTATAGTGGTGTCATGTGAACGTCGACTACATGACACTTCACCTATATGGGCCTAGGAGAATGCATTGTGTATTTGGCTACTAATCGTAGGGGTTGCCGGAGTGACAGAAACCTGAATCCCCGTTAGGAAACCATTGCACAAGGGACGTAAGGGTCTTAGAGTTTAAAGCTGTGGTTAGGTTTCTACCTTAATTACTTTCTTGTACTTACGGATGTTTGCAAGGGGTATAATCACAAATATGTATTAGTCCTAGGAAGGTCGGTACATTAGCACAGGTTCACCCACACAACACTTAGCAAGCTAAAGAAGATTAATCAACTATATGAAGCGAAAGCACTTGACAGTCTTTCCATGTGTCCTCGAGAACGTTTGGTCATCTTAAGTAATACAACCGGCTTGTCCTTTGCTGCATAAAGGATTGGGCCACTTGCTGCATTTATTCTTATTGTCTTTTGTTTACTCGTACTTCATTTACTTGCTTTATCGAAAACCCTTAAAAATCTGTTTGCTAAGTATTTGTAGAGAATTCCTGATCCATACCACTAGCCAGCACCTTCTGCTACTCGTTGGGTTCGACACTCTTACTTATCGAAAATACTGCGATACACCCCCTATACTTGTGGGTCATCAGGGAGCAACCCCCGAACATCCCGCTCCGCATGTGTAGATAAAAAGATATCATAGTGCCCCAACTTACCACATGAAAAAACAGAAGTAGAGCTCATAGAATTCCTCTACCTTCCGTCTCTCTCCATCCACCTTTTTAATGTGATCAACCTTAACACACCTCATCAACAGTTCCTCCACCTGGACCCAAACTCTGACACGCAAAAACTCACCCCATGCAAAGCCATTAGCATCGGTGTCAACCTTTATCACGTCCCCTGTCAGATCAACGATCCTCTTGACCCACGGCGGACACATATATTAAATGGCAAGTTAATCACTCACACCCACATTGGGATACACTCAAACCTCATTTATGCAGGCTTCGAGTCGATATTGAAATATTCCAGAACCACTGCATGCTTGCCTACCATCCATGGCGCTCCTTCCCATATACGATCGCGATCTCTGTGGTTTTCCAGAGTCGCCACAAAGGCGTTCTCCCTCGCCGACCGAAAGAATAGGCCTCTCGGGTTACCCCAAGCAAGACGGAGGGCCTCTTCAATGGTATTGACATGGAAGATCTTACGATGCAACACTTTTCCAACAAGATCCCAATTTGGCCCCTCGTCTCCCTCCTCTTGGTCCTCAATCACCACTGATCTCTTCTCCTTCTCTGTTAGGTTCAGCTTCTTCAATAAATCATCCACTCGTTCTTCCCCACGATCTCCACTTCCACTAGCCGCCATAACAACCCTACCCTCCAAGCCCTATAACGAAACCCCTCCCCTCGCATGCCAAGGGCAGGCAGGAACGCAAAGGCTCCCCCTTGATCACCACGAGCGCCGGCAAGGAGGAGGAGTGCGTCGACTAGATTGGTGTCAGAGAGATTGGCCGAAAAGAATTCAGTGTGCCTCGGAGATTGGAAATCGCCCGAGCGCCGCCTCGTCACTCAAACCCTAGAAAACGGTTCAGGGCATCCATAAAGATGTCGAACTTGGTAACTAGTTTTAATCTAGGTGATCGGAGCTAATAATAATGACTTCATCGCTACACCAATGTTTCTACGGAGTAGTACTCCCTCCGACCCAAATTAGTTGACTTAGATTTTTCTAGTTTCGATTGTATCTAGACATGATTTAGTATAAGATATATCCGTATCTTGATAAATTTGAGTCAACTAATTTGGGTCTGAGGGAGTAGTAGTTTTCTAACCCTAAAAAAAAGTTTTCTTCTTGCCCCTCTGAGTTTATGGAAAAAAATTCTACCTTCAATCGGAAAAGTGCAACTTGAGCCTTGCAAAACCCCATCACGACCTCTCCTTCTCAAAATAGGGCATGTCCATTTGAAACGAAAATATGACGTGAAGATGCCATGCCACGTTGCGAGTTCTTCTCCCACCTCAAAATCACTGGTTGAGCGGGCCGCTGGAATGCATCTCACTCTCTAAACGACTCTGCTCTTCTCTTCTTCGTTCTCTCTTCTTTCCACATGCTATTGAATGAAACTTCTCGATCAAAATCAGATGGGAGTGTTCCTTTTTGGCGGATATTTGAAAGGAAAATAATCTTCTGCGCTATCAAACTAAGCCTTAGTTAGGGATCCCGACAAGAAATTTGAAATAGTACCATGTTGTATAATATAAGAAAATTAGTTAAAAATTTCAGAATTATAGGATTCAACAGAACATGCCACTCTAGTCCTGCTTTTTTATATTCCAACAATTTCAGAATTACTACTGTTAGGAATAAGCAACTTGTGCAACTTGTATTATCTGGGCCAAAGGCCACAATATATAGTACATCTGACTTGAGGTACAAGAAGATAAATCTAGACAAATACGGACTCCTAGACCAATACTAATACGGACTCCTAGACCAATACTAATACACCTTAACACCCCCCCTCAAATGCAAAGCGTATGCAATAGCATTGCATTTGAAGAAGTGAAAACAAAACAAAACAAAATGATAATCCAAAATCCGCGTCTTCAAAGTGTCGCCATAGCATGAATAGTCTTCAAAACCTATAGAGTCAAGCCACCGTCGATCGAAGAAGAGATCGACACAGACCAAGAGGCGGTCAGAAGAATAGCACCGAAGAGTGAGGAAGAGAGAGCGGCGGCGGCCGGAGAGAAGAACTAGAGGAACTAGACGAAGGAGAGGATGGCGCCAAAAACAAAGGAGACGCATCAGAAGGAGAAGGTGGAGGAGTAGAGATAGCGAGAGATGTATCAGGAAAAAGAGAAAGAGGAAGTAGAGAGGGTGCCTCGACTGGAAACAGGAAGAGATGTACCATCAGCCGTGATAACACGGACAAGAGAAATAAGAGAGCGAAGAGCAGAAAGAATAGAAGACGCAGAAGTCGAAGTAGAGCGGCGTGCCAACAAAGACAAAGTCGGCGAAAGGCGGTCATAACCGCATGAAGAAGCCGCGAGAGTCGAAGTAGAGAGGCGTGCCAACAAAGACAAAGTGGACGAAAGGCGGTCATAGCCGCGTGAAGAAACCGCGAGTGTCGACGTAGAGCGGTGCGCCGACAAAGACAAAGTCGGCAAAAAGCGGTCATAACCGCGTGAAGAAAGCCACGAGAGTCGACATAGAGCGACGAAGTAAGGAAGGAAGGCTCGGAGAATTTAACGGAAGAAACACCGGCATGAATTACCGGAAAGGAAGAAACACCGGCATGAATTACCGGAAAGGAGCCAGCGACCGGAAGTTGCTAACGGCGGAGGCGGAGGCGGCGGCCGGGCGCGGCGGCGGGGTGCCGGGGCGAGCGGCGGCGGCGGCTACGAGGGAGAAAAAAAAAGGCCTTACGGCTACTAGCTACGAGATGCGATGCCCCCGGCGGAGATCATGGAGATCGACCTCGCCGGGGGCGGCGCGGCGGAGGCGGTGGCTAAAACGTAGGCCAAGGAGCGACACGCTCTGATACCATGTTAGGAATAAGCAACTTGTGCAACTTGTATTATCTGGGCCAAAGGCCACAATATATAGTACATCTGACTTGAGGTACAAGAAGATAAATCTAGACAAATACGGACTCCTAGACCAATACTAATACGGACTCCTAGACCAATACTAATACACCTTAACAACTACAAGTCAAAGATGCGCGGAAAACAATACTAATACCGACGTTGGATATCTCATCGTACTGTTCCGATAGCTGCTCCATTTTCATTTGCTGAATGCTGAAGCAAATCTGTCAAAGACTAAACTGTATCACTGCAGCATCTTTTCTTCATCGCTGCCCGGCCGGTGGACCAGGAACTGTGAACCCATGCCCATCTTCTTATCTTTCTGCCGTACCTTCGTGCCTGTCAGGCAATCGCGCGCGTGTTGTGCGCCTTCCCTTGCCCTGTGCTTAATTCGATCCTTCTCGTCCCCTTGCCGCTGTCTCCTCCGAACCACTCGCTGTCGCGAGGGAGACGGCTATCAAGGCCTCTGTCCGCTTGTCCAGTGTCGGGTTACCGTGACGCCGACGACCGATGATGAACTGAGGTCTAAAGGCCACCAAACGGATGCTCGCATCCGTTGCATGTATGGGGCACCATGATTAGGTGCAGAGCCCCATGAGAGGCATGGCCGCATCACGCATGGGTAGCTTTGGGTACACTGATTAACTGATGATATCAACTGTGCGGTGCCTGGCCAACTTTTGGCGATTAGCACATTGGTCTCATCTTCCGAACTGTCTGATCGCCTTCGCAAGAGAATAATCTAGCTACATCACACTGTTTGTACTATACGGCGATGATCATGAGTTTTCTTCAACCAAGAAGGAGTGAGTTGCACATCTCTGGACAGAGGGCAATGCAGAGAACAAAGAGGCATCGACTTTAACTTGAATTTTTTTGTGTGTGAAAATATAGCACCGGCAAGATCATTATACAGGTATATATACTGGTAGAGACGACCGCAAACCCCACACAGGCAGAAACAGGGACACATGGACCGGCAGATGATCGTAACAGGAGTCACGAGACAGCTCACCTTAATTAATATAAATAAAGGGAAAGAAAAATCCTCAAGGACTTCAGGCGACAGAGCGGATTAAGTTTCCTTATCAGGCAGTCCTTGGAAAATTGGTTAGCCGTGCAGATGTAGTAGTACATGGCATGTTGCATGTACTACCTCATTAGCTCAATACTAATAATCATCACCTGCCACTTGCTCTCCCCTCCCTGCTGTAGCGTTGAGTGAAACGGACATATTATCCATAGCCTCAATCTTTCGGTCTCTGTGGCTTTACTTACAAGGCAAATCAACTCCAGGGTTGTCCCTGAAAACTGTAGCTCGCTCTTCTGATAAGCCATGTTTTTATTCTCCCTTCAATATCGCAAAGATTTATTTATTTATTTTCTGCACTTTTATATTATTCCCAGAGAGAAGTGTCGAAATGGAAGGGTTTTTCCTCCTTCAAAAAAAATTAGCATCGCCGCTCGCTAGCTATAATTTTTTTCTACCGCTTGAACGTTTCTTCAGGAACAAAGAGAACTAACTCGGTTTCTACTGCTGCAAAAGTGCCGCCAACGGTTTAGGTTTCTGCAAGTTTTCAGCCTTTTATCGAGCTATAAACAACGAATGTGTGCGATGGTGAATAAATAAAACGTCTATTTCTACGAGTCTTCACCGTGTTGTGGATTTCAAACCGAAGTTTACAATTTCTCAATCATGGTAAGGGAAGGATAATTGCATGGTCATCTCTCACGGCCGGATACAGCCTTAATTCCCGTGGACAGTGATGCATGAACATTTCAGTGAGGGTCGGTTGTTATGCGTATGTATATCAGCCGGCCGGTTTTGTGTTGAGGCGTTCGGAAAAGTCAGACGAACGCAACCGCGTTAAAACGACTAAAACGACTGCTACCAGCAACATAAAACTGTCGTTGTCCGTACGTGCAGCTGATTCAGTATCAGTACGCGCTCGTCTGAAGAAATACACTTCGCACGTACAGGTAGGCCACTTCATCCTCCCGCTCCGTCCGAGGACTTGGTCTCGATGGCATCAAGTCCACCGATCCGTCCAGCGTAATACACTCCCAAAATCGACGCCCTAGCTAACCAAATCGAAATCCTTAAATTTCACTTCGACTAATTTTGGAAGAAAAAAAAAGAGATGCACAACCTCTGCCGTAAAATAACTCCTTGCCGAAGAAATATCATTATATCAATTCCATAGGCTTTTTTCTTGCCTTCCTTCGCGTAATTGTGTCAAGATCCAGCTACAGCAATTGTTCGGCATGGAACCCATAATTAACCAGCAACTCATCAATCACTCTAGCCTAAATAGTGTCGCTGCATTTATCAAGAACAGCTAGGATTACGATGGTCCCGGAAACCAGCAACTCATGGGAGCTGCTGGACGATCGTTCGAGTCCATGACGCAGGACCATGCACAGTAGCCCATGGGTTCGCGGGGTATTTCGCTGTTCAGCATTCAGTCCAGTGCCTAGGTCTTGTAGCTTCAACAAACATTTGCTACTGTGCTTGATCCTGCACTTGTTTCCCAAGCTGCAGACATGTACGTACAGTAGTCACGTACGTAGTAGCCAGCCTGTACCGATGGACCTCCAAATTGTGAGTTTCAGAATGAGCAATCATGTTTCGAGCCCCTCCTCCCCTGTAGAGAAAAACCACTCACGTGGTGGCATCGGACATTGCATAGTGGTGGATTATCATATTTATCTGTCGAATTTGTACTATATTTTATCAGTGTTTGTTTAAAAGCAATAAATTATAGTACTCCCTCCGTCAAAACAGATGTCACAAATTTACTATTTTTTTCAAATTTCCGACATCTATTTTGAGACGGAGGGATTAGCTATTTTCATAGTAAAAGAATCTGCAATATTTTTGCAAAACATGGCTCAACGACTGCAAAGTCAGCCTATTTTGGCAGTAACATAAGGTCCTCAGTCAAATGAGAACCGT
This sequence comes from Avena eriantha, assembly GCA_910589775.1. Lineage (NCBI taxonomy): Eukaryota > Viridiplantae > Streptophyta > Magnoliopsida > Poales > Poaceae > Avena > Avena eriantha. The sequence goes on from OU342741.1 coordinate 69,973,327, forward strand.
GCTCTGCTTTTCTTCCTATCTGCACGTAATTGAATGCGGTTCACACAAAATGGAGAAAAGGAGAAGTGAATATAGACAAAAATGACAGGCTCTCGTTGAGGCTGAGCACGACACAACAATGTTCAAGAACCTTCCTCCGTCTTGTACAAAGTACCACGAACGTACAAAACCATTCCCACCGGTAATAACGACCCCAACACCCGGACCCACTGCCAGCCAGTCTATTCGCAAGCTAGCAACTATAAAAAAGACTAACCATAGTTAGCTGCATGCTTCGAAAGTAAGGAAAAGGAGCAGAGAAAGGTTATTTTTAGCCACTGCATATTCCTTGTTGCAACTCAAAAACAGTATCCATTTCCTCAATTAGTCACTGATTTACTGTTGAAATTAGTTGCGCAATTTTGATCACAATTGATTTGTTAATAGTTACTATTGAGCTACTGTATTTTGTATCTGGCACAAAAAGAAAGAGAAAAATCCACACCAACAAGGCAAGAAGAACCAAACAAAAAGCCACCGAAGTTCCACCAAGAGAAGAAAATATATATACGCCACGGCTAAACCCCACCTCCACCTTTCCTTCCCAGCTAATTCCATTTCCTCGCTTTCGTTCGCAAGACTCTTTCTTTCTCCCTTTCCTCAATCCAAGGGTAACCGCCATAGCCACGAAGAACCTACCCCGACCCGGCCGCACGTCGTTGCCACCGGCGCCGGCGAGGGCCGAGATCCCAGAAGCGATGGAGGTCGGCTGCGGCGTGGCCGGCGGCGGGACCGAGGGCGGCAAGCAGAAGCAGCAGCAGCCGCGGCAGTTCGCGCGGTCGCTGACGTACCACCACCACCAGGGCCACCGGCTGCTGCCCAAGTGGCGCCGCCCGCAGCTCGCCGACGAGCCCCGCGCCAGGCCGCAGGCGGTGGTGCTCTACACGACGTCGCTGCGCGGGGTGCGGCGCACCTTCGCGGACTGCTCCGCCGCGCGCGCCATCCTGCGCGGCTCCCGCGTCGCCGTCGACGAGCGCGACGTGTCCATGGACGCCGCGCTCCGCCGCGAGCTGCGGGCCCTCCTCGACGCGCGGGCCCGTGCCTTCTCGCTCCCGCAGCTCTTCATCGGCGGCCGGCTCGTCGGCGGCGCCGACGAGGTCCGCCAGCTGCACGAGTCCGGCCAGCTCCGGCGCCTCCTCGAGGGCGCCGCCGGGCAGGACCCGGCCTTCGTCTGCGACGCCTGCGGCGGCGTCCGCTTCGCCCCCTGCCCCGCCTGCGCCGGCAGCCGCAAGGTCTTCGACGAGGAGGAGGACCGCGTCCTCCGCTGCGGCGACTGCAACGAGAACGGACTGGTGCGCTGCGCTAACTGCTCTTCTTGATCGGTCTCCCCCCCGCGTTCCATTCGATTCGCGCCGCTAATTGTTGATGGATATCATTAGAGGTGGTTAGATTCGTCGTCGGTCGCATTTCGGTTTCTCGGTCTTCTTGATTTGTGTGTTCTAAAATCAATCCGATGATTTGGGGATCGGATTAGCTGCTCATGGAAGAGAACGAATTGTTCTTGTTGGGTCCTAGCTGCGGGATTTGCCATTTCGGTGATGGCGATCGATTGACGAATAAGAGCCGGTGCTTGTATATGTGTGTAAAAACTGGCACTGATATTAGCTTGGTTAATGTAAACGAACAACTAATGTAAGTACTAAATACTTGAGCTTGGAGTTATTAATTCTTGCATAGTTCTTGCTTTTTATTTTCGCTCTTATATCTTCACTTGATTTGGTCGAATATATCAAAGGAAACTAAGGAAAAAATGTTGGTTTGACCAATGTTCTTCATGAATAGACGGAGGTACTCCTGTACAGGAATACAGGTCGAAGCAATGTGATCCCCATCAAGAAACGAACCAACTGTACTGGCCTAAAGTCTTTTAAGGCTTAATTAACTAGTAGCTGTGATCAACTGTACTCAGAAACTGTAATCATGATGTCCTGTAGCTGTGTTGTAGCTAGAGCCACCGCTTCTCTTCTTTATGTAAGGTCACTCAAGTATTAAATAAGGCTGATTCATTCTTGTCCAGTTGTTGCTTTTGTTTTCCACATCTTATCCATGGTTTGATTTCTTCATGCACAGATGGATGTGCAGTAACACAGCTAACAAACAGGGAAATGTGATCTTCATCCGGAAATGATCATGATCCAACTGTAATCATGTCGCCCTCTATCTGTTTGCAAAATTACAGGGCGCCATCTCTTCTTTTCTTTGAGGAAGGTTCACTAAAGTATATTAATGTAATCAGGTGATAAGTAGTCCCAGGCAGAGTCGTTTGATCAATTCATCCAAAACATTTGATGATGTTCTGATTGATGTAGCTAGATGATTTTTGTTTTTGTTTTTTGCATGATCTAGTAAAGCATCTGCCTTATGTTGAATCTTCCCCGTGGTATTTATGTAACCCTGGTATTAGCTTGTTTTGTTACTCATCATCAGAGATAAAGGGTTCCAGAACTGTTACATAAGTCAAGCCTCTATAGTCACCAGACCGGAGGTTGGCGTCTATTTTTCTAAATAGTACTCATTCGATCCAAATTAGTTGACTCAAATTTGTCAAGATACGGATGTTAATTCTAAATCATGTCTAGATACAATCGAATCCGGACAAATCTAAGTCCCACTAATTTGGGTTGAAGGGAGTAATAAATGTAATTAAAATTGGCCTTTTTTTTGCGGGTAAATTAAAATTGACCCTGAATACTTTTAAAATTTTACCAAACGGTCTGACTTAGATGAATTAAACACGTTACACCAAATCAAACAAAACAAATTGAAAAGGAAACTTTAATTCATCTACCCCGTAGTACTTTAAAAAAAATCTAAATGTAAGTCCCGGAATGAAAGTTCCGACATCGATCAGAAAAAGGCTGAAGTACGTACAAAATTTTAACTCCCGAATCGATCGATACAAAATTCAGACAACGTTGGGATGACGTCCTTCCCAGTGTCGCCTGTGCCCCGATCGACCACCAAGCACCAGCCTCGCCTATCGATCGCCGCGTACCCTCACCCAGCCCCAGCAATAGCACCGGCCGGCCCCAGAAATAGGCAGCAGCATCGCCCCACTTCTTCTTCCTCGGTTCCGACCAGGAAACTGACGCGAGCTGCTCACAATGGCCAGACCAGTGGATGTCACCCTGAAATCAAATCAAACTCGAAACGAGCTGAGCGGGACAGAGCTGAACTCAGGTGTTTTTGTGCTGCGCAACAACTGCAGCTCTTCTTTTGCTCGTCCTTTTATTCATCTGAAAAGGGAAACGCGTGCTAAGCCACACGCTCCACTACCGATCGTGCCATCTCATCTCACGATCCGAGCTTCGTGCTCAACGATCGATGACAAGGCCAGAGGTGCACAAATCGCAACCATCTGACGAGCTAGCTAATCAACTGGAAAAACGTCAAGTGCTAACTAGTTAACTGACGAAACTGACAGTGTCACAAATTAACACCTAACAGCGAAATTCAGAGATAGGGAGGGAGGCAGGGTTTAAGCCAACAGTGGAGACCATCTCTCTCCCTCATTTTGCCCTCTGGTTCCCCCTCTCTCTCCCACGGTTTTGATGCTCAATTCAGTTTGTTCCACTGGAAGACCCAAGTCCTTGAGCACCGTCTCCGCCCACTCTTGCCCATCGGCGAGCTCCACCGTCCCGGCCACTTCGTCGACCGTGGCCTGATCTGGACGCTTAACAGCACCGCCCTGCACCTTCTGATACCATCGCAATGTACCCGACACCTCTCCATCCAGGAGGTCAAAATGCAGGTACTTAGTGAGGAAGAGGAAGATGAAGAAGAGGAAGAGGAAGAGGAAGGAAATATACCAGGAGGTCAAAATGCAGGTACTTAGTGAATTTTCAGCAAGTAATTGCTACAACTAAATCTAAACATCGGTAGTGCAAGTTTCAGTAGTGCTTAATTTGGATACAATTTAAATGGGCAGTCCCTGGTTTCTAAACTGCAATTATTTGAAAAACCCTGGACAACAATCAATCTATTAGTTTCAGGAGTACTTGTACAGTTTGCACAGCTATCTGTTTGCACTAGTACAGTTTGCAGTGCACTAGTACTGCAAGTTTCAGAAAATCAAGAAACAAATTCACTTTAAGAATCAAAGTTTCAGGAGTATATTTAATTGTTGACATAGCAAATCAAAGTGGTACTGAGATAATATCACACTTGATCACACTGAATTTGTGATACCAGGTACACAGAATACCAGATCAAACTGTACGTCTGGAGTTCTGTAGTTCGCACTAATACTAGATTCAAATGAAAAATAGCAGATCTGAGTTCCGACGGTTTTGTTCATTCTGACCTTTGCCTCCTCACATGTGTATCTGCAAGCATAATGCAGATTGTGTCCTTTCTGCACTAGTACTAGGTTCAGATGAAATCTAGCATGGTGTAGTGTAGCTGTAGCTCCAAATGAACCAACTGAACTGGTAGTACCAGAACTAGTTACCAGAATGCAGTTTGTCTGAACTTAACTTAATGGATGGGTACAGTAACATGGAAGACTGATAGCTGAAGCAACTGTTAAGATTCCTGAAAATAGGTGTGCACTAGCATGGACATCGTCCTAAATTAAACCCTGGTGAAAATACTCGGTTAGCCAGTGCATGTTTGCTTTTAAAACGACAAACAAGAAAGACTGAAGATTGATTGCAAGTCAACTTATATCCATATACAATAGACAATGTAGCCATGGACTGAGCATGCATGCATATATCCATAAACATTAAACAAGAACTCTGAGAACAAATCATTTGACACCTACAGTAGTGATACCACAAAAGACAGGAACTTATCTAGCTTGCTTGAGCATGACCAAATCTAGTTGGGGATGATGACTTTGTAATCTACTCCTTCCTGTTAGACCACCGTTGGTGTTGGCGCACTTCCTGCAGATATGGGCAACAGGCTACGAGTTTTGTCTGAAATAATGCATCTATGGTTAAGTATGCAGCATGTGCACAGTTCATGAACATTATCAGCAAGTAAGTGCACAGACAAGTGATGCACAAAATCACAGGAAATAAATCTTTAGGAGATGCAACTGTGGCTGACTCAATTAGAACTAATCAACAAGCCTATATGCTGTGTTACATTTGCTGTTTATGTTCTCTGTACAATTATGTTCTTGTTGCTACATTTAACTAAATTTACAGAAATTTAACTTTTCTTCATGTTGTATTGCTACTATAGATGTTGAGCGAATTCCCAATCTGTGAAAAATGAAACTCATCTTCAGGTCCACTGTTACGCGTGCATAACCAACTCGAAGGGGTCTAATATGTGAATGTTCGGACAGTCTCATACACTAGATTTCAGTCATTATTGATTCGCGGTACAATGCATAGTTGGACTGAATGCAAGAACCGTGTACGTACTAACTTGTATTCTACTAGAAACACTAGTACACTGACATGATATCTGAATGGATTTTCACAATGTGCATCTCAAAGTAAAAGACAATGACAATGTTACGGCATCTCCAACGCCCCCCCCCCCCCCCCAATCCAATCGGATAGACTTTTTAACAGTTTCGGTCTGTTTGCTGGGTGGGGAGGACATGCGCCCGGCCCAGTTCCATGCAGGCCAAATCATTGCCCCAACGGTGCCCCCCCATCTATCCGGGGCCGGCCCGTGTCCCTTTTCTGTTTTCTCATTGTTTTGATCAATATAGGGACTGTGCAATCAATTTAGGTACCAAATTTAACATCAAATAACCCTAAATAAGGACCACCTTCCCAAAATGACAGCAAACATAGTTCATACATGCACACAGATGGGGATAAAAAGATCGATCATGCATCTCGATCAAGGATCATCTTCCTCTTCTTCTTGAACCAAGCCCGCTAAGTTGGATCCTTGTCGGTGAGGTCCGCGGTCATGATCCTATTTTCTTCAGCGAGTATGGAGAGCTCAACTTCCTTTTGCTTGAGATCTAGCTCCCTTGCTCTTGACCAAGCATTGATCTCTTCTATTTCGAGCATTTTGGACTGAATCACGTAGAAGTTCTTGGTCGCATCCTCCCTTTCCTTGCGTTTCCTCTCTTCCCTCTTCTCCAAGAACACCTCCTTCTCGGCGAACATCTCTTTCAACATCTCTTGGATGGCAAGTGACGTGGCATCGAGCTTTGTGTTGGTCCTTCCCCTCGGCCTTTCCGGTTTACCCCCACTTGGGGTTGTCCCCTCAACGTCGATGACACTGGAGCTTCCTCCCTTTGCCCCTTCACCACAATAGAGCTCCCTCCATTTCTCACAATCTTTGAGCTTCAACCAACAATGGGGCAATATGAAGGCTTTCTTGTCGTGGCATGTCTTGAAGTGGTCCAATGCTTGGAACACCTACAAAACAAGTTTGTTGTTAGGACAGGTACAAATATGCGTACACGTAAGAAGAAGAACACCGAAAGGATGTAACGATCATACCAAGTCTTGGACTCCAACATCACTCACGTGCCTCAACTTGACATGGTCATATTGATGCAGCCCGTCCTACGGACGCTTCTACATCTACAACAACAAGTCCCCCAAGTGGACCCATGACTCGTGCCCGAGCCAAACTCCTCCACGCTAAGGTGAACTCGCTCCTCTCCTCGTGCCAATTTGATACCTCCTTGGATGGCGTGCTACTTCATACCACTACTTTGTGCATCATCAGGTACGAGCCCCCGCCGCGTCGACTCACGAGCCCTGAAGCTGCACCTGAGCTGAAGCTGCCAAAGCCGGAGTGTCCGGCGCGACTCAGCCGGAGTGTCCGGCCTGCCCGAGCCCGAACCTGGCGCGGACATTCTGTGTGCCAGTTCGGACAATGCCTGGACACTGCCCGGAGTGTCCGGTCATCCCGGACTGTCCGTCCCACTCGACCCGGAGTGTCCGGCCCAAGTGATGGGCCCGCGAGCCTAGCTGGGACCTATGGCCCATGTACCCCTCTATTTCGCCCAGAACTCTACCTTAATGCATGAATTACCCCTGACTGTGTGGTTGGCCTATATATAGACCCCCACCTCCATTGTAAACCCTAGGCTTGATATTGGAATTAGTGGAAACCCCTTTGTAGATCTATCTAATTCTTGCCTCATGCTCCTTCACTAAGGAGCACCAATATCCCCAAACCTCGTTGGAGTTTGTATTGTGCCTCCGCGTTGTACAAGGCCTAGGCATCGGTGTCCCTTTGCCTAGACGTCAAGATCTCACCGAGTCTCCCATCTCGTCGTGCCGGTTCGAGAGAGAGTCCTCCGCCCGACGTCGATCCTAGGGATTGCGCCGGACCGGTCACCGCCGGCGTGAGCTATTGGTGTTTATCGTGGTTTTGCGTGTGTGTGTTCATCACGTTCTTCGTGCGTGTGTTTGTCGTGTTCATCCTCCCCTCCTTCCCCCGCACTCCATCCTCGATTTGAAAGGGAATCGTGAAAGATCAGGCCACCCTAGAGGTTTGCCCTCAACATATTGGTATCAAGAGCTTCGTTGCTCACGATTCCCCCCACAAATTTTTCTTCTATCCACCAAAAATTCGAAAATCCCCACAAAAAACAGCCCATATTTGCCTTTGGATCGATCTCTTGATTTGGAGTGTTATTTGTGGTTTTGATCCGACCAAACCTTGTCTAAGGAGTTGGTCCAGCTTTATCCTGCGTTTCCCCAGCCCGATTTGGCCAGTTTTTCGCGGATTTGAGGCCCGAAGGCGAGGATTTCCGCTTAAGAACACGAGCAGGAAACCCGCGCCGGAGTGTCTGGCGCGTACCGACCGGAGTGTCCGGCCGAACCAGACCGGAGTATCCGGCGCAGACAGACCGGAGTGTCCGGCGCAGACAGACCGGAGTGTCCGGCTGTAACGCCAGTTTTGACAATTTTGCCTCATTTTTCGCATTGGCTAATCTCCTTTGTTTGCTCGTGTCCCGTCTGCGTGTCAGCAACTACCAGCAAGCTTCCGCATCATCAACTTCCACGCTCATTGACACCACGGACCACGAACATCATCCCGCACCACCGACGCCAAGTTCATCATCAAAGAAGGTATAACTTGCGTCACCTTGTTAACCCCCATCTTCCTTTGTGTGTACCTATCCCATAGAGTGGCTCATCTTGTGTTTGCTTGAGCATTGTGCATTTGTCCTTGGATAGTGAGAGTGCAAGAGCAATAGCAAGTGTGACTAGGTAGCATCAAGGGAGAGCAAAAAAAAAACAAGGAAAAAGATACAAAGAAAAAGCAAAAGAAAAATAGTCTCCCCTTGCAAAAGAGAGTCTCAAAGCTTGTAAGCAAGAGAGAAAGAAGAGCGCCCAAGGCAAGTGCACAAATCCGTTTCTCACTTTTAATCTTTGCAAACGAGCCACGGTCTCTCCTTGCATTGGCACGACAACGAGCTTAGTCTTCGTTAGGACATTTTGTTTGCTCATTTTCATAGTCGTGTCAATCCCAACTTTCTCCACGTGTGTGTATATAGTCGTAGGTTCCCGTCACCCCTTCGAGTTGTTGACCTTCGCCTTTGACTTGAGTTTTGTTGGATTTTACCCACTTTTGACTATCCCTTTTCTTTTGGTTGGTTCTTTGGCTTTCCACAATCCTAACCTACCACCAACAAGCTTTTGAGAGTTAGTTCTTTTTTTAGTGTGAGTTTTCTTTGCATTTCCACTTTGCACGCTTATAGCTCTCACTTGTGGTTTCTAGTTTGGTGCAATCCCCAAGGTGAGGTACAAGGCTAACACCACCATATTGCACTTCCATATACAATACTCGTGTGTTTTGCATGATGGATAGGCATGGTGAGACGAGCCAACCACCTCCCCAAGAAGATCAAGGTCCGTACATGACGCGCGCAAGTCACTTCATCGTTCGACAAGAGTTCCGTGAACGTTGCCAAGCCCTTGAGACGTGACAAGATGAACAATTTGGCGAGACGCAAGCCGAGTTCAAGAACATCGACAACCGCTTCGACGGCCTCGAACGACAAATGCATGCCATGCATCACAACTTCGGCCACCAAAATGAAGCACTCCAGCGCTCCGTCGCCGAAACAAATGACAATCTTCGACGCCTCATCGACGGCATGGCAAGACCACGTTCACGCGCATCAAGCTCGGCAAGTTCTTCGCATCGTCATGCACCTCTTCCACAAGATCTACATCAAAGTGCTCAAAGACGCAATGATGCCCCCGTGGTTGAAGATGGCATCTCTTCGAACTATGTACCTTCCCCACGGCACACCGCAACGTCAAGCTATGATGGTGATCTCTCTTCAAGGCCACGAGCAAGGCAAGAAGCACACCGTCATCACGCAAGGGCACTAGTGATCCGACAAGAGCAACCACAAGAGGAACCGCAAGCGCAACCGCAAGTACAACCGCAAGTCTACCACCATCGACCGCGACACATACTTGACACAACGAGTGCGGACTCCAACTTGGAGAATCAAGCTCGTCATCGACGTGAAGCTCTCCAAGATCATCCTCTTCGTCATCAACGTCATGAACGTCAACAACGACACCATGGTCATCACGCGGCGCCTCCTCCACATCCACAAAACTTGGAGCGTCAAGTGATACAAGTTGAGCGACGCCCACCACGTCAAGAGGCTCATGACCATGTTCTTCGCCGTGAGGCCCATGTGCCTAACCAACATCACCAACCGAGGAACGAGCCTCCTCTTCGTCATCAACCGCGTCAAGAGGCTCCACACCTTCGCCACCATGAGGCACAAGTACCTCAACCACGTCAACAACCACGCCAAGAGCAAGAGCAAGCTCCTCTGCAACAACAATATCAAGAGCAAGCTCCGCAACAAGGACGCGAGAACCAAGTTCCACCTCCCCAACTACAAGATCATCAACAAGGTCACCAAGCTCGTCGCAATGACCACAACGATGAAGAAACTTTTGGCAAGCTCAAGTTCACGATGCCCAAGTTCACCGGATCCAATGACCCCGAGGAATACCTCTCGTGGGCACTCAAAGTCGACAAGATCTTCCGCATGCACAACTATAGCAACGAGAAGATGGTCGTCATGGCTTCGCTAGAGTTTGATGATTACGCCAACCTTTGGTGGGAACAAGTTCAAGTTGCTCGTGATGCAAGACAAGAGCCGCCAATCACAACTTGGCATGACATGAAGGCTCACATGAGATCCCGGTTTGTCCCCGCGCACTACACGCGTGACCTCTTCAACAACCTTCAAGCTCTTCGTCAAGGGACAAAGACCGTGGAAGAATACTTCAAGGAAATGGAACTCAACTTGATTCGCGCCAACATTGATGAGCGCATGGAGCAAACAATGGCACATTTCCTTATTGGCTTGAATCACCCAATCAAGCGCATCGTCGAGTTCCAAACATACAACAACATGGTTGAGCTTGTACACATAGCAACAAAGGCTGAACGTCAAGTGCAAGAGGACATCAAGTACAACAAGCCAAAGACGTACTTCACCTACAAGCAAGCTTCAACCCCTACACCAACAGCATTCAATGGTAGCTCCTCAAGTACCTCCAAGCCTTCCTTCAAGTCCACACTTCCTCAAGGAAAACTGCCCCCAAGTGGCAAGCAAGCAAAGAGTGATACACCTTTCAATGGTGAATGCTACAAGTGTGGAGGTAAAGGACACAAGTCGGTCGAATGTGGAAACAAGAAAGTCTTGTTCATCCATGACAATGGTGATGAAGAGTACTTGAGTGAAGATGAGTTTGATGCCCGTGTCAAGGAAGCAATGGTAAGGCAACGAGTGAAAGATGATCAAGAACTCCTCATGTGTGAGTATGACGCAAGTCCATCGCTTGTCGTCACAAGGATATTGACCACTCAAGCACAAGAGCATGAAGACCAACGCTCCAATATCTTCCAAACACGAGCCGGCATCAATGGCAAATTTATCAAGGTGATCATTGACGGAGGGAGTTGTCACAACCTTGCTAGCACCGAGTTGTGTGAGAAGCTCAACCTCACCCTCCATCCACACAAGCACCCCTACCACGTGCAATGGCTAAGTGACCAAGGGTCCGTGAAGATCAAGCATACCGTATCGGTCTCCTTCACCATTGGTCCTTACAAAGATACGGTGGAGTGTGATGTGGTTCCTATGACAGTTTGCCACATGCTTCTTGGTCGACCATGGCAATTTGACAAGGCTGCTCAACATGATGGTCGCACCAATATATACACTTTCAAATGGCTCAACAAAACATGTGTTTTGCAACCGATGACTCCTAGCCAAATAATTGCGGACAATGCAAAGGCTTTAGCGAGGGCGCAAAGCACAACACCTACTTGTGAGAAGAGCGGTGAGAGAGAGAACCACCTCATAGTGAGTGAGAGCCACAAGCCAAATTCGAGTGGAAAAACTAAGAGTGTTCTTCTTGCCACCAAAAGTGAGATGAGAGATGTTCGGAACAACCCATCCATCTTGCACTATGTCCTCCTTTGCAAGGGACTAGCGCAAGGAACTAATGAATTAACCAATGTCCCTACCTCTTTGATGAATGTTTTGCAGGAATTCAAGGATGTGTTCCCCGAAGAGCTTCCACATGGACTACCTCCTCTTCGCGGCATCGAACATCGAATTGACCTCATCCCCGGTGCACCACTTCCCAACCGCGCCGCTTACCGCACGAACCCGGAGGAGACGAAGGAGATCGAACGTCAAATCAACCAACTCGTCTTCAAAGGTTTGATCCAAGTTAGCACTAGTCTAAGTGCCGTACCTGTGATTCTTGTTCCAAAGAAGGATGATACGTTACGGTTATGCATGGACTGCCGTCCAATCAATGCTATCACCGTGCGTTATCGACATCCCATACCACGTCTCGATGGCATGCTTGATGAGTTGTGTGGAGCCACTATTTTTTCGAAAATTGATCTTCGTAGTGGTTACCATCAAATACGCATGGCTGAAGGTGATGAGTGGAAAACCGTCTTCAAGACCAAACTTGGTCTCTATGAATGGTTGGTTATGCCCTTTGGTTTATCAAATGCCCCATCCACCTTCATGCGCCTTATGAATCACATCTTGCGTTCTCTCATTGGAAAAAGTGTTGTTGTCTATTTCGATGATATTCTTGTTTATAGCAAATCACTTGAAGACCATGTAACACATGTCAAGGAAGTTTTGCAAATCCTTCGACATGAAAAGCTTTATGCTAATCTTCCCAAGTGCACCTTTGCTAAAGACAAGTTGATTTTTCTTGGATTTGTCGTTTCTTCGAAGGGAATTGAAGTTGATATTTCCAAGGTAAAGGACCGAGATTGGCCCATACCAACAAATGTGAGTGAACTCCGAAGTTTTCATGGGTTGGCCGGTTTCTATCATCCCTTTGTGAAAGACTTTTCAACCATTGCTTGTCCCCTTAATGAATTGACAAAAAAGAATGTCACCTTCGTGTGGGGCAAAGCACAACAAAAAAGCTTTTGATGAACTTAAAAAGAGGCTCACCGAAGCACCTCTTCTTGCTTTACCGAATTTCACAAAAACTTTTGAGATAGAGTGTGATGCTAGTGGTATTGGCATTGGAGGAGTCCTTATGCAAAACGGACGTCCTATAGCCTACCATAGAAAGAAACTTGATGGTGCTCGCCTTAACTATCCGATTTATGACAAAGAGCTTTTTGCCTTAGTTCGTGTCCTTCAAGTTTGACATAAATCTTTAGGAGATGCAACTGTGGCTGACTCAATTAGAACTAATCAACAAGCCTATATGCTGTGTTACATTTGCTGTTTATGTTCTCTGTACAATTATGTTCTTGTTGCTACATTTAACTAAATTTACAGAAATTTAACTTTTCTTCATGTTGTATTGCTACTATAGATGTTGAGCGAATTCCCAATCTGTGAAAAATGAAACTCATCTTCAGGTCCACTGTTACGCGTGCATAACCAACTCGAAGGGGTCTAATATGTGAATGTTCGGACAGTCTCATACACTAGATTTCAGTCATTATTGATTCGCGGTACAATGCATAGTTGGACTGAATGCAAGAACCGTGTACGTACTAACTTGTATTCTACTAGAAACACTAGTACACTGACATGATATCTGAATGGATTTTCACAATGTGCATCTCAAAGTAAAAGACAATGACAATGTTACGGCATCTCCAACGCCCCCCCCCCCCCCAATCCAATCGGATAGACTTTTTAACAGTTTCGGTATGTTTGCTGGGTGGGGAGGACATGCGCCCGGCCCAGTTCCATGCAGGCCAAATCATTGCCCCAACGGTGCCCCCCCATCTATCCGGGGCCGGCCCGTGTCCCTTTTCTGTTTTCTCATTGTTTTGATCAATATAGGGACTGTGCAATCAATTTAGGTACCAAATTTAACATCAAATAACCCTAAATAAGGACCACCTTCCCAAAATGACAGCAAACATAGTTCATACATGCACACAGATGGGGATAAAAAGATCGATCATGCATCTCGATCAAGGATCATCTTCCTCTTCTTCTTGAACCAAGCCCGCTGAGTTGGATCCTTGTCGGTGAGGTCCGCGGTCATGATCCTATTTTCTTCAGCGAGTATGGAGAGCTCAACTTCCTTTTGCTTGAGATCTAGCTCCCTTGCTCTTGACCAAGCATTGATCTCTTCTATTTCGAGCATTTTGGACTGAATCACGTAGAAGTTCTTGGTCGCATCCTCCCTTTCCTTGCGTTTCCTCTCTTCCCTCTTCTCCAAGAACACCTCCTTCTCGGCGAACATCTCTTTCAACATCTCTTGGATGGCAAGTGACGTGGCATCGAGCTTTGTGTTGGTCCTTCCCCTCGGCCTTTCCGGTTTACCCCCACTTGGGGTTGTCCCCTCAACGTCGATGACACTGGAGCTTCCTCCCTTTGCCCCTTCACCACAATAGAGCTCCCTCCATTTCTCACAATCTTTGAGCTTCAACCAACAATGGGGCAATATGAAGGCTTTCTTGTCGTGGCATGTCTTGAAGTGGTCCAATGCTTGGAACACCTACAAAACAAGTTTGTTGTTAGGACAGGTACAAATATGCGTACACGTAAGAAGAAGAACACCGAAAGGATGTAACGATCATACCAAGTCTTGGACTCCAACATCACTCACGTGCCTCAACTTGACATGGTCATATTGATGCAGCCCGTCCTACGGACGCTTCTACATCTACAACAACAAGTCCCCCAAGTGGACCCATGACTCGTGCCCGAGCCAAACTCCTCCAAGCTAAGGTGAACTCGCTCCTCTCCTCGTGCCAATTTGATACCTCCTTGGATGGCGTGCTACTTCATACCACTACTTTGTGCATCATCAGGTACGAGCCCCCGCCGCGTCGACTCACGAGCCCTGAAGCTGCACCTGAGCTGAAGCTGCCAAAGCCGGAGTGTCCGGCGCGACTCAGCCGGAGTGTCCGGCCTGCCCGAGCCCGAACCTGGCGCGGACATTCTGTGTGCCAGTTCGGACAATGCCTGGACACTGCCCGGAGTGTCCGGCCATCCCGGACTGTCCGTCCCACTCGACCCGGAGTGTCCGGCCCAAGTGATGGGCCCGCGAGCCTAGCTGGGACCTATGGCCCATGTACCCCTCTATTTCGCCCAGAACTCTACCTTAATGCATGAATTACCCCTGACTGTGTGGTTGGCCTATATATAGACCCCCACCTCCATTGTAAACCCTAGGCTTGATATTGGAATTAGTGGAAACCCCTTTGTAGATCTATCTAATTCTTGCCTCATGCTCCTTCACTAAGGAGCACCAATATCCCTAAACCTCGTTGGAGTTTGTATTGTGCCTCCACGTTGTACAAGGCCTAGGCATCGGTGTCCCTTTGCCTAGACGTCAAGATCTCACCGAGTCTCCCATCTCGCCGTGCCGGTTCGAGAGAGAGTCCTCCGCCCGACGCCGATCCTAGGGATTGCGCCGGACCGGTCACCGCCGGCGTGAGCTATTGGTGTTTATCGTGGTTTTGCGTGTGTGTGTTCATCGCGTTCTTCGTACGTGTGTTCGTCATGTTCATCCTCCTCTCCTCACCCCGCACTCCATCCTCGATTTGAAAGGGAATCGTGAAAGATCGGGCCACCCTAGAGGTTTGCCCTCAACACATATGAAGCACAAAACTTGGGCATTGCTCGGAGATTTTTTTTTGCCCACCGCTTAGTAAGTGAGTTCTCATTGCGATCACTCTCAAACGGCTCGTCACCGAGTCGATGCTCGTGGAAGTACTTCCATACACGGTTCCAAAAAGGCACTCCCTTATGCTTGGCCCCGGTTATTGCATCTTGCCCAATTTCGAGCCATGCATCACATAGCATTTCGTCCTGTAGGGCTGTGTACGACCCGGTCCTCCTGCTGCCGCCTATCCGAGCTTGTCGCGATAGTTTGTCCTCGAACAAAGGCTCACGATCGATGGACATACCATCATGTTGGGTATCGTGTTCGGCACCGCGGTTTTGGGTATCCTAGGGGGAGAATTCACCGTTTACTCGCAAGCAATAGGGGCAGTAAATGACCATAGAGTGGACTAGAAACAAACCTGGGCCGGATTTGGAGGAGGACCCGCCGCCCTTCGAGGTCACGTTCAGATCGGTCCTCACCGTTGGGAAGGACTCGCCGGTCTCTGGTGAGGGCTCGCGCGCGTGGCAGACCCGGGACGGCACCGTGCCGGCCGCGTCCATGCCGGGCACGGGTGGCTTGTTGGCTGACGAGTTGGAACTCGCAGCAGCGGGCTTGTATGCCTTGGCCTGCTGGTGCTGCTCTTTTATCTTCATCCATCTGGCGAGTTTGGCGGCCTGCGCCGCGAGGGCATCGGCGTTGGCCTTGGCCTGAATGGCCGTGGCGACCTCGAGGGCGTTGGCCCTTTTTGGGCAAGTGCCGCGGCTGCAAGGCGAGCCCTGGCCCTTACACGGCGTTCGCCACTCTTCCTCGTCTCCTCCGCCCGCTCCTCGTCCGTGAGCTGCTTCTTCACCTTCGTGGCGGCGGCGCTAGGTTTCGCGGAACGGGTGGTAGTGGTGGCTGCAGGTCCGGGTGGCGGAGGTGCTGGAGGAGCTGCCGGCGGTCAAAGCTACTCCGGGCGGTACGAACGGGCCCCGTCCGGCGTCCATGGTGCAGCTAGGATTTGGCTGTGACGGAGCGCGGGGTGCTGGCTGGGTGGAGTGGGCAGGACCGGGCGGCAGCACCTCCGGACAGCAAGGCACCGTCCTCCTGCTGCTCCCGCGCAGGTCGATGTCGATCTTCTCACATTAGGAGAGCTTCTCACATCTGGCGCAAGCAGAGAGCGAGAGGAAGAGGGCGGCAGGCGAGGAATCCGGAGGAGGGAGCCGGGAGAGAGCGAGCGAAGGGACCGTGCCGACCGACCGACCGAACAGGGGTAAAAAGGGGAACCGGGAGAAGCTGGAGATGGAGAGCAGGGAGGAAGAGATGCGGCGATGGCGTGGTTGCTGGGAGTGGGACCTGTGTATATGCATTGCAGGCCTATCGAGGTGGGTACCGGCTTTAACTTTGGAGCTGCAGTGCCACATTTCCTCCTCCTGTCCCGCCGCGCCGTCCTTAATTATTGCTCCTCTCCCTCTCCCTGTCCCTCCTACGAGGTGGAAATTGAAATTTGAATCCCCCGGCCACGAGCCCCTCTTCCCCTTCTTCCTTCCACCGTCACCCAGCTCAGAATCCTGACCGAATCGACTCGGGTCCTTCGTCCATGGGGTGCGTGTCGTCGACGTTCCTCGAGGACGACGAACGCCGCATCATCGGCGTGTCCGCCTCCTCCTCCGCGTCCCACATCGTCTCACTCACCTCCTCCACCTACGGCATCCTCACCTACAACCTCGCCGCTGACGACCACCCCTCCGCCCCCAAATCCACACCTCCACCTCCACCGCCGCCGCCCCCACCACTCTCCCTCCCCTCCAGGTCCAAGCCCAAGACGCCCGCCGACGCGCAGCCGGAAGACGAGACGACGACGACGCAGCCAGAGCATACGGAGGTCATCAACTCGTGGGAGCTCATGGCGGGCCTCTCCACGCCGGCCAAGTCCAAGCCCGCCGCCTCTCCACGCCGCCCCGACACCAAGGACAAAGATCCCGACGGCAAGCCCCGCCGCTGCATCCGCTTCCCGCTCCGCCCCATCGACGGCAACGTCTCCGTCCCCGCCCACGCCCACACCGCGCGTCTCCCTCCCGTCGTCCCCACAACCCCACCTCCTCCGCCTCAGCACCGCTGCCCGCCGCACTGCGTGGTGCTCTACACCACCACCCTCCGCGCCCTCCGCGCCACCTTCGAGGCCTGCAACGCGGCGCGCGCGGCCCTGCAGTCCCACGGCGTCGCCTTCCGGGAGCGCGACGTCTCCATGGACCGCGGCCTCCGGGACGAGCTCCGCGCCCTCCTCCCGCTGCCCCTGCCCCTCACCCTCCCGCGGCTGTTCGTGCGGGGCCGGCACGTGGGCGGCGCGGAGGAGGTGCTGCGGATGGACGAGGTCGGCGCGCTGGGGCCCCTCCTCGACGGCCTCCCGCGCGCGCGGCCGGGAGGACGCTGCTGCGACGGCTGCGGCGGCATGCGGTTCTTGCCCTGCTTCGACTGCTCCGGCAGCCGCAAGGTCGTCGTCGCAGCAGGAGCTGGAGGAGTGGTCAAGGGCCGCAGAGAGAGGGGCGTGCTCATGCGCTGCGGCGAGTGCAACGAGAACGGCCTCGTCCTCTGCCCCATCTGCTCCTGATTCCGATTGACCTGCGTCTGCTCTTCGGTTGGTTTCAGATTGGGGTTCAGATGCTAGCTAGTTCTTGTAACAGTTACTGACTCTGCTGGATCAGTTGACTAGTTTCACACTGGGGTTCAGATGCTAGCTAGTTCTTGTAACACCGAGTCACTCTGCTGGATCAATTGACTAATCATTTGTGATCTTTTCTCATGATTTTTCGTTTCAAATGCCTGGCACAAGTTGCATAGGTTATCCATTGCATTGCATCTGCTCAGCAAGTTTCAGATTGATCTGAGCTGAGGGTCAGTAGGGTGTATCTGTTTATCAGATGCTAGTGTAATGGGAACTCTGGTGATCAATTGGGTAATCATTGAAATGTTCTGTCTATCTGAAATTTTCTTTTTGAAATGCCTCGCAGAATTGAACGGAACTGGATACAGTGTCATTCACCTAGGAAAGATTACCACATTGCCAACAAATGTTTTGAAACGGTGATTATTAATGCTGAAAGAGCCGTGAGCCAACACAAGAATTTAACCATCATAGCAAGAGAGGCTAGATTACTCTAGTCACAGTGTATCGTAGAATAGTATCATAGTATATGATACCATATCCACAATGCACAATATCATATAGTAGTATCATAGTGTTTGTATATTGATGGTTTTGTAGAATCTCAATTTAAAACTGTGTACAAGATTTATTTGAGATTAATTTTTCTAGTTGTACGTGCTATGATACCAACACAATCGCTTTCATCATTAGTTACAGTGACACGTAAGGATTTTGCATGCATGTAATGCATGATAATTGATACCACCTATGATACCCTTATTGAGGCTAGTCTAAACAGAGATCGATGCGAGAATTAATGTGTAATTGAGATAGAAGTGGCAATATTCATGGAAGCAGCTTCTTCATTTTGACGGTTCACAAAAGCTTTCTTGCTAGTACTCCTAGACAAATCTAAGAACATCCCCACAAAAAATTCAAAAAACATGGATCTGCCTCTGCCTTTTGCATACTTCCTGGATTTCTACCGTAGTCGTCCAATGTACAGTTGCCAAATTGAGTTCTTGATCTGTAAAAACTGCCTAGTTGCCGTCTCTTGGAAATTTGGCTCCAGTATGGTACTGATAGTGGTAGTTGAGACATAGTTTTGGAGTAGCTTTGGTCTGTAACAAATTCGAAAAATTTGTGTTAGAATATTTACACAGATTGTGTTTTGTTCATCTCAGATTCTTGACCAAACAAGTTTCATCGTATGTTCATAACTTTGGAGCATTTTTCAACAACACTGCACTGAGATGTTCCATCTTGAGATGGAGAAGATCGCCGTCATCAAGCTCAAGTGGAATATGTGCAAGGCAAGGGTATGTTCTTGATAGGGTTTCCTTCTTGCTGGTCTCGTGGTGTTAGTTGGAGAGACCGGTTTATAGGATAGATAGCCGTACTATCAAGAGGGGCTCTCGAGTGAGTAACTTGATCATATCCTTCGGAGAGTGCTCAAACCTTTGCATACTTGGCATCATCTTTCTTGGTTGTTACTTGGATCTTATCTATGAGAGATTCTAGAGCTTGTGGTAATATTCATAACAAGCCCTAGTTCATCGAAAACGGATTTCATATGCATTCTCTATTGCGTTTTCGATGTTGAAGGTTTTACCGGTTCGTCTTTTTGAGAGAGGTCAAACCTTTCGTCATTTGGTCATATCCTCCCTTGCTATACTATGATGGTTCCTGAATGATATTGTAGAGCTCGTTACTATCTTCGAAACGAGCCCAAGATCATCAAAATTGGAGTCCGGATGCAAAAGTTATGATGGTTTTAATTTTGCTGTATCTGCCAGTTTTTGGAGGGGCGGGTTATCCGGCCAAATATCCGGCCCAAATATCTGCCCCTAATACAGAGGGGCGCGCAACAAAGTCCTTAGCCATATTTCAGCCCGGGGAACCCGGAATATCCGGGGAGGGGCGGATTATCCGGCCTGGGAGGTCCCAAACGGTCATATTTCATTAGGGAGGGGTATAAATAGACCCCTTCTTCCTCCTTAGGCTGCACGACTGCATTCTCTACCTCCTCCATTGTTTTAACCTTCAAGAGCTTGCAATACTCTCAATTCCTCCCATATTTTTTGAATCGTTTTGGGGGATTTGAAAGGGGAGATTGATGTCTACGCACTATATTCTTGTAGACAGTTGTTGGGCCTCCAAGTGCAGAGGTTTGTAGAACAGCAGCAAGTTTTCCCTTAATTGGATCACCCAAGGTTTATCGAACTCAGGGAGGAAGTGGTCAAAGGTATTCTCTCTCAAGCAACCCTGCAATCAAGATACAAGAAGTCTCTTGTGTCCCCAACACACCCAATACACTTGTCAGGTGTATAGGTGCACTAGTTCGGCGAAGAGATAGTGAAATACAAGTTGTATGGATAATTATAAGTGGTAACAGTGTCAGAAAATAGCTTGCTGGCGTGTGGTTGACGTGGGAAAAGACTAAAGGCAAACTAAAATAAAGAAGGAAGCAAGCAAACATGTAACAGATCTAGTTGCAAACAGTGTTTCAGTGCTTAGAAACAAGGCCTAGGGATCATACTTTCACTAGTGAACACTCTCATATAAATATATTCTTCTTTATGATACTACGCTGAACTACTCTCCAGTTGGACACTCTAATCCATGGTAGGGCTATAACAGCACACCTCAAAGTAAGCCTTTCCCATCCAGAAAACCCCACACTGTCACCTTAAGCACTAGATGGTTCCAACAAACACCACAATTCCATAAAGATATCCAACTCCAAATATAACGCATAACAAGTATTTGTAATCTCTAGCCTAAGTGCCACCATGGTGTGCACGTTGTCACTTCCACACACATGGGGAGACCAGAGATCTAATAAAGCACTTGAGTAGCAACGTAGATCTACTTGATTACAAAGCTCATGATCACAATATGATCACGCATAGAGAGATAGATGAACACATAGCTACCGGTAGAGCCCTTAGCCTCGAGGAAGAACTACTCCCTCCTCATCATGGGAATCAGCAATGGTGATGGAGATGGTGGTGGAGATCGATGGATATGGTTCCGAGGGCACTTCCCCGTCCCGGTAGGGTGCCGGAACAAAGACTTTCTGTCCCCCGAATCTCCCCTTCGGTGGCGGCGGTGCTGCTGAACTTTTCGTGGCTGAAGGCTTGACTACTTAGGGTTTATGCATCGGGAGGCTATTATAGGCGAGAGGGGAGACCGAGGGGGTGCCGGAGGGGCCCACACCACCCCCTGGCGTGGCCTGGCCCGCGCCACCAGGTGGTGTGGCCACCCTCTGGCCTTTCTCCGTCTCGTATTCTGGCTCCAAGTGTCCCCCAGTAAAATAATAACTTTGGCTTTTGTCCCGTCTAATTCCGAGAATATTCATTTTCTGACTTCCTGGAACCAAAAACAGCAGAAAACAGGCAACTGGCACTGTGGCATCTTGTTAATAGGTTAGTCTAACAAATCATATGAAAATTGCTCCAAAGTTGGAACAAAACATAAGAAAGTAGATAAAACCAAGCATGGAACGTCAAAAATTATAGATACATTTGCAATGTATCAACATCCCCAAGCTTAACTCCTGCTCGTCCTCGAGTAGGTAAGTGATAAAAAGAAAGAATAATTTTTGAGGTGACATGTACCATCATAATCTTGATGAAAGTATTTGTAAAACATTCAAAGCTGGGATCATAGTACTTCAATCATAACATGAAAGACAAAGTTCTAGCAATAAGACAAAGAAACTATGTTGCAGCATGAAAAGGCACAAACAAAAGATTCATGAATAATAATGCTTTGCAAGACGTTTGTTTGTTTCACATAAAGAAAACATAGCATAGTGGTATTCAGCTTGTCCCTCATAGAGTAGCAAATATAAACGCATAGGACACCTTCAAGGTTTATAAGAGTGACTAGATACAAATAGTTTAAAACAAGTAATATCAAGATATGCATCAATCAACAAGTCTTGGGACAATGCACATAGAACTAAGAATGGCCACTATGCTCTCAAAGTAGGTGCATAAAGATAGAAGTTGGAGACTCAATATATAAGTGAAAGAAAGACCTTCATAGAAGGAAGTAGGGATTCAGGTCTCATAATGAGCTTCCAAAAATTATGGTACTTATAGCTTCCAACTCTCATTGCCCCTATCATAAGCATCTTGAAGGTGATTAAGGTTAAAGTGACACAACTAAGAGGATATGCTTGACAAGTTATAAACCGAAATCTCATGCCCCTTACTTACGAAGACCGAACCTCATGCTACTCAACTTCAGTCACGAGTAAGCTCTTGTCATTGTAAGTACATGTGTATCATTAAGAACCGCCAACGGGGTACCCCTTGCACATGATCTGGGAGATTTCCCATAATCAAAATGACAAGGCAAGTAGACAATGAACATCTCAACGATCTTTTTATTTGCTATTTGCATAGGTTTTTACCGAGGATGCTTCATTGAGTGCTAATTATGGTGATGCTGCAAGTTTCCACCATGATTAGGCATGGCTTAGGCTAGCGGCCCAGGCGTTTCTCTAACACACATACAAACTCCATGATCTTACAAGTTCCACTTTTATTTCACACCGTCGGGATCCGTAAGCAAAAGAACATGATATCAACGGGGTACAAAGTACAAGTGCAATGTTGAAAGCGTTCCCCATGATACATGGTTCTGCTAATTTCAACTTATAAAGCGCAAGCATATACGCAACAAAAAAGGACCCAATGGTTCAAGTTTATTTGATGCAAAAAAGTAAAGTGTGGCATCAAGTTCGTGAGAGCTTTAATTACTAGTTTTCTCATAACAAGTTTAATTTGGAAGGTAAACAAAAGCATGAATATACTTGGAATAGCATAAGCTAGTACGTAGGTATGGTGGACTCTTTTGGAATAACTTGGTTTAGAGAGTTGTATGCATGAGTGGAACTCATACTTTGTTGTGGAGGCTAGCAAAAGACTGGGAGCGACAAACTAAGAGAGCAATAATGGCCATAATCATGCAGAGCGACAAAATATCATTGATCAAAGCATAAAGTGATACTACAAGTTGAAAACTAAAGGATCATAAAGGCTATGGTGACTTGAGATAGTCATAACATGGTGTGCGCATGTGCCAAGTCAACCCAAATAAAGCATCAAAGGAGAATACCACTATACTATGCTTTAATATGCTAAAACAAAGCATGATTCATCCAAGGCACATTATGCAATCTCAATTGTTTATAACAAGTCATGCTACATCAAAGAATACTAAGCATAAAGCCAAAATATATCAAGCATGGCATGACAAAGCATAGGCCACAGTCAAAAACGAGCTCTTTTTACCACATAAGCATGAACTTTCCTACTCTTTTCCAAACCAAACCAAACTATTTGCAAACCAATGTATGAAAGAGGGGGTCCAACCAATTTATTCAGCAAACTAAGGAAACCAAGCAAACGAAAAACTAAAACAAAAACAAAAAAGAAGACACTCCAAGAACAACACAACTGTGCATGAAACAATAAAAATGAAGCGTTTGGAAGAAACCTGAGAATGGACAGAGATTTTACATGCCTCAAAAGAACGGACATAGATTTTACACGAATTTTTACGGTGAAGCACAGAAATCTGTTTCGGGACAGCAACTTTCCCAATCATTACTTCTCTCTCATTAGAGGTTACTCTTGGCACAAAAAGCAAATAAAAAGGATAAGGAGCGGTTATTATTGACTCATGTAAAACTTTTGGGTTATTTCCCAATAAGTACTTTTCTTTAATGCATTTAAGTTAGGCATGATAGTTTGAGAAGATGCTCAAATAGGAAATATGAATTGAAGTAAAAGAGAGCATCAAGAAGCAAATTGAAAACACATTTAAGTCTAACACACTTCCTATGCATAGGAATCTTGTAAAGAAACAAGTCATGAAAGCACAAAGCAAAAAGCATAGGAAAGCAAAACAAGTGCAACTTCAAGACTTTCAACATAAAGAGGGGAAACTTAATATTGTTGAGATACATAAAACCATGTTTCCCTATCTCATAATAACTTTCAGTAGCATCATGAATAAAATTAACAATATAACTATCACATAAAACATTCTTACCATGAGCCACATGCATATAATCATTATTACTCTCCACATAAGCATAATCATTCTTATTAATTGTACTGGGAGCAAATTCAACAAAATAGCTATCATTATTATTCTCATCACCATAATCATCAAATATAGGAGGCATATTGTAATCATAATTAATTTTTTTCTCAATAGTAGGTGGACTTAAAATATCATATTCATCATTGTAATCATCATATATTGGAGGCATATTATCATCAAAGTAGATTTTCTCCTCCATGCTTGGGGAATAAAAATATCATGCTCATCAAAACTAGCTTCACCAAGCTTAGACTTTTCCATAGCATTAGCAATAATGGTGTTAAAAGAATTCATACTAATAATATTGCTATTAGCATGCAAATAAAGTTCCATAGGTTTTTAAATTTTCTCTTCAAACACTTCATGTCCTAACTCAAGATAAATACTATAAAGTTCTCTAATTTTTGTTGTTGTTTTCCATTAAGCCTAAATAGTGAAAACAAGAAACAAAAAGACAAAATTGCAGAATCTAAAGGAAACAACTTAGAGCACTCACACCGGAGGATGTGAGTACCTTTTACCTTACCTCCCCGGCAACGGCGCCAGAAAATAGCTTGATGTCTACGCACTTCTATTCTTGTAGACAGTTGTTGGGCCTCCAAGTGCAGAGGTTTGTAGAACATCAGCAAAAATTCCCTTAAGTGGATCACCTAAGATTTATCGAACTCAGGGAGGAAGTGGTCAAAGGTATTCCCTCTCAAGCAACCCTGCAATCAAGATACAAGAAGTCTCTTGTGTCCCCAACACACCCAATACACTTGTCAGGTGTATAGGTGCACTAGTTCGGTGAAGAGATAGTGAAATACAAGTGGTATGGATAATTATAAGTGGTAAGAGTGCTAGAAAATAGCTTGCTGGCGTGTGGTTGACGTGGGAAAAGACTAAAGGTAAACTAAAATAAAGAAGGAAGCAAGAAAACATGTAACAGATCTAGTTGCAAACGGTGTTTCAGTGCTTAGAAACAAGGCCTAGGGATCATACTTTCACTAGTGAACACTCTCATATAAATATTTCTTCTTTATGATACTACGCTGAATTACTCTTCGGTTGGACACTCTAATCCATGGTAGGGCTATAACAGCACACATCAAAGTAAGCCTTTCCCATCTAGAAAACACCACACTGTCACCTTGAGCACTAGATGGTTCCAACAAACACCATAATTTCATAAAGACATCCAACTCCAAATATAACTCATAACAAGTATTTGTAATCTCTAGCCTAAGTGCCACCATGGTGTGCACGCTGTCACTTTCACACACATGAGGAGAGCAAAGATCTAATAAAGCACTTGAGTAGAAAGGTAGATCTACTTGATTACAAAGCTCATGATCACAATATGATCACGCATAGAGAGAGATGAACACATAGCTACCAGTAGAACCCTTAGCCTCGAGACTCCCTCCTCATCATGGGAATCGGAAATGGTGATGGAGATCGATGGAGATGGTTCTGGGGGCACTTCCCCGTCCCGGCAGCGTGCCAGAACAGACACTTTCTGTCCCCTGATCTCCCCTTCGGTGGTGGCGGCGCTGTTGAACTTTTCGTGGCTGGAGGCTTGACTACTTAGGGTTTATGCATCGGGAGGCTCTTATAGGCGAGAGGGGAGACCGAGGGGGTGCCGGAGGGGCCCACACCACCCCCTGGCATGATCTTTATTATGTATTGCATGGTTGAATATATATAGTGGAAACTCTCCCAAAGGTTATGCTTGACAATGTATGCAATGAAATTCAAGTTCATCACATGTGCATATATTATGGGGGAGTTTTCTCTATATATGTTGGTTCTACTCACATCTCTTGCATTAGTTGTGGTTTGTGTGAGTAGAAGCAGTTTTGATATGGGCTAGTATCTTTGTGTTACTTAACCATATCAAATACAACCTCTTGTATACAACTTATTCTCGGATAAGTTGCGTACTTGATTCTAATATTCATTATATAAAACCTCTTGTTGTGATTGTCATCAATTACCAAAATGGGGGAGATTGAAAGGGTAATTGCCCCTATGTGTGGTTTTGGTGATTAATGACAATCCCTATGGACTAATGTTTTCATTGAGTTTTATATGAAGGAATATTCCATAGGTCATGCTTGTAGTCCATATGTTGGATTCAAGTATGGATGCCATGAAGATAAAGATATACCTTGAGTATTGGCATCAAGATCCTTGAGTTGAACAAGAATATGATATGTTCAAGATCTTGAGAGTGTGATCTCAATAGAAGAATTCAAGATATGGCTCTAAGTCGGTGCCATGATAGCCTCATTAGTTGAGCTATGGTTGATTAAGATTTAGAGCATGTAATCAAATGAAGAGTTACTTATGTACCTCAAGATATTGAGATGGAGCATGAGAAGACACTTGGTTGACCAATGCAAAGAGTGAAGAGTGATTTCAAGTTTGTCAACACATGAAGCATAAATAATGTACCACATGGATCTTGTGGTGTGGTAAGCCTTGTCTTTTGTGCATCATGAACTAACCCATTATATATGTTCCTTTGTGTTTTATATATGGGGTAGGTATATTTCCATGGGCATGCTTCAAAAGTAAAGATCTCAATATCCCATGAGAGGATGGCATCAAGTGGTGATCGCCATCAAGGTTGAGAAGGGAAAGTTCAAGATAAGCATCTCGAGAAGATCATTTGCTTGAAGCTTGCCGTCCATATTGGTGATAATGGACATGTTAATATGTGTCTTAATGAAGCTATCCCATAGTGGTGTATGGGGGAGCAAATTATGAGTCTTCACAAAGCAACAAAGATCAAGTGGTGCATTCCGGCTTGGCTGGAGCTTAAAGCGTTGTCATCAAGATCAAGAGGGATGCGCAAGGCAAAGGTATGGCCTTGCTAAGTTTTCATTTTACCGGTCTCAAGGTGGTTGTTGGGAGACCGGGTTATAGGATAGATAGCCGCACTATCAAGAGGGGCTTTCGGTTGGGTAACTTGATCACATCGTCGTAGGGAGCTCAATCCTTGGTATACTTTGCATCTTCCCATTTTGTTGCTTCTTGGTATTTTATCTATGTGAGGTTCTTGAGCTTGTTGCTAGCTCTTCAACAAGCCCAAGTTCATCAAAAACAGAATTCGTACGCATCTTATATGGCGTTTTCGAGTTTGAAGGTTTTACCGGTTCTTCTTATAGGGAGGCTCCATACCTTTCCTCGTTTGGTTATATCTTCCTTTTTTGGACTATGATTTTTTCATGCACCATATTGTATAGCTTGTTGTCCTCGTCAAAACAAGCCCAAGATCATCGAAATCAGAGTCCGGATGCAAAAGTTATTGCATTTTTTGTGAAGTCAGTTTCATCCCGGTTGTGGATCCGGTTCAACCGAGCCCCACACCGGACAGTCCGGTTCCAGCTCCCGTAGACCCGATCTCAGACCGGATTTTCCGGTTTTCGCGACCGAGTCTATTCCGGGTTGGCAAACAGAGGTATTTCGGTTTGTAGGTCGGTCCTCCGGCCTGGGGACCGAGTTTCCCGGTTCTAGGGCCGGTCCAACCGACTTTGGAACCGAGTATTTGCTGTTTTCTCTCCAACGGCCATATTTGCTTTTCCCTATAAAAGGGGGTTCTTCCCCCAACGTTTTTGGGTGTTCTTGACCACGAAATTGACCTCCATTGTTGAACCTCTTGAGCTTGCTTCCTCTCCCTTCCCTCCTATGATTCTTGCATCTTTTTGAGGGCTTTGGAAGAGGAGATCTAGATCTACAATCCCCACCAATCAATTCCTCCTCTAAGTGAGGGGAATCCTTTGGATCTAGATCTTGGAGTCATTGGTTGACTGTAGCACCCTCTAATTGGCCCTATGCAAGTTTTAGCCCTTTCCGCCAAACCCGCATAGAAACGATTCAAGGACGCCCACCAGGCACTTTCGTGCGGGTGGAAAACGAAGTAATACCATTACACAATAGTCCTCGATGGGACCCACAGAACATATATACATACAATACGACTCCACGAGTCAAGAATACAGATATACAATACAAAGATTCAAATCACCTTGAAAACGATAGAGCGTCCGACTACGGACAAGATGCAAATGGGGCTAAGAGCCCTGAAGAATAACCAATGGCGTCCATAACCCTGCCCAGGCCAAGCCGGAAGGGTAACCCTGCTAACGACGTCAAACCTGCTAAAACAAAAGGGGTGCCGACAAAGGGCAAAGGAAAAAGAGGAGCGTCAGTACTGAGGCCAGTACACGGCGAGGCTAGAATTCGGCGGCTCTCGCCTACGTAGGTATGGTGGACTGAAGCGGCAGCGCAGCGGCACTAAACAACCTATAGAGACTCGATACAACTGGCGGTTATCAGAGAGGGATAAGAAAGAACTATTCAGATCCAACCTGAAGCTAACACCAAACAAACCCATCCTGGTATTTCCCCCTCGAGACCAAACGAGGAAGTCGGACCAAGGAACCCACACAGTTGGCAATTTTACTCATTCCGTTTTAGTTGCAGCACTTACTATTCAGATATAGGTAGCATGATTCATCCTAGAGCATAAGTAGTGGGCAATTTTAAATAACCATCCTGTGGTGGTTGGAACATTTACTAATCAGATATAATTGTCCTGAGGAATCCCAAAACCCAGCAGTTGTTGGCACTTTTATCACATTCCATTGGAGTTGTAATACTTACTAGGCAGGTATAGCATGTCACAAATCAACCCAGATCCACCAGCTATTGGCATTTTTAATATCCATTCCGTTATACTTGATCTGATTACTAGTCACATATTAAGTCAAATTTATAGCACTACTTTAGTTATGCTTGTCTATGATCGAGATACTGTGCTCCAAGTCGTCCATAACCGCGGACACGGCTTTCAGAAAGTTTTACCTTGCAGGGGTGCACAAATAGCAACACACACTCGATCAACCTCGGAAAAACCAAATCAAAACCCAACGAGGCATTCACGACAAAGCGATCACAGGATTCAGAACTATTTCAGGGGGCCACCCCACTAAGCTACCCACAACGAAGTTGGCCGGCTCCGGAACGGACCCAGGGTTTGTGTGGATGGCTGTAAACGACTAGGAACCCGAAAGTGTGACTGGGCTTGTCGATACAGCGAAAACGTGTCACGATCCTAAACAGTACAAGTGCTCCACGCACAATCGTAAATAAAGTGGTAACATGGCATAAGTACAGGATAGTAATAAAGCCCCAAACTACTTGTGGCCCCAAGAAATAGAAATGAATCAAGCTCTGGCTCAGGGAGGTCCATAAGGCCTCCTGGATGTGGATAGTGCGAAAAATCAAGGAACAGGTATCAAGTACTCGGGGTCCTACGGGACACAAGTGAGCGTGGAAGAACCAAATAACATCTATTGCCCACCGATGCCTCTGCATTAGTTATATCTAGCATTTTAATAGTTGTATTTAAAGTCATGATCATCTCCACCATTAAGCATCTCCACCAATACACATCTGCTAGCATTCCAGCAACTATGGTACTTGACAAACAAGATCGCACCTAAGCAAGCAACTACGACTCGCAAGGCCAGCTGTCTACCAAACACGGGTAATAGGAGGTGTCCAAGGCAATATAGAGGCTGCACGGGATATAACTGGGGTATGGAAACTAAAGCATCGCGACACGGATAGCAATAGATCAATAAGAGGAAATAAAGACTATAAATGCAAAATAGGTAGAAGGGGAGAGATGCTCGCCTAGGAAACACTGCCGGAGATTCATATCCGAAGAACTTGTCGATACTCGCATCCACTCATCGGTCTAATCCACGAAGAAGCAAAGCACTAAAAGAAACACCGGATGCACTATTTAATATTACGGCAGAAGATCCGGCATGATTATGATATGATGCAGATGCGGTGCAATTAGGCAGTATTAAGCGGAACCGGGGTCCCGACAAT
Organism: Avena eriantha; assembly: GCA_910589775.1. Classification (NCBI taxonomy): domain Eukaryota; kingdom Viridiplantae; phylum Streptophyta; class Magnoliopsida; order Poales; family Poaceae; genus Avena; species Avena eriantha. The sequence goes on from OU342741.1 coordinate 70,003,048, forward strand.
TAATTACATGTTTCAAGTTGTTTAACTACCCCGCAAATTAAATGTTGTTGTAACAAGACAAAACATGGCATCGGTTCGCTACACAAATTTAAATGGGGCCATATGAGACAAAAATAGCCCATGTATGGTCTCCATATTTAATTATGACGTGAATCGGCATAATGCCCCCCAAACCCACATACAGGTATGCATGCATGAACAATTAATATGCGACAGTGGATAATGTCATATTATAAAGATAGGGGCTTAGGGGCACACATCTGGGTTCGGACGATCTTGGGGTTCGATGTGGTTCGGGGTCCGGTCTCAGGGATCTAGGTTCGACGAGGATCGATCTCGGCGGGAACGTTCTCAGACAACGGAGTAGATCTTGGCGTTCCGAGACGAAGGACTTGGCTTGGCGTCGGGGTGCATCGGATTCGCCCTGGTCGGTGTTGATCTTGCCGTCGCGAAGGTCTTGTCGGGTCCGCGTATCGGGTCGGTCTTGGCGTTCGGGGTGAAGAACTTGGCGTCCTCGAGGAAGTACTTGGCGTATCCGGGATGGAGAGCTTGCCGTTCTGTGGCGATCTTGGCGGTCTTCGGATCACCGGGATTGGGCTTCGGGGTCTCGGTCATCGGATCTGTGAAGGAGATCTTGGCATACCGAGGGTTCGGTCTTCGGCGGGATCGGTCTTCGAACTCTGGGAAGTAGATCTTGTCGCATCCGTGACGAGGATGTTTGGGTACCGGCTTCGGTGGTCAATGACGGAGTTGGTTTGGCATCGGTGGTTCATTGGGTTTGTCTCGGGCGGGTGTCGATCTTGTCGGTGTACTTGTCCATGTTGATGTTCTTGTCAACGGGGGGCCTTGCCGGACACTGATCTTGGCTTGCGTGGAAGGAACACTTGAGCGACACTAGCGAGGAAGCAACCATGCGGGCTCACACATGTAACGAGAACAGAGAGCGGCGGGCAACGAAGGCCTGGACGCGCTGGTCTTGGCGGGTTTGCAACACCTGACAGGAGCACAACAAATAAAACAGGACTGCCAGAGGAAGTCCTTGCAGGAGCCTGGATGACCACGCTGTGTACATGCAGTAGCAGGAGAGCACAAGGGCGACGACGCCTGCGGGACCGCGGCTGACGTGCTTGCAGGGGGCGCAGTTCCCGACAAGAGAAGTCATCGCGGCGATGTCCAGAGGGCAGAGGAGAGCGCCGGCCGTCAGGGGTCGAGGCCGATGACATGGGCTCGGTTCAGAGGCAAGGACGGGCGGCAGAGCACGCGGCGGACGGAGCGAGGTCGGCGGAGCCGCTGCCGCGTGGCGGAGAGCTCGAAGCCGAAGGCGAGCGCAGGCTTGCGGGGTGCGGTCGGCGCGGCTAGGGGTGCTAGAGAAGAGGCGAGGTGAGGAGGCCGGCAGCGGGCGCTCGCGGGACGACGACGGAGAGTGACCGGCGGCAACGAGGAGAGAGGGGCGACGGAGAGGGAGGTCAGAGGTGAGGGCGGCCAGCGGTGGCGACCGGAGCCAAGCATGGGGAGGTCGAGCAGGGAGGACGCGGCTGGAGCGAAGGGGACCCGAGGCGGCGACTGGGACTGGAGGGGCGGCCGCTCGCGGGGATGAGGCCGAGAGGGCGGGCGGATGCGACGGCGGGGCGAGCCCGAGCGGCGGGAGCAGGAGGCCGTCGTAGGGGAGGAGGCCGGCGTGGAAGGCGGCCTGCCTCGGGGAGGAGGGCACGGGCGCAGCGGCGGAGCACTTGGGCGGGAGGCGGCCGAGGCGGGGTCCCCGTGGTGGCGGTCGATGGAGGCGGGGAGGAAATGGCGCAGGCGGCGGCGATAAACGAGGGGAAGGAGAGAGACGTGAGGGGGTGGGTGGGGAAAACGACGCGGGGACAGGGGCTGGGTGTGGGACCGAGGTGGTCTGGTCGGTGCGCAGGTAGTGGGCCAGGTGGAGATGGCAGGTGGGGTGAAGCGGGGCTGGGGATAAGGTGGCATGCGGCGGTGGAGGCATGTGCGGCGCGTCTGTCCATCCCGAGAGGTGGGGCCCGCGCGGGGTAGGTGGCGGTGGGGGTGGCTGTGTGAAGGGAGTGGAGGGAGTTGGGGTGATGTGGCAGTGGGTGAGTGGATGGGGAATTGGCGAGGGTGATGTGGCGCGCCGCAATAGGGTGAGGTGAGGTGGAGGGGGCTGGGTAGATTAGGTTTGGGTAGTTTTAGGAAATTTTGGAGGTGGCCGGCCGGGCTTTTGGGCCTGGCTGGCTGCCTCCCAAAAATAAACAAATAATTTTATTTATTAAAAACAAGGCTTTTGCAAACCGTATTTAGACAAACCAAAATATTCCGGAGGCCCGGGTTTTTAATTTGAATAAAGACGGGAATATTTAGAAAACAAAACTAGGCGTTTCGAAAATAGTTTAGACAAAAACCGTGCATGATGATGATGATGCTCAAATGCAATGTGGCATGATGACATGAGCATGCGGTCATGACGATGCAATGCACAAAAACAACGCGATTTTCTGGTAGTGGTTTTTGCGGGGCACCACATTGACTTCCACCATTGTTCTTCCTCTCTAATTCCTCCCTAGCACTTTTTGCTTTGGTGGGATTTGAGAGTGAGGGATTTGAATGCCCTTGGTGTTCTTGCTTTGCATTCTTGCATAAGTGTTGAGCTCTCCACTACGATTTGTTCGAGTGAGATACCGTGAGATTGTTCCTCTTGGAGGGTGACCTCCTAGTTAGCTTGGCGGTTGGTGCCACGGTGTCCTCTTCATGGAAGATTGTGAAGGGACCCGAGCTTCTCCTTCGTGGAGCTTGTGAAGTGGTTGTGGAGCTTGCCATCTCCGGAGTGGAGGAAAAGCTAGCCATAAGGAAAGGGCATATTCCTTCGTGGGATAGACTCGGAGAAGAAGGTGAGCCTTTGTGGCGTTGGGAAATCCTTCGTGGAATCCCACACCTCTCCAACGTGACGTACCTTACTTGTAAGGGAACACGGGAATACATCTTCGTCTCCGCGTGCCTCGGTTATCTCTATACCCGAGGTTACTTTCCTTGTGATAGCCATCAAGCTTGAAGTACTTATATCTTGCTTATCACTTGTGGTATATTTATCTTGTGCTATCTTGCTTATCTTATCTTGTTTTTGTTGGTGCACTTAGTTGAGCCTAGTGTATTTAGGTTTTGTGCTTATAAAATAAACGTTAGTTTAATTCCGCATTCTATCAAGCCAAAACCGTAATAGTTTTGAAATTGCCTATTCACCCCCCCTCTAGGCGACATCTCTATCCTTTCAATTGGTATCAGAGCAAGGTCTCTCCTTGTTTAGGCTTCACTGCCTAGAGTGTAAAGATGTCGGCTAGTAGTATAGTGCACAATGACACAATTACCTTTGATGGCACAAATTATATTTTGTGGAGAAATTGCTTGCTTTGTAATCTTCGGACCTTGTGTCCAAATATTGAGCGATTTCTAGATGTAGGTTTTTATCCTCCGATGGATCCTCAAAACCTATCTTTAGAGGATGAGAAAAATTTACATCTCGAAGCTCAAGTATCTAATGAGCTTATTTTCTCTTTGAGCCCCATAGTTAATTTGTTCTTGACAAATCTAAAGCGCAAGTCATCTCATGAGATGTGGACCAAGCTTAAAGAAATATTTGGTGGGTCCATTTCTCATAGGGTCGATGGTATCTCCGAGGATCTCTCTTCTCCTTCACATCATGAATAGCTCCAAGTGGCTTCCACCTCCGGCCGTGATGAGATTTCAATTCCCTCCACTTCACCTACATGTGAAAAGTCACAAGGTAATGGCATGGTGAGTGGAGAAATCATATGTAATGATGGTAGTGGTTCTCTTTACACCAATAATTCATGTTCTATAAATGCTAATGGTGTAGAGAGTTTGGACTTAAGCACTTCTTGCAACGATAATTATATATCCCCTTGTGTTGCTAGTCCTTGCATATTGTCTAGAAATTATTTGAGTACTAGTGTAGATGATATGCTTGATTTGTCTTGTTCCAATAAACAAAATGCTTCTATTTTCTCTAGTTGTGTATCTAACAATGTAGAGGAAATCAAACACCCTATGGAGCAAGACACAATCATGAATGAAGATTCAAGAATATCCTCATCTTCATCCTCCCGTGCTCACATGTGCCTTATGGCAAGAGGATCAAAGGTATCTCCTACTTTGGATCCCAAGATATCTTCTCTAGATAATAGCAATGATAATGATGATGACCTTGATGAGGATACTAGAGATCTTGTGCTTGAGCTGACATTTTTGTGTACCTCTCTTCGTGGTAATAATAAGGCCGTTGCTTGTATCAAACATGTTATGGACACCATAACTAAACAAACGGAAACCATAGAGGAGTTGGATTTCCAACTTGATGATAGGAGTCGGAGATTCAATCTCCTTAAGAAAGAGATTGCCGAGGAGAAGCACACTAATTGTCTCCTCATACAAAAAATTGAATCTTATGAGCTTGAAAAGGAAAAATCTATTAATGATGCTAGTGCTACTAACTCTACTTCTTGTGAAGCATCTACCCTAAAGGAGAATGTTGAGCTAAGGGCTCAACTTGAGTTGCTAACTAGCAATTATGGGAAATTGGAAGAAAGTCATGAAAAGCTCTTGGTCTCTCATAATGATCTTCTAATCACCTATGATGGGCTAAAATTAGCTCGTGAGGCAAGTATCACTAAGGTAACATCTTGTGAGCCTCTTTTGGACATTAGCGCAACTTCTACTCAAAATGCTATTTTGCCATGTGCTAGTCCTAGTGATCCTTCTAGTCATGCTAGTGATAAACGTTGTGTTGGATTACTTGCTTTGTATTGTTGATCTAACAATGAAGCGTCTACTTCCTCTAGTACCTCTATTTCTGCTAACCATGTAGAGGAAATCAAAGAGCTCAAGGCCCAAGTCACTTCTTTGAAGAAAGACTTGGAAAAGAGTCATGAAGGCAAATCCAGACTCAATAATATTTTGAGTGTGCAAAAATACCCCAATGATAAAAGTGGACTTGGATTCAACTCCAATAACAAGAAAAAGTCCAAGAGCAACAAGAAGAAGGGCCAAGACCAAGTCAAGGATTCGGCCAAGATTATTTGCTTCAAGTGCAAGGTTGTAGGACATCATGTAAGATCTTGTCCATTGAAGAAAAAGCACTTGAATGAGAAGCAACAAGGGAAGCGGCCACAAGGTCAAGGTCAAGCCCAATCTCAACCTCAAGTTGAAGCTAGGCCACTTCCCAAGAAGAATCAAGATAAGGCTCCCCAAGACAAGAAATCAATAAAGAAGAGAAAGGGGAGAACCTGTTGCTACATGTGTCGTGATAAGGGGCACTTGGCCTCTTCATGTTCAAATGGTACCTTATCTAACCCTATCATTGTTGATGATTATTATTCTCTTGGGAAGGATAAGGATGGCAATGTGTTTGCCAAGTTTGTTGGAACTCAAAGTGGTGTCAAGAAACGAACCATTTGGGTTACCAAGCCTATTGTGACTAACCTCTTAGGACCCAACTTGGTTGGGGACCAACAAGCTCAAACTTGATCAATAGGTGTTTTTGGAGGGCATTGGAGACTTGGCTAACTCATGAAGAATTAAGGGATCTTCATATATTATATTTTATAAAGCCAAGTTATAAGGATTATCATCTCCCTACCATATACCCAATGTGCCTCTTTGTGGTAACTCGAACTCAACTCTTTTATATTGTAAGTTACTTGCTCCTTTACATGTTTTGGTTTTGTACCAAGTATGTGTTTGTAGTTGTTGTGACTCATGCTTTCTTATTTTGTGTATTCAAGTATGTATATGTGTTTGGCACATCATTTACTTGTGTGTTTTGCTTTGAGCCTCTAATGCATCTTGATGATATCTTTTTTTGGCTCTTTTTGAGTGATTAATGGAACATCCCATTTTGGGAGAATGTTATGCCTTGCGCATCCCTCAAACATTAAAATGTGTGTACATGAGTACTACCACTTAGTATTGATATTGCAAGCTTATCTAGTCACTATGTGGTGTGTCATACTCATGAGAAATTCAAATTCTAAATGTCCATTAATTATCTCTAGTTGAGGTTGTTTTTCCTCTTATTAAGAAAAAATAGAATACCACATTATGGGGGAGTAATATGATTCTTTTGCATATCACAATCCTAGGAAATGTGAACATATGAGGTGGTGCCACTTAGAGTTGATATTGTTGATTATCTTGTATCTAGGTGGCATGTTAGCTCAAACAAGGTCTTAATTTTTGTTATAAGCTTTTATTGCTCATCTTTTTGGTCTTTGCTTGAGTAAGAAATTCTTGGTGTGGCCCTTCCTCAAATGCATATCTCTATATCTTATTTGGGAGACCATTTGCTTCAAGTTATTATAATCATTGCTTTGCATGATTATGTGACTAGTTGAAGCTATCAAGAATCTCTATCTTTGCATAGTGATTAATATTTTTATTCCTATCCTATGCTTTTTATTGTGAATATTTATCTTTAATATCCGTGCAATATACCACCGGAAATAAATTCCAATACACTCATTGTCTTCGACAATTGATATACTTGGGTGTGGTAGCATTTGTGGATCATCTTCACCTTGGATTTCACCTACTATTGCCTTTTTTCTTTCCAAAAATTGTTGTGGCTCCCATTGTCTTCCTTGGCTTTTGAACATCTCTTTGATGGTGTTTTTGATTATTATCAAATGTGCTTTTAGTGGAAGACAAACCTTTTCTTCTCGGAACCTTGTGCCATTGTGAAGAGTGTTAAGGGTTTGGTTTATTTGTTGAAACCTTGCTCTTTTGGGAGTTTGTTATCTCATTCTTTCTTCTCTATGTTATTTGCTTGAATGAGATAAATCTTTGAGCATTTGTGTTTTTATCTCATCTTTTATGCTCAATAGTTTTTGCTTGGTTCATTTGTTGAACTTTGTTGAACAAATCTTGTGTTGATTTGATTCTTTGATATAGTTTGGACAACAAATGTGTTTCGTCACACCTTGTATGCCTTCTTGAATATTCTGTGTTTGTCCAAATTATATCTTCGTCCGTTCTTGAAAGCCTTGTGCATGCATGTTTATTAAATGTATATCTTATATCATGTTTTGCTTTCTTTGATCCAATATATAGGGTATACTCCATCAAATCCTTATACAGCTATGATGTGCATGAAATTCAAATTTCATCTCTAAATATGCACATATTTTTATGGAGTATGTCCTATGTGATGTGGTTAGTCTAACCACTTTGGACCCAATAAGTTTGGGGACCAATATGTACTTGAATGTTGTTTTAGGTACATTGGAGATGCATTGGATGCGTGTATTATCTATAAGGAAGGTGTTGTCACCACATGATAATTGGAGCCAAGCTAGGATGCTTGAAGAATTCTTATCTACTACATCATACCATTGCTATCTCGGTAACAAGTATCTTATTCATGCATACTATTCTTCCTTCCAATCTCTTGTAGGTTACATCTTGGCATGGATTTATTTGTTAGTAAATGTTGTGGTTCTTGCAAGGATCTTTTAAAGACTTCTCTATCCTTATTGCTTATGTGAGTAATTTGAGATGATGCATATTTTGGGGAGTATATAAAATCATGTTCATGATTCACCAATTCCAAATATGCCTTCTAGCAATTTATTGCATATCAATTCCTCATGGTACTCTCATGTGCAATATTGTTAAAATTGCATTGAATCCTTCCTTTTGATACTTGTTGCCTTTCTCAAAATATCCCAACTAGCATTAGTTCCCTTAGTGTTAGTTGTGATGTTTTCGAGGTTTTTCTTTTTCTTTGGTGAAGTTCATTGATGTACCATGTGTAACTACCTCGGTGAATTACGCTCTTAGTTACATGCCTGGATGAACGAAAGTGGTTAAAATAGTACGGTAGGGCCCAGGGCCACTCACGGTAGACCTTTCGGGCGTCCTAACCACTTTCAGACATCGGGACAAGAACAAGCGGCGTAATCGGCAGGCGAAGGGATCAACTACATACACAAATGAGTATGTATGCAAGCCACATACAACAGTCCTCAGAGCCATTCCATCTAAAAGAAATAGAAATATTGCAACGCCATACGGCAAGATTCAAATGTCCTAGATAGATATAATAATTTAGGATAGCTCCTCATACATCACACATCAGAGTATCAGGCGGAAGCGGAAAACAAGATCCGAGTACGGATAAGAAGCAAATCGGCATAAGATGCCCCATAATAAACACATCCCGCCCACAGATCACACGGATCCCCGTTCCCGGAATCTCTACACCGAACGATCGTTGCCAACATCATCTGTCTTTTCCACCCAGTATCCATCTTGCGGGTACACCTGTTCATCTGAATCAAACAATTTATCGTGTGAGACCCTAGGGGTACTCAGCAAGTCTTGATGCCACTAAAGGGGACACAACCTGGGGTGACGCAATTGTAGCAAAAGCTAACACCTAACAATTATACAGATACTCGCTAACCATCCGCCTAACCAAAGATAGACGGATGTCCGTGAATTAAGAACAACAGTTATAGCAGTATAATTAACAGATCCATCCTCCTCCTCGCTTACCAACGAGGAAGCGGACGGACATCCCCCATCATCCGTTGGCAGTTTTATTAACCATTCCATGAGTATTGCACTATTTACTAGTCAAGTACTTAGTCAAATTAAGAGCGGTACTTTAGTTATACTTGTCTATGATCGAGAAACTGTGCTCCAAGTCGTCCATAACCGCGGACATGGCTTTCAGAAAGATTTACCCTGCAGGGGTGCACGAATAGCAACACACACTCGGTCAACCTCGGAAAAACCAAATCAAAACCCAACGAGGCATTCACGACAAAGCAATCACAGGATTCAGAAATGTTTCAGGGGGCCACCCCATTAAGCTACCCGCAACGAAGTTGGCCGGCTCCGAGACGGACCCAAGGTTTGCGCCAATGGCTGTAAACGACTGGGAACCCGAAAATGTGACTGGGCTTGTCGATACCGCGAAAACACTCCGCAGTCCTTAAACAGTACATGTGCTCCTCGCACAATCTTAATAAAACAGTAACATGGCATAAGTACAGTATAGTAATAAAGCCCCAAACTACTTTGTGGCCCCAAGAAATAAGAATGAATCAAGCTCTGGCTCAGGGGGGTCCATAAGGCCTCCCGGATGTGGATAGTGCGAATAGTCAAGGAACAGGAATCAAGTACTCGGGGTCCTACGGGACACAAGTGATCATGAAGAACCAAATAGCAGATATTGCTCACCGGTGTCGCTTTCATTAGTTATCCCATTACTACTCAGATTAAGTTGTTTAGGTACCTCGTAATTCTTCAGACACTCACATACCCTACACATGTTTTTCTATGACTTGCATGGCTCAAACAACTCCTGTAGTAATGGCTCATGGGATGGAGGAACAAGTCTCGGTGGGGTTTAAAAGTAAAGGCTATGCAGTACTTGGGATTCAATTTGATGCAATCGCGACTCAATGATGCAAGAATAAGATAGAGGAAATAGGTACTGTATGTATGCAAGCATGTGGTAGTGCTTGCCTGGCAGCTCAGTTGAAGCGAGAGATGGATCTGGGTAGCACTCCTGTGATTCCTGATAATTCTCCTGCTGGGCGTCTATTCGAAGAAGAACCAAACAAACAAGGGCCAACATAAATAAAGTGCACAAGCATATGAATTAAAATGCGTCAAGCAAACAAACATGTCATGATGAATGATGCACAATTTTCATGGCATTAAAGTAGCATGGCAAAGGTGAGGTGTGGATACAAGAAATAAAGCATTTTGTTAATTATTTAACCAAGTTTTATTGTCATAAACAGTTCAGATTTTTAATAATGAGATGATGCATCCTTCAATTCAGAACAAGGACTGCATAGATAGAACGGGCTCGTCGCGCCGATCGATTTAGACATATTATTTGCCCAATTTGGAGTTATAGAATTAAAGTTATTAATTAATTAAGGAAAAGGGCATTTTATTGTAATTTTAATCATCTCGAGATTTTAAAGTGTCCAAACATTATTTGGAATGGCATATTTGAATTCCTCACATTTTTCTGATTCCAAAACATATATTACTTGTATTATTTGGATTTATATTTGAAAAATTATTAAATCTGAATTGAATTTGAATTTAAAATCAATTTTGAAAAGGTTTTATTAAAACAGACAACAGGGCAGACTTTTGTTACTCAGCCCGACCCAGCCACAGCCACTGACGGGTGGGCCACTGCTGACTAGAGCCACGCGCGCGGAAAATCCTTTTTCTACCGCGGGCTTAGCTAGCCCCTGCGATTGACAGGTGGGCTAGCGACTGGAGGCCCACGTGCCAGCGATCGAACGCGCAGCGACCGCCAGGTGGGACCGAGATGGAGCGCGGGTTACGACCTGAGGAACAGAGGGGCTTTTATGCAAAACGCTAAGGCGGCCGACAGGTGGGGCCTCTAGAAGCGCGGGTTGAGGAGGTCAAAAAGGTGGGGGGTTAATTGCAAAGTGTCAACGTGCACTGTTTCTCTTCTCGTCTGTGACGGACTGACGCCTGACGGAAACCAGCGCGCGGCGCGGAGTGGGGAATCGAACCCGGGACCTGGCGTGCGCGCTTAGGGACGGAACCAGTGCGGCGGGGCTAGGGGAGTTGACAGGAGGGGGTTTGGGGCCTAGCTAAGGCTCGATGCGGCGCGGGAAACTAGCAGACACCGACGACCTCTGGCGCACAGAGGGCGTTCGGTGAAACGAGCGGCGGCGCTAGACGGCGACAGTGAAGCGGAGGATGTCAGGGAGGGAGAGGGGCGTACCGCGGGGAGATTGGCGGTGTCAGATCGGGGTGAGGCGCGGTGGATCATCGACGAGGCAGGAGCTCCGACGACCTAGGGTTTCAGGGAGCGGCGAGGTTCTGGTGGTCCTGGAGGCTTCCTCCTTCGCGTCGGCGTGTCCAGGGCGCAGCAGCGAGGTTCCCTTGGTCTTCCAGGCCACCTCCACGACGCTCTCGCCGTCCAGAGCGAGGGGAAGCAGGGGTAGACGGCGGCGTCTGGCGGCCGGAGCTGGCGGCGGTGAAGAAGAAGGGGAAGGAGAGGCAGGCTTGGGGTGGATCTGGAAAGGGCAGGGGAGTCTTGTGGATGAGGGCAAGCGAGAGAGAGAGAGGGAGAGGAGGCGTGTGGGCACGGCTCAGGGGAAAGTAGCCTCGGCTCTTTCCTCTCTTTCTCCTCGAGCACGTGGTCAAGCTGGGGCTCGACCTGGGTTGCCAGGCAGGGCAGGGAGAGGGCTGCAGGTGGGGTCGGCGTGTGGTGGGGCTGGCATGGCAGGTAGAAGGAAAAGAGAGAGGGAGAGGAGCTCGGGTGCACTTAGCTAGGTTAGAGGTGGGGTAGCTCGGGTTAGGGTTTTGAGGGTTAGGGTAGGGTAGTGGTGGCTGGGGTGTGGGCTAGGAAGAGAGAGGCCAGGTGGGACCAGCATGTTAGAGAGATAGATGAGATTAGGGTTAGGGTTTAAGTAGAACTAGGTTAGAGGGAAAAAGATAGATAGAGAGAAGATGGTTAGGTTTTTAGTTTAGGTTGTTTAGGTTTTACCAACTAGTGCATAAGATCAACCCAAGTGGAATCTAGTAAGGCCTTGAAGCATCAAGAGATGAGGTGGAGGAATATCCAAGAAAAAGGAGAAAGAAAAATATGTATGGTAAGAGACCTCATTTGATTCATGCATGGAGATAAATAGAAGAGAAGATGTTGATGAGAATAAAGGAAGGGTAGGAAGATGATGTGGAGGATCCCACAAAGAAGAACCACTAAGACCAAAAGAAATCAAATGGGTTAAAGGTGGTGATGTGATTGCATGGCCCATGCAAAATAATAAATGGCATGATTAGTTTTTGTGAGAACAAAAGTAATGATATGGCATTATTCTAATGCATTCCCAAGAAGTGGAACCAAGGCCAAGCAAAAGAATTGGATTAGGTCCACTCCACCACATGAGCTAGAATAAAATCAAAAGAAAAAGAATTACAAGCTCATGGATAATAGGATGGTGGAATTATAAGGTGGTGAAAAGAAAAGATAATGGAGGTGAATAAAAGATATGCCCCCAACTCAACTTGGGCATTTAAACAATATATCAATAACCAAAAACAAGATCAAGAGGCAAATACAATTAATAATGCATATGAGAGAAGAACCAAAAGAAAAGGGTTTTATATGATGCTCAAATGCAAGGTGGCATGATGACATGAGCATGATATAATTATGGTGCAACAATTGTATATATGAAGTAGCCAATATCTTACTAGACCAAGTAGCATTACAATTGTTAGATAATTGGGATGCTACAACTCTCCCCCACTAAACAGGAATCTCGCCCCGAGATTCTAGGAAGAAGAAGACTCAAAGAGGGTAGGGTACTTGGCACGGAGCTCATCTTCACGTTCCCAAGTGGCTTCATCAACGGAATGGTGCGACCACTGCACCTTGCAGAACTTGATGGACTTGTTGCGAGTCCTTCTTTCTGTGACTTCAAGAATTTTTGTGGCGTGTTCTTGATAAGACAGATCTTCTTGGAGATTGATGAGTTCATGGTCCACGGTCCTGCCGGGATCCTTGAAGCACTTTTTGAGTTGAGAGATGTGGAAAACATCATGGACTTTGAGTTGTTCAGGGAGCTCAAGAGCATAAGCAACTTCTCCTCTTCTTCCACGAATTTTGAAAGGACCGATGTATCTAGGAGCCAGGTTTCCTTTGATACCAAAGCGGTGCGTGCCTCTCATGGGAGTGACACGAAGGTAAACGAGATCACCAGGGACATACTCCATGTCCGTGTGCTTTCTGTCATAATTGCTCTTCTGGCGACTTTGAGCAATCTTTAGGTTTTCAAGAATGATGTGAACTTTCTCCTCCGCTTGAGTTACAATGTCGAGGCCAAACAATATTCTTTCACCTGCGCCCGACCAACCAATCGGAGTTCTGCACTTGCGCCCATAGAGAGCCTCAAACTGTGCCATCTTTAGACTTTTATGGAAACTGTTGTTGTAAGAGAATTCAGCATAAGGAAGACATTCTTCCCACTTCATGCCGAAAGAGATAACGCAAGCACGGAGCATATCTTCTAGAATCTGATTGATCCTTTCAACTTGTCCTTGCGACTGAGGGTGGTAAGCTGTGCTGAAGTTCAGTTTTGTTCCCAAAGCATTTTGGAAACTTCCCCAGAACTTAGAAGTGAAGATACTTCCACGGTCGGAACTGATCTCAAGAGGAACTCCATACAGAGAGACAATTCTATTGATATAGACCTCAGCCAACTGAATTGTAGAAATTGTTTCCTTGACTGGAAAGAAGTGAGCTACTTTGGAAAGCCTGTCAATGACAACAAAGATTGCATTGTTGCCCTTCTGTGACCTTGGAAAACCAGTAATGAAGTCCATCTCTACTTTCTCCCATTTCCATTCCGGAGGCTTCAATGGCTGTAGAAGACCAGAAGGTTTCTGATGGACAGCTTTAAGTCTGCACAGACATCGCACTCCGAGACATACTTGGCACAATATCGTTTCAAACCAGGCCACCAATATTGTGTTTTCAAGTCCATGTATATCTTAGTGCTGCCAGGGTGGATAGAAAGAACAGAATCATGCGCCTCCTTGAGAACTTGCTCTCTTAAACCCGGGTAGTTCGGAACAAACATCCGGTGTTCAAAGAAAAGAGTGCCTTGGTCGTCTACGTGGAAAGACTCATACTTTGGAAGCTGAATGTTGGAAATGATCTTTTTAGTGTAAGGATCCCCAAGATGAATGGAACGAACCTTTTCTTCCAAGAGAGGTGTTGCTAGAAGGTTCAGAAGATACCCTTGATCCACAATTTCAAGGTTGAGCTTGCGGAATTCCTCGCACAAGAGAGGTTGTTGTTCTTCCACCATGAGATTGTTGACATAAGCTTTTCGGATGAGAGCATCGGCCATGACATTGGCTTTTCCTAGAGTGTAGTTGATGGTCAAATCGAAATCATTTATTGTTTCAATCCACCTCCTCTGACGAAGGTTGAGATCAGGCTGTGTGAATATATACTTCAGACTCTTGTGATCAGAAAAGATCTCACAACGGTTGCCGAGCAAGTAATGCCTCCATACTGTCAAAGCAAAGACAACTGCTGCGAGTTCGATGTCATGTGTAGGATAGTTGATCTCATGCGTCTTCAACTGCCGAGAGGCATAAGCAACAACTTGTTTTTCTTGCATAAGGACCGCACCCAATCCTTGCAATGAAGCATCACAGAAAATCTGGAAAGGCTTTGATGTATCTGGAGGAACTAAGACTGGTGTGGAAGTGAGCTTATCTTTGAGTGTTTCAAAGCTTTCTTGACATGCAGGAGTCCAAAGGTATTTCTTGCCTTTCTTGAGGATATCGGTAAGAGGTTTCACAATCTTTGAGAAGTTTTGAATGAAACGACGGCAGTAACTGACCAAACCAAGGAAACTCCGGACTTCTTTGACATTTATGGGTGGAAGCCAGTCCATAATTGTCTTAATAGTTTCTGGGTTGACGGCAATGCCCTTGGCAGAGATAACATGACCAAGGTAGGTGACTTGAGGCAGCCAGAATTCACACTTGGAGAACTTTGCATACAGGCGGTTCTCACGAAGCTTGTTTAGGACACACCAAAGGTGTTCTTCATGTTCTCCTTTTGACTTAGAATAGACTAGAATGTCATCGAGATAGACCACAACGAACTTATCAAGATACTCCATGAAAACCGAGTTCATAAGCTTCGAGAAGGTGGCAGGTGCATTGGTGAGACCGAAAGACATGACCGTGTACTCATACAGGCCATAGCGAGTGGTGAAAGCTGTTTTAGGAACATCTTCCTTGCGAATCTTGATTTGATGATAACCACTTCTCAAATCAAGCTTAGAGAATACCACAGCTCCAGCTAGCTGATCGAAAAGATCATTAATCCGCGGAAGGGGATATTTATTCTTGATTGTTTTAGCATTGAGTGCCCGATAGTCAACACAAAGTCTATCAGTCTTGTCTCGCTTCTTCACAAAGATGGTTGGGCTACCCCAAGAAGAATTACTATGCTTAATGAAACCCAACTTCTCTTGTTCATCCAACTGACGTTTGAGTTCAGCCAACTCAGCAGGACCCATTTTATAAGGCCACTTGGAGATAGGAGCGGTACCAGGTTCAAGTTCAATGACAAACTCAACCTCACGATCCGGAGGCATACCTGGCAACTCTTCAGGAAAAACATCTGGAAACTCACAGACTACAGGAACACTCTGAATACCTTCCATAGCATCATCATTCAGAGCCGCCAAAGAATAAAGCTGAATTGCAGGAGTCAGACTTGGAGAATAGACTATATGGCCTACAGGAATTTTCAAAGAAACCGAACGTTCGGCACAATCAATCACAGCTGCATTTTTTGTTAACCAATCCATGCCCAAGATAACATCAATATCAGAATTGCCTAGAATAATTAAGGAAGCCGGAAACGAAGAGCCACCAATCTCAATTTGATTGCCATGGCTGATTTTAGAAGATGCCATTGTTGCTCTAGGAGAAAGGACCATTAAACGCTTGGGGAGAGGATCCATAGATAACCCATTCCTATCAGCAAAACTCGTAGAGACAAAAGAATGCGATGCACCAGAATCAAACAACACTCGTGCAGAAACTGAGTTAACAGGAAGCATACCCATGACAACTCCAGGTGCATGCTCAGCTTGAGCGACGTTGACACAGTTGGCACGAGCAACCGTAGACCCCGGCTTAGTGTTGATGTTGAGAGCCCGAGGTGGAGGTGCACGAATCATAGGAGCACTTGCCTCAGGTCTTGGAGGTGGTGGTGGAAGAGCTTTGTTGTTCAATGGACAATTCCAGTGCTGATGCCCAGTGTTTCCACAAGTATAGCAAGCACCAGGTGGACGTGGAGCAACGTAGCCAGGGACTCCGCCAGGCGCTCCAGGGTAGTTGTGGTTGTAGCCCCTGGGAGCCGCAGTGAAGGAGTTTGGTGGCCTTGGTGCGTAGCTTGACGGTCTTGGTGGAGCAGGGAGCGACGGTGGGGTGTTAGGAACCCAGACACGACGCTTAGAAGGAGCTGTCATAGCAGAAGAGCTTGCTGTATCACGGCTGTGTTTCTTTGACTCCTCAAACACTTGCCTACTTGCTTCTTCCTGCAGAGCTGTGTGTTGAAGTTACAGAAAAGATGCCGGCCTTGCATGAGTGATTGCATATTTGATGGAAGCATTGAGGCCTTGACGAAACCTCTTTTGCTTCTTCTTGTCATCAGAGATCTCATCGCCACCATAACGAGAAAGGTTCATGAAGTTCCTGATGTAGGTGTTGACATTGTCAGTGCCCTGCTTGAGGTTGAGAAACACTTCCTTCATCCTTTTCATGACAATTTCTGACAGGTATTGCTCTTTGAAAGCAGTAGTGAATTGCTCCCAAGTAGGCTGAAAACCAGAGAGATCTGCCTTGAGATAATTTTCCCACCAGAGAGCTGCATCTCCCTTCAGAAGGTGAGTGGCACATTTGACCCATTCTTGCTCGGGAACATCCGCAGTCATCAGCAACCTTGACACTTCACGAAGCCAGTCATCCGCATCAAGTGGCTGATCAGACACTTCAAATTGACGTGGGTTGAACTTGAGAAAACTCTTGATGTCTCCTCGCTTGGGAGGTGGAGGTAGCGGAACAAACTCATTCCTCCTCACGCTTTCCTCGAAGCGCTGCTGGTTCTGCTGCATAGTGCCCAAAGCATTTGCAATACTTGCCAAAGCAGCCCCAAGTTCAGGTGGTATGTCCTCCTCAGAACGGCGTGGTGGTGCCATCCTGTGATTGATATAAAACACAAGTCAGTACTATAATGGAGAATGATAATAATCCAAAATAGTACCAAAATGGAATTAATCAAGGTTAAAGAATGCAATTCACTGAGATGATATTAAAATATCAACAAAGTTCAAGGCAACTAGAAGATATTAAGCATAACACACACGACTGAACAAGGAGTGTGGTACACAACTAACAAAGAAAAATTTTCCGCAAATTTCGGCATTAAAATACCGCTATATGCGCAAACCCACTTAACGATTCAAGATTAGCAACTCTACTAGTTCAATATACAAAAGCAAATGCTAAAAGTAGTTTTATGGTCGCGACTCCATCCCGCACTCAAATCATTACTCCGCACATGAATCAGTAAAACACATATCCCAACACCTTCTTCTTAAGATGAACCTAAAGATTGGTAACTACGAAAAAGAACACCCCAACAAGATAACGTCGGATAACAAAGAGTAAGATAGATTGCATCGGTATACAACGAATCAGAATAGATCTCGTCGGTTTACAAAGGCCTGTCGGTATGGAATGTACCAACAGTTGATAACCAAAAGGCAGATAGTGATAACATTTGGATGCAACAGATAGACAAGGAATTCACACACACACACACACAACCTATGGTACTACGGAACCCAGAACACGTGAATCCTAGTTTGAATTTTAGAAGAGGATTGAAAACGTTACACTTCCTTACCAGAAAAGGGTGGGTGGGTAAGAAAAATGGAAGCAGTCCTACTCTCAAGTTTTGTTTTTCCCTAGTTTACATAGCTACCAAAATATTTACTAGACTGACAATGACCATTTTGGCTGAGACCCTGAAGGGCGGGATGGCTCTGATACCAATTGTAACTACCTCGGTGAATTACGCTCTTAGTTACATGCCTGGATGAACGAAAGTGGTTAAAATAGTACGGTAGGGCCCAGGGCCACTCACGGTAGACCTTTCGGGCGTCCTAACCACTTTCAGACATCGGGACAAGAACAAGCGGCGTAATCGGCAGGCGAAGGGATCAACTACATACACAAATGAGTATGTATGCAAGCCACATACAACAGTCCTCAGAGCCATTCCATCTAAAAGAAATAGAAATATTGCAACGCCATACGGCAAGATTCAAATGTCCTAGATAGATATAATAATTTAGGATAGCTCCTCATACATCACACATCAGAGTATCAGGCGGAAGCGGAAAACAAGATCCGAGTACGGATAAGAAGCAAATCGGCATAAGATGCCCCATAATAAACACATCCCGCCCACAGATCACACGGATCCCCGTTCCCGGAATCTCTACACCGAACGATCGTTGCCAACATCATCTGTCTTTTCCACCCAGTATCCATCTTGCGGGTACACCTGTTCATCTGAATCAAACAATTTATCGTGTGAGACCCTAGGGGTACTCAGCAAGTCTTGATGCCACTAAAGGGGACACAACCTGGGGTGACACAATTGTAGCAAAAGCTAACACCTAACAATTCTACAGATACTCGCTAACCATCCGCCTAACCAAAGATAGACGGATGTCCGTGAATTAAGAACAACAGTTATAGCAGTATAATTAACAGATCCATCCTCCTCCTCGCTTACCAACGAGGAAGCGGACGGACATCCCCCATCATCCGTTGGCAGTTTTATTAACCATTCCATGAGTATTGCACTATTTACTAGTCAAGTACTTAGTCAAATTAAGAGCGGTACTTTAGTTATACTTGTCTATGATCGAGAAACTGTGCTCCAAGTCGTCCATAACCGCGGACATGGCTTTCAGAAAGATTTACCCTGCAGGGGTGCACGAATAGCAACACACACTCGGTCAACCTCGGAAAAACCAAATCAAAACCCAACGAGGCATTCACGACAAAGCAATCACAGGATTCAGAAATGTTTCAGGGGGCCACCCCATTAAGCTACCCGCAACGAAGTTGGCCGGCTCCGAGACGGACCCAAGGTTTGCGCCAATGGCTGTAAACGACTGGGAACCCGAAAATGTGACTGGGCTTGTCGATACCGCGAAAACACTCCGCAGTCCTTAAACAGTACATGTGCTCCTCGCACAATCTTAATAAAACAGTAACATGGCATAAGTACAGTATAGTAATAAAGCCCCAAACTACTTTGTGGCCCCAAGAAATAAGAATGAATCAAGCTCTGGCTCAGGGGGGTCCATAAGGCCTCCCGGATGTGGATAGTGCGAATAGTCAAGGAACAGGAATCAAGTACTCGGGGTCCTACGGGACACAAGTGAGCATGAAGAACCAAATAGCAGATATTGCTCACCGGTGTCGCTTTCATTAGTTATCCCATTACTACTCAGATTAAGTTGTTTAGGTACCTCGTAATTCTTCAGACACTCACATACCCTACACATGTTTTTCTATGACTTGCATGGCTCAAACAACTCCTGTAGTAATGGCTCATGGGATGGAGGAACAAGTCTCGGTGGGGTTTAAAAGTAAAGGCTATGCAGTACTTGGGATTCAATTTGATGCAATCGCGACTCAATGATGCAAGAATAAGATAGAGGAAATAGGTACTGTATGTATGCAAGCATGTGGTAGTGCTTGCCTGGCAGCTCAGTTGAAGCGAGAGATGGATCTGGGTAGCACTCCTGTGATTCCTGATAATTCTCCTGCTGGGCGTCTATTCGAAGAAGAACCAAACAAACAAGGGCCAACATAAATAAAGTGCACAAGCATATGAATTAAAATGCGTCAAGCAAACAAACATGTCATGATGAATGATGCACAATTTTCATGGCATTAAAGTAGCATGGCAAAGGTGAGGTGTGGATACAAGAAATAAAGCATTTTGTTAATTATTTAACCAAGTTTTATTGTCATAAACAGTTCAGATTTTTAATAATGAGATGATGCATCCTTCAATTCAGAACAAGGACTGCATAGATAGAACGGGCTCGTCGCGCCGATCGATTTAGACATATTATTTGCCCAATTTGGAGTTATAGAATTAAAGTTATTAATTAATTAAGGAAAAGGGCATTTTATTGTAATTTTAATCATCTCGAGATTTTAAAGTGTCCAAACATTATTTGGAATGGCATATTTGAATTCCTCACATTTTTCTGATTCCAAAACATATATTACTTGTATTATTTGGATTTATATTTGAAAAATTATTAAATCTGAATTGAATTTGAATTTAAAATCAATTTTGAAAAGGTTTTATTAAAACAGACAACAGGGCAGACTTTTGTTACTCAGCCCGACCCAGCCACAGCCACTGACGGGTGGGCCACTGCTGACTGGAGCCACGCGCGCGGAAAATCCTTTTTCTACCGCGGGCTTAGCTAGCCCCTGCGATTGACAGGTGGGCTAGCGACTGGAGGCCCACGTGCCAGCGATCGAACGCGCAGCGACCGCCAGGTGGGACCGAGATGGAGCGCGGGTTACGACCTGAGGAACAGAGGGGCTTTTATGCAAAACGCTAAGGCGGCCGACAGGTGGGGCCTCTAGAAGCGCGGGTTGAGGAGGTCAAAAAGGTGGGGGGTTAATTGCAAAGTGTCAACGTGCACTGTTTCTCTTCTCGTCTGTGACGGACTGACGCCTGACGGAAACCAGCGCGCGGCGCGGAGCGGGGAATCGAACCCGGGACCTGGCGTGCGCGCTTAGGGACGGAACCAGTGCGGCGGGGCTAGGGGAGTTGACAGGAGGGGGTTTGGGGCCTAGCTAAGGCTCGATGCGGCGCGGGAAACTAGCAGACACCGACGACCTCTGGCGCACAGAGGGCGTTCGGTGAAACGAGCGGCGGCGCTAGACGGCGACAGCGAAGCGGAGGATGTCAGGGAGGGAGAGGGGCGTACCGCGGGGAGATTGGCAGTGTCAGATCGGGGTGAGGCGCGGTGGATCGTCGACGAGGCAGGAGCTCCGACGACCTAGGGTTTCAGGGAGCGGCGAGGTTCTGGTGGTCCTGGAGGCTTCCTCCTTCGCGTCGGCGTGTCCAGGGCGCAGCAGCGAGGTTCCCTTGGTCTTCCAGGCCACCTCCACGACGCTCTCGCCGTCCAGAGCGAGGGGAAGCAGGGGTAGACGGCGGCGTCTGGCGGCCGGAGCTGGCGGCGGTGAAGAAGAAGGGGAAGGAGAGGCAGGCTTGGGGTGGATCTGGAAAGGGCAGGGGAGTCTTGTGGATGAGGGCAAGCGAGAGAGAGAGAGGGAGAGGAGGCGTGTGGGCACGGCTCAGGGGAAAGTAGCCTCGGCTCTTTCCTCTCTTTCTCCTCGAGCACGTGGTCAAGCTGGGGCTCGACCTGGGTTGCCAGGCAGGGCAGGGAGAGGGCTGCAGGTGGGGTCGGCGTGTGGTGGGGCTGGCATGGCAGGTAGAAGGAAAAGAGAGAGGGAGAGGAGCTCGGGTGCACTTAGCTAGGTTAGAGGTGGGGTAGCTCGGGTTAGGGTTTTGAGGGTTAGGGTAGGGTAGTGGTGGCTGGGGTGTGGGCCAGGAAGAGAGAGGCCAGGTGGGACCAGCATGTTAGAGAGATAGATGAGATTAGGGTTAGGGTTTAAGTAGA
The DNA here is from genome assembly GCA_910589775.1 of Avena eriantha. Taxonomy (NCBI): domain Eukaryota; kingdom Viridiplantae; phylum Streptophyta; class Magnoliopsida; order Poales; family Poaceae; genus Avena; species Avena eriantha. The sequence goes on from OU342741.1 coordinate 70,024,392, forward strand.
ACTAGGTTAGAGGGAAAAATATAGATAGAGAGAAGATGGTTAGGTTTTTAGTTTAGGTTGTTTAGGTTTTACCAACTAGTGCATAAGATCAACCCAAGTGGAATCTAGTAAGGCCTTGAAGCATCAAGAGATGAGGTGGAGGAATATCCAAGAAAAAGGAGAAAGAAAAATATGTATGGTAAGAGACCTCATTTGATTCATGCATGGAGATAAATAGAAGAGAAGATGTTGATGAGAATAAAGGAAGGGTAGGAAGATGATGTGGAGGATCCCACAAAGAAGAACCACTAAGACCAAAAGAAATCAAATGGGTTAAAGGTGGTGATGTGATTGCATGGCCCATGCAAAATAATAAATGGCATGATTAGTTTTTGTGAGAACAAAAGTAATGATATGGCATTATTCTAATGCATTCCCAAGAAATGGAACCAAGGCCAAGCAAAAGAATTGGATTAGGTCCACTCCACCACATGAGCTAGAATAAAATCAAAAGAAAAAGAATTACAAGCTCATGGATAATAGGATGGTGGAATTATAAGGTGGTGAAAAGAAAAGATAATGGAGGTGAATAAAAGATATGCCCCCAACTCAACTTGGGCATTTAAACAATATATCAATAACCAAAAACAAGATCAAGAGGCAAATACAATTAATAATGCATATGAGAGAAGAACCAAAAGAAAAGGGTTTTATATGATGCTCAAATGCAAGGTGGCATGATGACATGAGCATGATATAATTATGGTGCAACAATTGTATATATGAAGTAGCCAATATCTTACTAGACCAAGTAGCATTACAATTGTTAGACAATTGGGATGCTACACCATGAGAGAAAATAGAGCCATGGGCTATATATGCACTTAAGCAAAATATCATTTTTTGGTATATCTTATGACTTCCTCTTGGATATCATGTTATCTTATTTTTATTAACCTCTTATGTGTGGATGTTTCTTTGTGGATTATTCTCATGTTTTCCCACTTAGAAACTTATATATACAAGATTGTTAATCTCTCGCCTTGATATCCTCGCTTTTTGCCAACCATCTCACTTATCCGCTTAGTTTTTAATGGTTTTGGTAAGGTCTTGATTTATGAGTGCTCGGTTTACTTTTATTGCATCTTCGCGCACTCATATCTCATATTTGGTTTCTTTTGGACTTAAGCTTGTCTTGACAAGTGTATTGATTTATATCTCTACTCCTTGTATCTTGGTTGTGTTCTAAATGATATAGAGGGAGTGCGTATTCCATGTTTGTGCATATTGTATTCAAATGAAACAACTCATTTATGCACAAACCTTGGGGAGCTTCCTTATTTCATTTAGATCACTATTTGTCCATTTGATTATTTGGATCTTTTGATTGCTTGCTTCATCCGTTGAAGTTTCTTCACCTTGTTATCTTTTTAGCAATATTTGATCCTCAATATAGTTGATTTCCTCTAAGTATTCGTCATTGGATATGTGCATCTGATTTCACTCATATTATGAGAAATGCACACCTTGGGAGAAACTTGAACTATATTGGCCTTCTAACTTTGTCATCCATTTTGGCACTTGTTGTCAATGGGGGAGAAGTTTAGAGGGTTTTAAGGGAAATGGTTTTTCTACTTAAGATTGGTTTGTTCTTAAGTGTTTGCCTTTCATGCATTTCATCTTTATTATGTATTGCATGGTTGAAATTTAGAATTGGAACATTTCCGCGGGTACTTTTTTATTTTTTAGAAACTAAAGTTCTTTTTTCTTTTTTTTAGTTAAATGGGCAAAATCTAAGACTACTAATAAAAAATATATATATAGTGGAAACTCTCCCAAAGGTTATGCTTGACAATGTATGCAATGAAATTCAAGTTCATCACACGTGCATATATTGTGGGGGAGTTTTCTCTATATATGTTGGTTCTACTCACATCTCTTGCATTAGTTGTAGTTTGTGTGAGTAGAAGCAGTTTTGATATGGGCTAGTATCTTTGTGTTACTTAACCATATCAAATACAACCTCTTGTAAACACCTTTTCTCGGATAAGTTGTGTACTTGATTCTAATATTCATTATATAAAACCTCTTGTTGTGATTGTCATCAATTACCAAAATGGGGGATATTGAAAGGGTAATTGCCCCTATGTGTGGTTTTGGTGATTAATGACAATCCCTATGGACTAATGTTTTCATTGAGTTTTATATGAAGGAATATTCCATAGGTCATGCTTGTAGTTCATATGTTGGATTCAAGTATGGATGCCATGAATATAAAGATATACCTTGAGTATTGGCATCAAGATCCTTTAGTTGAACAAGAATATGATATGTTCAAGATCTTGAGAGTCTGATCTCAATAGAAGAATTCAAGATATGGCTCTAAGTCGGTGCCATGATAGCCTCATTAGTTGAGCTATGGTTGATTAAGATTTAGAGCATGTAATCAAATGAAGAGTTCCTTATGTACCTCAAGATATTGAGATGGAGCATGAGAAGACACTTGGTTGACCAATGCAAAGAGTTAAGAGTGATTTCAAGTTTGTCAACACATGAAGAATAAAGAATGTACCACATGGATCTTGTGGTGTGCTAAGCCTTGTCTTTTGTGCATCATGAACTAACCCATTATATATGTTCCTTTGTGTTTTATATATGGGATAGGTATCTTTCCATGGGCATGATTCAAAAGTAAAGATCTCAATATCCCATGAGAGGATGGCATCAAGTGGTGATCGCCATCAAGGTTGAGAAGGGAAAGTTCAAGATAAGCATCTCGAGAAGATCATTTGCTTGAAGCTTGCCGTCCATATTGGTGATAATGGACATGTTAATATGTGTCTTAATGAAGCTATCCCATAGTGGTGTATGGGGGAGCAAATTATGAGTCTTCACGAAGGGCAGCAATGATCAAGTGGTGCATTCCGGCTTGGATGGAGCTTAAAGCGTTGTCATCAAGATCAAGCGGGATGCGCAAGGCAAAGGTATGGCCTTGCTAGGTTTTCATTTTACCGGTCTCAAGGTGGTTGTTTGGAGACCGGGTTATAGGATAGATAGCCGCACTATCAAGAGGGGCTTTCGGTTGGGTAACTTGATCACATCGTCGTAGGGAGCTCAATCCTTGGCATACTTTGCATCTTCCTATTTTGTTGCTTCTTGGTATTTTCTCTATGTGAGGTTCTTGAGCTTGTTGCTAGCTCTTCAACAAGCCCAAGTTCATCGAAAACGGAATTCGTATGCATCTTATATGGCGTTTTCGAGTTTGAAGGTTTTACCGGTTCTTCTTATAGGGAGGCTCCATACCTTTCCTCATTTGGTTCTATATTTCTTTGTTGTACTATGATGTTTTCATGCACCATATTGTAGAGCTTGTTGTCCTCGTCAAAACAAGCCCAAGATCATCGAAATCGGAGTCTGGATGCAAAAGTTATTGCGTTTTTCGTGAAGTCAGTTTCATCCCGATGTGGATCCGGTTCAACCGAGCCCCACACCGGACGGTCCGGTTCCAGCTCCGGTAGACCGAATCTCAGACCGGATTTTCTGGTTTTTGCGACCGAGTCTATTCCGGGTTGGCAAACAAAGGTATTTCGGTTTGTAGGTCGGTCCTCCGGCCCGGGGACCGAGTTTCCCGGTTCTGGGGCCGGTCCAACCGACTTTGGAACCGAGTTTTTGTTGTTTTCTCTCCAACGGCCATATTTGCTTTTCCCTATAAAAGGGGGTTCTTCCCCCAACGTTTTTAGGTGTTCTTGACCACGAAATTGACCTCCATTGTTGAACCTCTTGAGCTTGCTTCCTCTCCCTTCCCTCCTATGATTCTTGCATATTTTTGAGGATTTTGGAAGAGGAGATCTAGATCTACAATCTCCACCAATCAATTCCTCCTCTAAGTGAGGGGAATCCTTTGGATCTAGATCTTGGAGTCATTGGTTGACTTCCACCATTGTTCTTCCTCTCTAATTCCTCCCTAGCACTTGTTGCTTTGGTGGGATTTGAGAGTGAGGGATTTGAATGCCCTTGGTGTTCTTGCTTTGCATTCTTGCATAAGTGTTGAGCTCTCCACTATGATTTGTTCGAGTGAGATACCGTCAGATTGTTCCTCTTGGAGGGTAACCTCCTAGTTGGTTTGGCGGTTGGTGCCGCGGTGTCCTCTTCATGGAAGATTGTGAAGGGACCCGAGCTTCTCCTCCGTGGAGCTTGTGAAGTGGTTGTGGAGCTTGCCATCTCCGGAGTGGAGGAAAAGCTAGCCATAAGGAAAGGGCCTATTCCTTCGTGGGATAGACTCGGAGAAGAAGGTGAGCCTTCGTGGCGTTGGGAAATCCTTCGTGGAATCCCACACCTCTCCAACGTGATGTACCTTACTTGTAAGGGAACACGGGAATACATCTTCGTCTCCGCGTGCCTCGGTTATCTCTATACCCGAGCTTACTTTCCTTGTGATAGCCATCGAGCTTGAAGTACTTATATCTTGCTTATCACTTGTGGTATATTTATCTTGTGCTATCTTGCTTATCTTATCTTGTTGTTGGTGCACTTAGTTGAGCCTAGTGTATTTAGGTTTTGTGCTTGTAAAATAAACATTAGTTTAATTCCGCATTCTATCAAGCCAAAACCGTAATAGTTTTGAAATTGCCTATTCACCCCCCTCTAGGCGACATCTCTATCCTTTCAGAAATCATATGAAAAGTACTCCAAAGTGTGGCATCCCGCTAAAATCACTACTAGAAAATCGCGGTGTTTTTGTGCATTGCATCATCATGACCGCATGCTCATGTCATCATGCCACATTGCATTTGAGCATCGTCATCATTTTGCATGGTTTGTTTAAAAACTATTTTTGAAAAGTCTGGTTTTGTTTTCTAAACGCCCCGTCTTTATTCAAATACAAAACCCGGGTCTCCGGAATATTTTGTTTCGCCTACAAACAGATTTCAAACGCCCCGTTTTAAACAAATAAAATATTTAATTTATTTTTGGAGGCAGCCCGCTAGGCCCGAAAGCCCGACCGGCCACCTCCAAATCCCAGTCTAAAAATATCTAGCCCTAAGCCACTTGCCCAAAAACCCAGCCCCACCTCCTTTCCCGCCCAAGCCGCCACCTCACCCCAGCCAACCAACGGTCGCCACCTCACCCTGCCAACGCCACCTCACCCCACCAGCAGCCCCACGTCGCCCTTCCCCTGGACCAACTCCCTCCCCTTCCTGTGCGAGAGACGCGCCCACGCACCTCGTGCCGCGCCTCCCACCACGCACGTCGCCCGCACGCACCAGCCCACCTGCCGACAACCTTTTCCCCATGGCCCCACCTCGTCCCCACTGCTTCTGCCCCATCCCGCTCCTTCCCCACCTACCCCCGCAGGTCTCCCTTCCCGAGCAAGCCACCCTCCCCCCGCTCGCCTCTCACCCCCATTGCCACCATCCCGAGCCCCAGCGGCGCTCACTCCCCGCCGGCCCGTGCCTCTCCCGGCCTTCCTCCGTCCTCTCCCTCGGGCCCTCGCCCTCCGGTCGCCTCCTCCACCGCTCAACCTTTGCCCCGCCGTCTGCCAGCCCGTCTCGCCGCGTCCCCGGCCCGGCCTCATGCCCCGCCGCCACCTGCGGAGCTCCGGCTGCCCCTCCGCCGAGCAGGCCCCTAGGCCTTGCTCTCCTCTTCGCCGCCGCCGTCAGGCCCATCCTCGCGCCTCGCCGCTGCCGCTTCCCGATCTACTCCGCGACCCACCAAGCCGCCTAGACCAGGGTGCCTCCATGGCCGAACCCCCGCATTGCCGCAGGGCTGAGCTCACCTGCCTCGACCGGCCTGGACCGCGTGCGAGCCTAATCGTCTCCTCCCCGATCACGTCCTGCCTCCATGCCCTCACCGGCCCTCCGCGAGCCAGCTGCTGCTACCGAGGGAACCTCCTCGCCGTGCTGCCGTCCTTGGCCTCAGGACCTCGCCGCCGCCGCCATCTGGGTTCCTCGCGACCTCGACCTGAGCTCGTCTCTGACCCGAGCCTCGTGGTCCCTCCCTGTCTCCACCACCCTCTGGCCATAGTCACCACTCGGGTACTGCTTGTGTTCCTGGGGGTCTCCTGCTCCTGTGACGGTCTGGTGTTGTGAAGGAGTGGAGAATTGATGTTGTGGAGATGTTTGTGCTACCCCTGGCGATGGTTACCGATGTTAACCAACTGTTTTTGTGGTGTGTATCGATGGAGGCATGGCTCCCCAATGTCTGCACTCGACGTGGATGTGGCGACCCTAGGAGGTTGGTGTGAGACCACCACGAGACCGATAGGATGACGATGCTCTACTACCCCACCACAAGGACATCGTGTCGCACCCAAGATCTTCCGAAGTAACTCGGCAAGGATTTGTCAAGAGCTCCATCATGAGACACCAAGATCTAGCTTCTGGATCTGACGACCCGACCCAAGATCCGAAGCGCCAAGCCCTTCATCACGGAACACCGAGCTCTTCCCCCGGAACCCGAAGACCGTTCCCCCGGACTGCCATGATCTCCTTCTCAGATCCGAAGACCCTGAACCCCGGAGACCGAACCCGATCCCCGTCGAACCCCGTGGACCCCCCCCCCCCCCCCCAAGATCTTCGGAACCCTAATGTGATTCCCTACACGAGACCCCTATTTTTTATAATATATAATATCTCCTTGTTGCATTAATTGTTCATGTCGCATACATATTTTAGGGTTTGTGGGTACTTTGTCGATTCACCTCATATTTAAATATGGAGTGTTCTTGCGGGATATCTTTGTCTTATTCCGGACTCCATTCAAATTGGTGTAGCGAACCGGTGCCATGTTTCACCCTGTTAATACAACATTTAAATTGCGGGGGTTCTAAATAACTTGAACCATGTAATTAATTGTCGGGACCCCGGTTCCGCTTAATATTGTCTAATTGCACCGCATCTGTGCCATGCCATGCATCATATCATAATCATGCCGGATCTTCTGCCGTAATATTAAATAGTGCATCCGGTGTTTGTTTTAGTGCTTTGCTTCTTCGCGGATTAGACCGATGAGTGGATGCGAGTATCGGCAAGTTCTCCGGATATGAATCTCCGGCAGTGTTTCCTAGGCGAGCATCTCTCCCCTTCTACCTATTTTGCATTTATAGTCTTTATTTCCTCTTATTGATCTATTGCTATCCATGTCGCGATGCTTTAGTTTCCGTACCCCAGTTATATCCCATGCAGCCTCTATATTGCCTTGGACACCTCCTATTACCCGTGTTTGGTAGACAGCTGGCCTTGCGAGTCGTAGTTGCTTGCTCAGGTGCGATCTTGGTTGTCAAGTACCACAGTTGCTGGAATGCTGGCAGATGTGTATTGCTGGAGATGCTTAATGGTGGAGATGATCATGACTTTAAATACAACTATTAAAATGCTAGATATAACTAATGCAGAGGCATCGGTGGGCAATAGATGTTATTTGGTTCTTCCACGCTCACTTGTGTCCCGTAGGACCCCGAGTACTTGATACCTGTTCCTTGATTTTTCGCACTATCCACATCCGGGAGGCCTTATGGACCCCCCTGAGCCAGAGCTTGATTCATTTCTATTTCTTGGGGCCACAAGTAGTTTGGGGCTTTATTACTATCCTGTACTTATGCCATGTTACCGCTTTATTTACGATTGTGCGTGGAGCACCTGTACTATTTAGGATCGTGACACGTTTTCGCTGTATCGACAAGCCCAGTCACACTTTCGGGTTCCTAGTCGTTTACAGCCATTGCCGAAAACCTTGGGTCCGTCTCGGAGTCGGCCAACTTCGTTGCGGGTAGCTTAATGGGGTGGCCCCCTGAAATATTTATGAATCATGTGATTGCTTTGTCGTGAAAGCCTCGTTGGGTTTTGAGTTGGTTTTTCCGAGGTTGATCGAGTGTGTGTTGCTATTTGTGCACCCCTACAGGGTAAAACTTTCGGAAAGCCGTGTCCGCGGTTATGGACGACTTGGAGCACAGTATCTCGATCATAGACAAGCATAACTAAAGTAGTGCTATAAATTTGACTTAATATATCTGACTAGTAACCAACTTCACTATAACGGAATGGATATTAAAAATGCCAACCACTGGTGGACCTGGGTTGTTTTGTTATATCTGCCTAGTAAGTATTACAACTCCAATGGAATGTGATAAAAGTGCCAACAATTGCTGGGTTTTGGGATTCCTCAGGACAATTATATCTAACTAGTAAATGTTCCAACTACAACGGAATGGTGATTAAAACTGGCCACTACTTATGCTTCAGGATGACTCATGATATCTATATCTGACTAGTATATGCTGCAACTATAATGGAATGAGTAAAATTGCCAACTGTGTGAGTTCCTTGGTCCTACTTCCTCATTTGGTCTCGAAGGGGGAATACCAGAATGGGTTTGTTTGGTGTTAGCTTCAGGTTGGATCCGAATAGGTCTTTCTTATCCCTCTCGGATAACCGCCAGTTGTATCGAGTCTCTATAGGTTGTTTAGTGCCGCTGCGCTGCCGCTTCAGCCCACCATACCTATGTAGGCGAGAGCCGCCGAATTCTAGCCTCGCCATGTACTGGCCTCAGCACTGACGCTCCTCTTTTTCCTTTGCCCTTTGCCGGCACCCCTTTTGTTTTAGCAGGTTTGAGATCGACGTCGTTAGTAGGGTTACCCTTCCGGCTTGGCCTAGGCAGGGTTATGGACGCCATTGGTTATTCTTTAGGGCTCTTAGTCCCATTTGCATCTTGTCCGTAGTCGGACGCTCTATCGTTTTCAAGGTGATTTGGATCTTGTATAGTATATCTGCATTCTTGACTCATGGAGTCGCTATTATATATATATCTGTTCTGTGGGTCCCATCGAGGACTGTTGTGTAATGGTATTACTTCATTTTCCACCCGCACGAAAGTGCCTGGTGGGCGTCCTTGAATCGTTTCTATGCGGGTTTGGAGGAAAGGGCTAAAATTTGCATAGGGACGATTCGAGGGTGTTACACAAAGTTAGAACAAAACATAAGAAAGTAGATAAAACCAAGCATGGAACGCTAAAAATTATAGATATATTTATAATGTATCAGAGATCTAGATCTATAACTCCACCAATCCATCTCTCCTCTATGTGAGGGGAACATGTTGGGATCTAGATCTTGGTTTTTTTTGTGGATTTCCTCTTGTGTTCTTCCTCTCTTATTTCCCCAATAGCTTTTGTAGCTTTGGTGGAATTTGGGAGAGAAGTACTTGATCACTTCTCGTGTTCTTGCCATTGCATTTGGTGCATCGGTTTGAGTTCTCGGTGAGGATTTGATTGGGTGAAAGGTGAGAAGCTTTTTACTCTTGGGTTCTTGGAACCCTAGACAATTTAGTTGTTTTGCAGGTTTATGGATTACTTGGGGCCTCCAATTAAGTTGTGGAGCTTTCCCCGAGCTTGTTTGTTGGGAGCATCCAATTGAGTTGTGGAGAAGTTCCCCAATCGTTGTGAGAGGTTACGGATTGCCACCGACAAGTGCACCGATAGTGAAGAAGTGAATCAGGCCTCTTGTGGTGAGGTTCACAGGAGAATAGGGTGAGGCCTTCTGTGGCGTGGTGGTTCTAGTACCGCCCACCCCTCCAACGAGACATACTGCCTTTATGGGAGGAACTTGGTAATAAATCATCGTCTCCGTGTGCCTCGGTTATCTCTATACCCGAGCTATTACTTATGCACTTTACTTTGTGATAGCCTTCGTGCTTGAAGTCTTATATCTAGCTATCACATAGTTGCTTGTATTGATTAGCATAGGTTGTTGGTGCACATAGTTGAACCGTAGTTTATATAGGTTTTGTGCTTGATAAAGTAAACAGTAGTTTTATTCCGCCTTTGTTAAGCCTATCTCGTAAAAGTATTGAACCGCCTATTCACCCCCTCTAGGCGGCATCTGTGTTCTTTCACACTTGAGGGCGGTCACCGAACCCGATCAAGGTTGGGGCTATCTCCACAACTCAATTGGAGGCTCCCAACAATTATCACAAATGCCTTAACCTTGAGGAATCTCTGCGTTTTGCATACTTCCTAGATTTCTGCCGCAATCGTCCAATGTACAGTTACCAAATTGAGTTCTTGATCTGTAAAAACTTCCTAGTTGTCGTCTCTTGGAAATTTGGCTCCAGTATGGTACTGATAGTGGTAGTTGAGACACAATTTTGGAGTAGCTCTGGTCGGTAACAAATTTGAAAAAATTGTGTTAGAATATTTACACAGATTGCGTTTTGTTCATCTCAGATTCTTGACCAAACAAGTTTCATCGTCTGTTCATAACTTTGGAGCATTTTTCAACAACACTGCACTGAGATGCTCCCTGCTTATTAGTTTTTGTAGCTTCCTACTCTGTACTGAAACAGTAGATTTTGTACCAGGTAGATTTCCCTTCCCTGAATGTTTGCATGTGGTTTTCTGAACCTTGAAATTAATCCTTAGTATCCTTCGATCTATGGTCCCTGTTTGGAACATAGGAAATTTAGTAGAGTTTTGGTGTTAAATAGAAGGCCCTACATACCTAGGAAATTCCTACTTTCCACAACAACTCAAGGCCAAGATGTGTTTGTCAGGATATGTTCTATACATTTTTTTAGCTGTGCACTATAGAAAATCAAATGTATTACCAAATTTTTTGGTTCTACACGATAGAAAAGATATGTTCTACTTACCTTGGAAAAAATTCCAACTTCTGGAGACTCTGCAAACCAAGCCTGGAGATGATCGGTTCGTTTTCAGTTTGGTTATATATTCCCTCCATTGGGATGTAAGGTGCCTAGGAATAGTCAAAAGTCATTATTTTCTAAGTTTTGACCAAGTTTATACAAAAAAATTAACATTTACAATACTAAATCAATATCAATAGATTCACCATAAGGTATTTTCTCAATGTGTTCATCAAATATTTTAGACATATATTTTTTTCCTAAATATTTGGTCAAACTTACTAGAATTTGACTTCTGACTAATCTTTAGACGCCTCGTATTTTAGGAGGAGGGAATATGTGTCAAGCTCTTTTTATCTATACTAACTCTCTCAGAATGCTAAAAACTTTTTAGTTAGTTTTGGTTTTATTTGATTGTGGTTTCTGTTGGAACTTGGTGAGCATTGGGTTGTTGGCCCAAATACAAATTTTGGTATTCTCTTTGGCCTATTTATGCATGGCAGCATATGATTGTGCTAGTGGAGCCAAAGTTTAGGCCCACATTGCTAATTGAGTGAGAGTTGCACGTTCTTATATACTAGGCTGTACTACCACTCACTAAGGTGTGAGAAAAAGGTCAGATCTCGTGCCCTGCCCCTTCAACACCGCATGCCTCAGCATGCCTCGCCTTGTCCCGATGCACGCGCGTGTCGCGGGTTGCAGGAATAAGCCGAGCCAAGTACATGTTTTGCATTAAGTTTATATTTTGTTGTTTGGAAAAAATATTATACGAGTTATTAACGGACATGTTAATCAGTCGTTTCCAGTTTTCCTGGATAGTGGGTTGTTACCAAATTAGACGTGGGTTGTATCCCACGACCTCCCCAACCTACACTATATAAACATATACGCTAAACCTAATTGGTACCTATCACACGCATCAACCTATAGAACCTTGCTTTGCCGCCTTCTCTTTTGTATCCTGGCTTGTGGTGTGCCGCAGATCAGGACAGTAGGACTCCGGAACTCCGTCTCCTATGAACCTATACGAGTGAGGGACGATCAGATTTTTGGGGAGCGCTCTAGCACGATTACTGGCAACCACCACGTCCTCTGACGACGAGTTCCTAATGACAATTTCTTCATGGATGACACCGACCTCTTCAGCAACCTCAACATGGGCGATAACACCAACAATGTCACTACTGCTGCGATTACTATTGTTGCCATCGATGCTCCTCGGGCTGCACCGTACGTGATCCTGAACCTTCTCCTTCAGATTCTTCTAGAGTTTCTAGTTCTAGCATTTGAATTAGATATGGTCAGTTTATTCTATTTAGAAGCAATATGTTTGTCTACTCTATTAATCTGTATGATTAGTTTAATTATTGTTTCTATAAACATTAAAAGGACAAATGACGTCGCCTAGAGAGGCTAAATAGGCGTTTAAAAATAATTACGGTTTAGACTCTAATAAATGCGGCATAAAACTAACATTTAATTTATTAAGCACAAAACCTAAAACCACAAGGTTCAACTAAGTGGACCAACAACCTATACTAAGCAAGACAAGCAACAAGGTGATAGCAAGATATAATACATCAAGCATGGTGGATATCACAATGTAAATTGTATAAGTAAAAAGCTCGATTGAGAGATAACCAATGGACGTGGAGACGGATTTTTATCCCGAAGTTCACTTCTAAAGAAGCTACGTCTTTGTTGGAGAGGTGCGATCGCGCAATTCACTCTGAACGTCACAGATGGCTCACCTTGAGGCGTGGTGGCCCGATGCTCACCCAACGCCACACAAGGCCTCGCCCCAAGTGTGAAGGCACACAACACACGGACACCATAATAGGCTCACCCTATTCTCCCGTGATCGCACCACAACGGCCTACTCACGTGTCACGATCCACAAAGGGACACTCGAGGATTGTCACCGAACCCGATCAATATTGGGGCTATCTACACAATTCAATTGGAGGCTCCCAACAATCATCACAAATGCCTCGACCTTGAGGAATCTATGCGTTTTGCATACTTCCTAGATTTCTGCCGCAATTGTCCAATGTACAGTTAACAAATTGAGTTCTTGATCTGTAAAAACTGCCTAGTTGCCGTCTCTTGGAAATTTGGCTCCAGTGTGGTACTGATAGTGGTAGTTGAGACACAGTTTTGGAGTAGCTCTGGTTAGTAACAAATTCGGAAAAATTGTGTTAGAATAGTTACACAAATTGCGTTTTGTTCATCTCGGATTCTTGACCAAACAAGTTTCATCGTCGGTTCATAACTTTGGAGCATTTTTCAACAACACTACACTGAGATGCTCCCTGCTTATTAGTTTTTGTAGCTTCCTAATCTGTACTGAAATAGTAGATTTTGTACCAGGTAGATTTCCCTTCCATGAATGTTTGCATGTGGTTTTCTGAACCTTGAAACTAATCCTTAGTATCCTTTGATCTATGGTCCCTGTTTGGAACAAAGGAAATTTAACAGAGTTTTGGTGTTAAATAGAAGGCTCTTCATACCTAGGAAATTCCTACTTTCCACAACAGCTCAAGGCCAAGATGTGTTTGTTAGGATATGTTCTATACATTTTTTAGCTGTACACTATAGAAAATTAAATGTATTGCCAATTTTTTTTGGTTCTACACGATAGAAAAGATATGTTCTACTTACCTTGGAAAAAATTCCAACTTCTGGAGACTCTGCAAACCAAGCTTGGAGATGATCGTTTTCAGTTTGGTTATATATTCCCTCCATTGGGATGTAAGGTGTCTAGGAATAGTCAAAAATCAATATTTTCTAAGTTTTGACCAAGTTTATACAAAAAATAAACATTTACATTACTAAATCAATATCAATAGATTCACCATAAGGTATTTTCTCAATGTGTTCATCAAATATTTTAGACATATATTTTTTTCCTAAATATTTGGTCAAAATTACTAGAATTTGACTTCTGACTAATCTTTAGACGTCTCATATTTTAGGAGGAGGGAGTATGTGTCAAGCTCTTTTTATCTATACTAACTCTCTCAGAATGCTGAAAACCTTTTAGTTAGTTTTGGTTTTATTTGATTGTGGTTTCTGTTGTAACTTGGTGAGCATTGTGTTGTTGGGCAATAATACAAATTTTGAAATTCTCTTTGGCCTATTTATGCATGGCAACATATGATTGTGCTAGTGGAGCCAAAGTTTAGGCCCACATTGCTAATTGAGTGAGAGTTGCACTTTCTTATATACTAGGCTATACTACCACTCACTAAGGTGTGAGAAAAAGAGTAGCTCCAAGAGGATTACCCAAGGTTTATGGAACTTAGGGAGGAAGTGGTCAAAGGTATCCCCCTCAAGCAACCCTAAAATCAAGATACAAGAAGTCTCTTGTGTCCCCAACACGCCCAATACACTTGTCAGGTGTATAGGTGCACTAGTTCGGCAAAGAGATAGTAAAATACAAGTGGTATGGATATAAGACAATGGTGCCAGAAAAGAGCTTGATGGCATGGAAGAGACTAAAGGAAAACTGAAATAAAGATAGCAGCAAGCAAACATGTAACAGATCTAGTTGCAAATAGTGATTCAATGCTTAGAAACAGGGCCTAGGGATCATACTTTTGCTAGTGAAAACTCTCATATAAATATCTTCTCTTTATGATACTACTCTGAACTACTCTCCGGTTGGACACTCTAATCCATGGTAGGGCTGTAACAGCACTCCTCAAAGTCTGTATTCCCCATATAGATAATCCCACACTGTCACCTTGAGCGCTAGATGGTTCCAACAAACACCACAATTTTATAGAGATATCCAACTCCAAATATAACTCATAACAAGTATTTGTAATCTCTAGCCTAAGTGCCACCACGGTGTGCACACTGTCAACTTCACACACGTCGGGAGAGCAAAGATCTATTAAAGCACTTGAGTAGCATGGTAGATCTACTTGATTACAAAGCTCATGATCACAATATGATCACGCATAGAGAGAGAGAGATGAACACATGGCTACCGGTAGAGCTCTTAGCCTCGAGGAAGAACTACTCCCTCCTCATTATGGGAATCAGCAACGGTGATGGAGATGGTGGTGGAGATCGATGGAGATGGCTCCGAGGGCACTTCCCCGTCTCGGCAGGGTGCCAGAACAAAGACTTCTGTCCCTCGAATCCCCTCTTCGATGGCAGCGGTGCTGGCGGAACTTTTCGTGGCTGGAGGCTGGATCATTTAGGGTTTTCTCATCGGGAGGCTTCTTATAGGCGAAGGGGCGATGTCAAGAGGGTGGACCAGGGGCCCACACCACCTGGTGGCACGGCCAGGGGGACCCGTGCCACCACATGGTGTGGCCAGCCCCTGTCCCCTCTCCGTCTCGTCTTCTGGCTCCGTGAGTCTTCCGGTAAATTATCGACTTTGGCTTTTGTCCCGTCCAACTCCGAGAATATTCATTTTCTGGCTTTTCTAGAACCAAAAACAGAAGAAAACATGCACCTGGCACTGTGGCATCTTGTTAATAGGTTAGTCCCAGAAAATGCATAAAAGTATCTCAAAGTATGAACAAAACATAAGAAAGTAGATATACAACAAGCATGGAACATCAAAAATTATAGATACATTTATGACGTATCAACATCCCCAAGCTTAACTCCTACTCGTCCTCGAGTAGGTAAGTGACAAAAAGAATAATTTTTGAGGTGACATGCGCCATCACAATCTTTGATCAATGTTATTTATAAAACATTGATAGCTAGGATCATAGTACTTTAATATAGCATGAAAGATATAGTTCTAACAATAAGACATAGCAACTATGTTGTAACATGAAAAGGCAGAAACAAAAGATTCATGAATAACAATGCTTTGAAAGATGTTTGTTTCACATATAGAAAACATAATGAGAATGGTATTCAGCTTGTCCCTCATAGTGTAGCAAAACATAAATACATAGGACACCTTCAAAGTTCATAAGGGTGACTAGATATAAATAGTTTAAGAACAAGCAATATCAAAGTTATGCATCAATCAACAAGTCTTGGGGTAATGCACATTAAACTAAGAATGGTCACTATGCTCTCTTAATAGGTGCATAAAGATAGAAGGTGGAGACTCAATAAGGAAGCAGGGATTTCAAGTCTCATAAAGAGCTTCCAAAAATTATGGTATTTGTTAGCTTTCAGCTCTCATTGCCCCTATCATAAGCATCTTGAAGTGATTAAGGTTAAAGTGAACCAACTATGGAGTATATGCTTGACAAAGTATAACTTGGCAATCTCATGTCTCTTGAGTACGAGGGTCGCTCCTCATGCTACTCAACGTTAGTTACCGGTAAGTTCTTATCATAGTAAGTACATGTGTATTATAGAGAACCACCAACGGGGTACCCCTTGCCCCATGATACAGGAGCTATCCCATATCAAAATGACAAGGCAAGGAGATAATGAGCATCTCAGCAATCTTCTTATTTACCATGGGAAAATGGTGCTTTTTTCTCTCTTTCCTATTTTCTCATCTCATTTTTTTCCTTTTTCTCAATCTCTTATTACTATCTCTCTCTTTTTATAAGAAGAATGCTTCATAGATTGCTCACTATGGTGATGCTGCAAGTTTCCACCATGATTAGGCATGGCTTAGGCTAGCGGCCTAGGTGTTTCTCTAACACACATACATAACTCCATGGACTTACAAGCTCCCCTTTTATTTCACACCGACGACATCCATAAACAAAAGAGCATGATATCAACTGGGTAATATTTACAGGTGTTGAAAGCGTTCCCTGTGATAGCACGGTTCTGCTAATTCCCAACTTATAAGTGCAAGCATATACAACATAGATGGCACAATGGTTCAAGTTTATTAGGGGCAAGAAAAATAAAGTGTGCCATCAAGTTTGTGAGAGATTTACTCACTAATTTTCACATAACAAGTTTAATTTGGAAGATAGATAAAACAAGAACATACTTGGAATGGTGTAACACACCATGCATAGGAATTTATAGTGGACTCTTTGGAAAAACTTGGTTTCTTGGGAGTTGGATGCATGAGTAGAGCTTACTCAATACAAGTGGAGGCTAGCAAAAGACTGGGAGCGACCAACTAAGAGAGCAATAATGGCCATAATCATGCAGACAAAACATTATCAATCAAAGCATAAAGTGGTACCACAAGTCAAAAACTAAATGATCATAGAGGCTAAGGTGTCTGGTTCATAGTTATAACATGGTGTGAGCATGTGCCAAGTCAACCCAAACAAAGCATCAAATAAGAATACCACAATATTATGCTTTTGTATGCTAAAACAACGAAATGATTCTTTCAAGGCACATTAAGCAATCTCAATTGTTTGGAACAAGTCATGCTACAACAATAATCACTAAGCACAAGGTCAAAGAAACATCTAGCATGACATGATAAAGTCTAAGCCACAGTCAAAACAAGCTCCCTTTTGTACCACTAAAGCATGAAGATTTGTACTCTCTTCCAACACTAATCGACTTATTTGAAACAACTCACAAAGATAATAATAAATAAAGATCAGTGAGCTTGTATCACAAATCCACAAAGAAGAACTAAAAAGTTCTAAGCTGAAAGCACAAGAAAACTAAGGCTAAATCCAGTGCTAGCAAAAGAGAACACTCACAAAACAATAAGAATGAAAACTAGAGTGTTCTAAACAATGAAAGCAGAGTGTGTATCTCTCCAAAAGAAGTGCTGGGATACAACTAACTTATTGCAGAAAACCAAGCAAAATAAAACTAAAAACAAAAACAAAAACGCTCCGAGAACAACACAACAGTGCATGAAACAATACAAACGAAGTGTCTAGAAAGACCTGAGATTTTTATTGATGAAGAAGGGGATGCCTTGGCATCCCCAAGCTTTGATGCTTGTACCTCTCGAATATTTATTGGAGTGAAATGGGGTGGCATCCCCAAGCTTTAGGTTTTGTCCATTCTTCATCTCATTACATCATTCTTTCCCTACACCTGAAAATTTCCTTCATACAAAACTTCACACAATCTTCATTAGCAACATTAGTGCATTCAAAAGATAATAAACCTTTGGGGTTTAGTTTTAAAACAGAAAAACTTTCATTAAAAACACAAGCTACTGTAGCAATTCCTTCAAAAAGCTCAATTCACCAAAAAGAACCCAAAAAGAAATCGATAAAGAGGCAAATGCAAATAATGGCAGAAATCTGTCAAAATAGACCAACAGGTGAAAACTGATTTTTTTGGAGACCTTCTGTTGCTCAAATCGAAAAGTGTTTAACTAACAAACGTTAGCTAACAAACTTGGGGATTTATTCAGAAAATTACAGCTCAATCTGACATACAGACATTTTTCACGAATTTTTACAGTGAAGCACAAAAATCTGTTTCGGGATAGCACTTCCCCAAATCTTACTTCCCTCTCATTAGAGGTTATTATTGGCACAAAAATCAAATAAAAAAGGATAAGGAGAGGTTATTACAGAAGTAATAACTTCCAAGACTCAAGAAAACTATTGGGTTATCTCCTAATAAGTACTTTTCTTTAACGCATTTAAGTTAGGCATGATAGTTTGAGAAGATGCTCACATAAGAAATATAAATTGAAGTAAAAGAGAGCATCAAGAAAAAAATTCAAAGCACATTTAAGTCTAACCCACTTCCTATGCATAAGAATCTTGTAAAGAAAGAAGTCATGAAAGCACAAACAAGCATAGGAAAGCAAAATAAGTCCAATTTCAAGACTTTTAACATAAAGAGGGGAAACTTAATATTATTGAGATGCATAAAACCATGTTTCCCTATAAGCATAGTCATTCTTGTTAAATTAGCAATAGTTTTCCTATAAGCTATAAGCTAATTTTATGTGATTGTTATATTTCTAATTTTATGTGCTTGTTATATTGCTAATTTCAGTAGCATCATGAATAAAATTAGCAATATAACAATCACATAAAATATTCTTATCATGAGCCACATGCATAAAAGAATTAATACCCCCCTATAAGCATAGTCATTCTTATTAATCGCAGGGGAGAAAATTCAAAAAAATAGCTATCATTGCTCTCTAATTTCTTTTCTTCCATTAAGCCTAACTAGTAAAAACAAGAAAAAAGGCAAAATTGCAGAATCTAAAGAAAATAACTTCGAGCACTCACACCGGAGGATGTGAGTACCTTTTACCTTACCTCCCCGACAACGGCGCCAGAAAAATAGCTTGATGTCTACGCACTTCTATTCTTGTAGACAATTGTTGGGCCTCCAAGTGCAGAGGTTTGTAGAACAACAACAAGTTTCCCTTAAGTGGATTACCTAAGGTTTATCGAACTCAGGGAGGAAGTGGTCAAAGGTATCCCTCTCCAGCAACCCTGCAATCAAGATACAAGAAGTCTCTTGTGTCCCCAACCCACCCAATACACTTGTCAGGTGTATAGGTGCACTAGTTCGGCAAAGAGATAGTAAAATAAAAGTGGTATGGATATAAGACAACAGTGCCAGAAAAGAGCTTGATGGCGTGGAAGAGACTGAAGAAAAACTGAAATAAAGATAGCATCAAGCAAACATGTAACATATCTAGTTGCAAACGGTGTTTTAATGCTTAGAAACAAGTCCTAGGGATCATACTTTTGCTAGTGAACACTCTCATATAAATATCTTCTCTTCATGATACTACTCTGAACTACTCTCCGGTTGGACACTCTAATCCATGGTAGGGCTATAACAGCACTCCTCAAAGTCCGTATTCCCCGTTTAGATAACCCCACACTGTCACCTTGAGCGCTAGATGGTTCCAACAAACACCACAATTTTATAGAGACATCCAACTCCCAATATAACTCATAACAAGTATTTGTAATCTCTAGCCTAAGTGCCACCACGGTGTGCACACTGTCAAGTTCACACACATGGGGGAGCAGAGATCTATTAAAACACTTGAGTAGCATGGTAGATTTACTTGATTACAAAGCTCATGATCACAATATGGTCATGTAGAGAGAGAGAGAGAGAGAGAGATGAACACATAGCTACCGGTAGAGCCCTTAGCCTCGAGGAAGAACTACTCCCTCCTCATCATGGGAATCAGCAATGGTGATGGAGATGGTGGTGGAGATCGATGGAGATGGCTCCGGGGGCACTTCCCCGTCCCGACAGGGTGTCGAAATAGATACTTCTGTCCCCTGAATCTCCTCTTTCGGTGGCGGCGGCGCTGCGGAACTTTTCGTGGCTGGAGGCTGGATCATTTAGGGTTTTCTCATCGGGGGGCTTCTTATAGGCGAAGGGGCGATGTCAGAGGGTAGACCAGGAGCCCACACCACCTGGTGGTGCGGCCAGGGGGACCCGCGCCACCACATGGTGTGGCCAGCCCCTAGCCCCTCTCTGTCTCGTCTTCTGGCTCCGTGAGTCTTCCGGTAAATTATCGACTTTGGCTTTTGTCCCGTCCAATTCCAAAAATATTTATTTTCTGGCTTTTCTGGAACCAAAAAACAGAAGAAAACAGTCAACTGGCACTGTGGCATCTTGTTAATAGGTTAGTCCCAGAAAATGCATAAAAGTATCTCAAAGTATGAACAAAACACAAGAAAGTAGATATAAAACAAGCATGTAACATCAAAAATTATAGATACGTTTACGACGTATCAACTGCTCCTTCGACACCGCATGCCTCGCCTTGTCCCGATGCACGCGCGTGTCACGGGTTGTAGGAATAAGCCGAGCCAAGTACATATTTTGCATTAAGTTTATATTTTGTTGTTTGAAAAAATTAATATACGAGTTATTAACAGACACGTTAATCAGTCGTTTCCAGTTTTCCTGGATCGTGGGCTGTTACCGAATCAGACGTGGGTTGTATCCCACGACCTCCCCAACCTGCACTATATAAACATATACGCTAAACCTAATTGGTACCTATCACACGCATCAACCTCTAGAACCTTGCATCGCCGCCTTCTCTTCCCTATCCTAGCTTGTGGCATGCCGCAGATCAGGACAGTAGGCCTCCAGAACCCCGTCTCCCATGAACCTATATGGGTGAGGGACCATCAGATTTTTGGGGAGCGCTCTAGCGCGATTACTGGCAACCACCACGTCCTCTGACGACGAGTTCCCAACGACAATTTCTTCATAGACGTCACCGACCTCTTCAGCAACCTCAACATGGGCGATAATGCCAACAATGTCACTACTGCTGCGATGATAGTTGTTGCCATCGATGCTCCTCGGGCTGCATCGTATGTGATCCTGAACCTTCTCCTTCAGATTCTGCTAGAGTTTCTAGTTCTAGTGTTTGAATTAGATGTGATCAGTTTATTCTATTTAGAATCAATATGTTTGTCTACTCTATTAGTCTGCATGATTAGTTTAATTATTGTTTCTATAATCATTAAAAGGACAAATGACGTCGCCTAGAGGGGGTGAATAGGCGTTTAAAAATAATTACGGTTTAGACTCTAATAAATGCGGGAAAAAACTAACGTTTAATTTATTGAGCACAAAACCTAAAACCACAAGGTTCAACTAAATGCACCAACAACCTATGCTAAGCAAGACAAGCAACAAGATGATAACAAGATATAATATATCAAGCACGGTGGCTATCACAATATAAATTGTATAAGTAAAGGGCTCGGTTTAGAGATAACCGATGTACGAGGAGATGGATTTTTTATCTCGAAGTTCACTTCTAAAGAAGCTACGTCTTTGTTGGAGAGGTGCGATCGCGTAATGCACTCTGAACATCATAGATGGCCCACCTTGAGGCGTGGTGGCCCGATGCTCACCCAACGCCACACAAGGCCTCGCTCCAAGTGTGAAGGCACGCAACACACCGACGCCACAACAGGCTCAGCCCATTCTCTCGTGATCTCACCACAACGGCCTACTCACGAGTCACAATCCACAAAGGGACACTTGAGGACGGCCCCCGAACCCGATCAAGGTTGGGGATATCTCCACAGCTCAATTGGAGGCTCGCAACAATCATCACAAATGCCTCGACCTTGAGGAATCTCCATAACTCAAATGGAGTCTACAAGGGTATCACACCACTACCACACAACTGTCTAGAGTTCCAAGAATCCAAGAGTAACAATCCCTAAAGCTTGAACTCGCCGAATCTCCGAGGAGAACTCAAACCTATGCACCAATTGTAAGAGGCAAGTCCTCCACTCACAAATTCCACGGAAGCTATAAAAGCTATTTGGGGAATCAGATAGGAAGAACACAAAACTCTCCAAGGTCTAGATTCCAAGGATTCCTTCACAAAGAATGGATTCTTGGGTTCGCAACATAGAAAAAAATTCCTACGATATGAACAACTAAGCACCAAGATATATCTATCTAGATACAATTAACGGGTGGATATACATCCATAGAGATTTTACCCTTGAAGACCGAAAAGATTTGTTAACAAAATCTGATTTCATGGATGATGTAGTTGTTCACTTGCCGATCTCAAGATCATGATGAAGTCCAGCACCACAAAGCAGCAGTGTATCCGTGATCATACACACGTTCGGTACCCCGACCACCTCTGAGTCCTCACTCCAGCAAAGTAGCAAAAGCAACAAATCCTTCAAGAAAAATCCACCGGGAACATGTACTTCGCTAATCCGAAGCCATGTGAATTGCTAGAGAGAGGAAGAGAACCTTCACAAGGAGGTGGTGTGAGAGGAGATGAGGCATGGGGCTCCTTTTATATGGGAGGGGGCGCAACCCCATGGCCATGGCTGGCCGGCCATGGTGGGTGCCCCCACCTCTTCCTCATTCATGTGGGTGGAGCTTCCACTAATCCCACTCACATCAATTTCAACTACACTCACTTTGTATTTAATTTCCACTAAATTAAATGCATTTTCTCTTTAAATAAAACACTTTTATTTATTTTATTCAGAATTTTGTTAATTACTTTAATATAGACGTTTAGATCAACTTGACATATAGACGTGACACCTAGATGAACCTGCTGAGGTGGCCATTGGTCTTTTTTAAGTTATCATGAATAGCACCCACGACCATTTAAATTGGTCGTAGTCGTCCAAAATTAAAGTCATAGACCAGCAATGTCTATGTTATGACCAACTGGTGTAAACAAACTATGACCTTTTTGACAAAAAAGGTCGTAGTTTTGTAGGGTTTGAACCCTCTCAAATGGCCTACGACCAGTTGGTTCAAAATGGTCATAGATCTATGACCAAAAAACTCAGGGTCGTTAAGAAAAGGTCACTAGTCAGCACATTTCTTGTAGTGGTGTCGCAACACCGGCGACCCGGTGTATGACGGTGATCTGCCGTAGGGCACATTGATGTCGACATTGAAGTCGGGCGGATGCGAGGTCCAGGGCGGTAGGGGAAGACCACGTTAGGATTGAATCCATCCAACTGGTCACCGCCGAACTCGGGGTATGCCGAGAACCTTGGGCGTGGCATCTCGGGCTCTCCTGGAACAACACTGACGAGCATGGCAAGAAGCTCGTCGGAGATCCAACACTAGCCTGGCTTCCCCATAGTACGTCGTATGGCCCGGCGTGGAGCGGTGGATGGACCATGGCTGCTCGAGTAGCCTCCATGTTGTGCTCGCTCGCCACTTTCGCCTCCATGGCCGCCTGCACCTCCTCCTCGGCTTCCATCTTCTTCTTCAACTTCTCCTCCCTCTCCCTCCGGCCCTCTATTTTGGTTTTCCTTCACCGGCAATACTTCGCCTAGACTGCATCGGTCCAGCCCTCTGGCTTCGGCTGCGGCGCTTTCGGCTTTCTCTGCTTTGGCTGCGCACGATCGTCAACGGTGGTGCGAGGATTGCTAAATTTCTTGGGCGGCATGGCGGGTGAAGATCGTGGAATTGGCGGGAGCTGTGGCCAATAGGTGGGGAATGGGGAACAAAGGAGGGAAGGAGAAGAAACAGAGGAAATGGGGAAAAGGAGGGAACTCGACCTTCGGTCGTTGACAGCTCTAGCCATCCGCTTTTGCGCTTCATTCGGCGTTCCCACGCGACACCCAGCGTGTTGGGACCGTCCTGGTAACGTCGGATGAAAGTTGGGCCAAATCCAACGAAAAATGAGGTGCTCCGAACGCGAGTGGGTGAATTTTTGCCATCTGAATGGAAAAAACGTCTTGGGGAGTACCCTAAAAAGGCTATCGGTCTGGGATCAGGCGCCGCTCGGTTTCTCCGTATTTGACGTCTCCTAGAAAGTTTGAGTACATAATCTTGACTCCTTTAGACGCCTCGCCGGGCACGGGCGTTGCTCCTTTCGACAGGCGTTGCTCCTTTCGACGGGCGATGACAGGGTTGTTAGCGCAGAACACACCTCCTCTCATCGGTTCATCAGATTGATTTTTGTATGATAATTTGCTACTTAGCTTTGGGTGTACAATGGTTCTCAATTCGCACTGCAGTGATACATGTATTTGAAATTCTGATTGGATTTAAAAAAATCGGTTTCACTCTCCAAAAGTATTATTTCTTTTCACTACTAATTTCCTTCAGATTTATATATAACTTGAGCATTGTTACTTAGTCATACTTGGAAATCACTAAATTACCTTTGTTCATTATTAAAATCAGATACGATTAGCTATTTGGTCCCCAGAGCAAGTGCTGAAAATTCTAATGTTGCACAGCCAGAACAAGAGCAACAGGTTCATGTGGCCATTAATAATGAGTTTGATCCTTCTGAAATTTTATGTGATCCTGCTCTTAGAAAACAAGTTTGAGGTCAAATATGGATGGTGAAATACAGTTCGAGGTCGCTCAAGGCTAGAGGGAAGGACCATCACCCATCTTCATTATTATCGAGCTAAAAAAAATATGTTGTTATTGACAAAATATGTGTTGATATGAATCTTCATTTCGGTGACTCAAATGAGAGGTACTTGCTTGTTTCTCATGTCTTGATCTCAAGAATTCTTTCTCCAAGTTTGATGTAGAGAAGCTCTCTCGTCTTGCTCACATTTATAGTGTGGATTTCTCTGATGGTGATCGTGTAGTATTAAGGGATCAACTTGATACTTATGTTCTTCATTTGAGAAATCATGTTGTCTTTTATGCTTGCAAAGATGTTGAAATTTTGGCGGCAAAAATGGTTGAAATGGAGAAGCACTTGGTACTTCCATTGGTTTACAAGCTCATCGAGTTGGCTTTGTTATTGCCGGTGTCAACGACATCTATTGAGAGAGCTTTCTCGTCAATAAAAATCATCATGTCTAAATTGCGCAACAAGAGAAACGAGGTTCAATCACTTGATGATATGTTACACCAAGCGGGAGATATTCAATTCACTTGATGATGTCATTATTACTCAACGGTTTCATGCCTTCAAGAGTCATAAAGGGGTTTTTCCATGACGTCATTAGTATTTTAAAGGTATGTGACATGCTTTCTAATGTGAATAAGTCTACATAATTATATGAACTATTAACTTGTACTTTTCGTTTTATTTTTGTAGGATTTATTTTGGGTGTTTGAAAGCACATTTGGATATCTCGATTGATGTTTATTCAAATTTAAGTATGTGTTAGGTTATTTAAACTATCTTCTTTAGTTTGGTACATATATTTGCATAATATATCAAAATATCTGGTCGCGAATCTCATTTTTTTACTTAGTTTACGGTAGACTCCTATTTTTTCCTGTCTCTGCCATTGTCTCCAAGTGTGAGGGATATTCTATAACTGAAAGGATAGAAAAAAAATCTGTCATGTATTCTTTCTCTATGTAGGAGGAGGAGGATGATTTGATTCATGTCGAGAACAGATCCGAGCAAGACAGATGGACACACCATCACTACAACTGGACAGTATGGTATGATATCTGATCTCATGATGATATTCATAATACTACTACTCCGTCTCATATAGACAAGTATCCAATAAATTTAAAAAGCATATATTTCTTTCCTAGAAGGGTCTAGAGATCAATTATGCATGTTGGACCATGATGCAATGGATGATATCATCCACATAGCACTGGCGGGATCTTCTTTGTCCAAAAGCAACGATATATGCCCGGAAAACGGCATGGGGCGGTGACTAGACAGTTTTTCTTTGCCCACAATCTCATTGCCATGTACGCAAATTAATTGGGTAGCTTCTTGGTGCTAGTTATCCTTTTGGTGTGGCACAGCGAGGTCACAACTCACATTTATATAATTGTTGCGTTGTCGTGCTGAACTGCTGCTACTACCGGTGAGTGAGCATATATAGAGAGGTGGCCCTGCACGGTGAGGCTCAACGCAGTGCTCCCAACACCTGAGGAACTGACGACTAATCAAGAGCACACTTATGCAGCAGGCAGCAGGCAGCAGCTCAAGATCAGCATGGCGCCTCCTCCCCACGAGATCAGGTCCTCCGTCGTCAGATCATCCATCCATCGTACGTCATCAGTGCTTTTGATTTGATTTTGCCTGATTTGCAGCTCGGAATCAGTGCCGGTGGCGGTGCCGGCGCCGGCAGTGGTGGTGACGGTGGACGTGCTGACGGCGGCGAGCGAGCTGAATCATCATCAGCAGCAGGAAGACGAGAAGCAGGCGTGGAAGTACTTGGACGTGAGGACGGAGGAGGAGATGGCCAAGGGTCACCTGCACAGCTCGCTCAACGTGCCCTACATGTTCGTCACACCACAAGGCATGACATGCAAATTCATTAACCTATTTTCTGAGCTGCGGGAAACTAATTAATTCACTTTAATTTCCATTTACTGAACTAAACTTTTTTGACACATGCATACATAGAACATCTTCCATCGATCTCCGTCTGTGTGCGTCCGTGCACCTGGACGTGTAGGCGTCCAGTGCGCAACTTAATCGCTGATTAAAGTGGATGAACTAATTAATTAAGGTTAGCTAATGGGCGTCTTTGTCTGCCTTTCCATCGGCAGGGACCCGGGAGAAGAACCCTCTGTTCGTGGAGCAGGTCGCCTCACTCTTCACCACAGACCAACACATACTCGTCGTACGTCGCCTTCTTACACTAGGAACTGGAATATCTATAGATCCATACTTCTACATCTTGTCTGAATCTCCATCCTGATCACCATGGATGTCGAGCAGGGTTGCCAGAGCGGCAAGAGATCGGAGCTAGCATGCGTCGATCTCCTAGCAGCAGTAAGCAGCCTGACCACCAACCATTAATCTGTTCACGCTAGTACCATCAAGTTATACTCCCTCTGTCTCAAACAAAAAAAGGAACTGATAGCAGTGAATATCGATTGATGATGGATGCAGGGGTTCACGAATGTGAAGAACGTGGGAGGCGGCTACATAGCGTGGGTGCAAAACGGACTCCCAACCGTAGTACCCGTGCACACGCCACCACCACCAACAGCACCAACAACGCCTACACCAGCACCAGCTGAATCTGCAACCTGAATGCAACTGTAAACTAGTACTGCAGGTAGTATCGAGTCTTCAGCTAGCCACCAGTGCTAACTGTCAATTGTGCTCTATCTGTACTATAATCCTCTATCAAACATGCATGCATGATATATTGCGCGTTGACATCGCGGGCGGCACTAATTAGTAAACCTTACTTGCTACTGTATGCAAGTCTAATTGAATGAATAAAACATCAATGTAACTGAAAAAGGGATGTACTGTATGCATGCCACCCTTTTTAAAACTTAACATGTGGTGTACTAATAGTCTGATATGCCAATCAGTAGCAATGCTTAGATGTGTCTTGCGTGTTTCCAACGGTAAACATATTCTCTAGTATCAATTGTCATTAGCTTGGTTAATGAAAACGAAAAACTAAGCTTGGAGTGATTAGTTCTTGCTTTCCATCCCTTTTATCCTTACTTCATCTGATCCATCTTATCCATGGTTTGGTCAATTTTCTTCACGAATAGATGGCTGCAAAGTAATACAGTTCGAAACAGTGTGATGCTCATCAACAAATCATCCAACTGTACAAACTTAAATGTCGTTTAAGGTCGAAATTAGCTGTGATCAACTGTACTCTAAAACTGTAATCATGTTTGTCCTTTAGATGCATTCTGAGTTGGAGCCACCTCTACTGTAAATTAGCTGTGATCAACTGTACTCCGAAACTGTAATCATGTTTGTCCTTTAGATCCGTTCTGAATTAGAGCCACCTCTACTGCTCTTTATGTAAGGTTCTCTAAAGTACAGTATATTGATGGCCTCCAGAGAGTAAATAGTCACTTAACCAGAGTGATTGCTGTAGTACTCCGACGCAGAGTGATTTCACGGAGTTGTTGATCAATTTCCCCAGTACTTTAGGTGATCTTCAGAGAGAAAAGCTTCTGGTTTATATAGTTGGTTTGTTTTGCATGATCTAGTAAAGCTCCTGACTTCTGTTTTTTCTTCTCCATTGTATTAAGCATGGTAAGTGGTGATGGTGATCAATTCATCCAGAAGAGCTGTTGATAATCTCAAGAGAGGAGACGTCTTCTGAGTGATCCAGTTAGAAGTCCCTCATATTTTGTACTCCCTCCATCCAAAAATAAGTGAATTAGATTTATCTAGATTTGCATGTATCTAGACGCATTTTAAACTTTTAATGTATAGATGCATATGAATCTAAAAAAATTGAAGTCACTTAACCCCGGATGGAGGGAGTATAATCTAAAGATGCCAAGTTGTGACCTTACTACTGCACAAAGAAAGACATTCCAGGCGAAAAAGCCATCAGAAACGGCTGTCTCAACCCAATCACCAACACGAATTCAGAGCAATCAGTGGGGCTGATATCGTTACGAGTCTCGTACAGAGGGGAGCTACATCATTTACATTCCACAATCACCAACAAGATCTCACCCAAAACGGCGGTGCGATGGCCAGCCAGTTCTTGTTGAAAGCAAAAACAGGAGATTTGCCTTCAGATCTACCACATCACAACCTCGGTTTGCGTAGCTCTACCAGACTACCACATCAGTACCACCTTGGTTCTAATGAAACCATCCATTAAACCATTTTGAACTACTAGAATATCGCTGGCTCAAGACAAGTCTACACACCATTGCCTATTACTAACCAACTGCCTGCACTGATTTACTTACGCGTTTAGCTTCGGTTTGTCTTGGATCGCGATGACGAACGAATGCACCTTTTTTAGCATACAGTTACGATTCACTGTTCCTTCCAGATTCTCCCGGTGACACGCAGTTTGAGTTCCTTCCTATCGCCACCAGAGAAGCACAGGGCCATGTTCCGTTGGATGATGAGCCCGTCGTAGCTGTCCCGGACTTTCCTGTGGCTATCTCTGATGCTTCGAGGGATACCTTGCCAAGTCATCTTACGGTTAATGCCTCCAACCTCCAGGCTGTAGGTGTAGTTCTTAGCTTCGGCGTCATCTCCCATGAACCTGAGGAAGGCGATGTACACAGGCGCCATGCCCAACTGGAATGCCTCGAAGTGCAGGCAGAAGTACTGGCCAAAGCAGCTGAAAACCTAGACAGATATTCTAGAGTTAGCTCAATAATTATGAACCCTTGGCTTGCATCCATGGGGAAAGAAACTGAAAAAAGTAGCATGATCATATTGTGATAAAAAAAGCGATATGTTGATGACAGTAAGGATGCCTTTTCATGAGCACCTCGCGCATGTGAACACAATCAGCAATCCACACTCGTGTTGTGAAAAACTATCCTAGATACAACTTAGCAGTGAGAGTGATGAGGAGTAGTGTGCTATCATCCAGGTCAAATAAAATTTGCATGTCCGGTCCAATAAACCTTAAACTCTGTAGTGTTTTAGAATTCAGATCATAAAATACATAGATAGGTGATAATTACCGTAAGCATCCATGTAGCATTCTCAACTTCATGAGGATTTGACTTGACATAACGATGATTAAACGTGCTTCCACTGTGCATATCAACCTTATGATCATCCTTCAAGTGACTCACTAGATAGGGAATGTCACCAGCGACAGTGCATTCAGATCCTGCATATGGGCATGTATAGGGTCTGTATTGGCACTGGGATTCATGTTTCAGCTTGCAATAGTAAGGATGTATTCCCAAGCATCCAAAGTTTTGGAATTTGCATGGAACTTCTAAAGACGCGGCAACCTTCTCGAGAGCGAGGCATCTTATGTTGCCCAATTCACTCCTGCAAGTTGGACAGCGATTATGAACCCTTGGCTTGCATCCAGAACATATGGTATGGCCATTGGAGCACTGCATGCACAAATGTGACGAAATAGTTAAACAACCTGTAGCAAAATTCATATTCGACTTTCTTTTCTGAGCTCAAGATATCATAACAGATATCAGGCCCTCCTAGTATAATCATTTGACAGGAACGATCTCGACAGCGTAAAAAATGGAAAAGTAAGAGGGTTTCGCGAGAAACTAGGTTCAGGTGGGACTGATGCATCGATGGTTATCACTTATCAGAAAAGAAGCGATGTGGCTTGTTAGTGTGGAAGAGATTTATATTAAAAGGTTACCAACAGAAAGCCTAAGCTCTTCCTACCATAGAGAAAAGTCGTTCTTTTCATATTATTCTACAGAAGCATGTTCTTACATACATTGGCAATACACATGGGTAACCATTTAAAACCCTAGAATAAGGGTAGTATTATAATGCAACCTACGCGCTCCAGCTACATTTAGTAGTTCAAGAAACAAGACAAACCTGATGAATTGGAGGATACATGGCAACCAAACACACAGGGCATTCCAGTAGTTCACGCACATTGCTGGAAACAATCATATTTGGTTTCGGTGAATGCTGGATAAGATCACCGATGAGTTCAGAGACATCTAACATCTCAGTCTTTGGAGGGTCGATAACTTCTGCATCCGTGTCATCAAGATACGCAGCTGATGCCATTGTCAAACCTATACCTGCAAGGAGGAAAAACGAATCAAGGGGAAACATTAGTCTTGGAACTAAATGAGAAATTCATATCACTCTTTAAAATAGAAACCCTTTTCTGTTTGCAAACATCACTTCCTTGGCTCACTTTTCTATAGAACACACAAAATTAATTCCATCTGCCAAGTCCGAAGCCAACCGTAATGTAAGTCGGCATCACTCGAGGCTTATGTAAAGAAGATCATTAACGATGCAGAAATTATGGCACAGACGGCTTGGATCTCAGAAAACAGCTTGTAAGATTTGACCCAGCATGTCGTGTTAGGGTATACAACACTAAAACCTGAACAAAAATAACATAGATGCAACGGTGCTTAGTTTCATAATTTTTCAGAAAAAACATTTACAACAGTCATTCACTGCACTTTTGGTAGAACTTTTTTTGGTCTTAATTTTCAGTTTCCCTCCATGTACCTGAATCACAATTAAGTACTCATTACAGCTTTATTTTGTTAAAAGTCCAATGCAAACCTAAAGCATAAAACCACATCATCGTGGCAACTTCCCCAACAATATATCAGAGGAAGGAAAGTAAGGAAATGTTGGTCTGCCAGCTAATTAATGTTGGTATGTCTGCTTCACAGACAGAAAGCAAAGATGCAAGCGGAGGACAATTGGCAGGTGAGGGAAATGATGGAGCAGGGAAAGAACATGAAACGGGAAGCACCGAAAGGTAGTGACACCTGGATGATGTACCTCCACTACACTTTGTATGTATTGCACTCGAAGCAGCAGCAACTGCGTAAAGTTGCAATGAACAATCCAAACAAGAAGTTCACAGAAACACTGAATCTTCCCTTCTCCGTTTTAAGACTCTCTGAATCGGTGACAGTGTGAAATGCAGAAACAGTACTACAGCAGGGTGAGCGACCAAATCATGAGCCTAGGATCAGAGAGACACATGCGTGACTCTAGAACCCAGAGACACACAGCAGCACGAGCACGAGCACATCATTATCTAACTCGAGAACAGAAGCTGGCAGACCGAGCTTTACCGAACTCCGTCAGATTAACCGTAACCGGGCGATAATCTACCGTTACGCACGGCCCCGGTCCCAGAGTAAATCAGGTACAGGGGACTTTGCCTACTCTATTCTAAACCCCGTCAGGCCCCCAGCGCCAGCGCCGCAAAATCCCCAAACTACAACCTAAAACCCTAGTGGGCGCGCCGCCGCCGAACACCGGGCAGGCAGGCATCCGCATTCCCCAATCCCCACCCCGCGCGCGCGCCCTGGCCGAAGATCCGCGCGCGCGCCTCGGAACCCCGTCGAAATCCAAAACCCCGTACGAGAAACGGTGGGGAGGAAGCGCGTGGATGCGTACCTCAGAGCAGCGAGGGTGGGGCGGAGGCGGCGATCGGAACAGCGGGACAGGGAGGGGCCACGGCCGGCGAAGAGGGAGAGGGGATTTGACCTCGTATGGGACGGGATGGGTTTGGCGTGGCGTAGTGCTGCGGCGGAGGGCTCGAGAGAGGAGGGGGAGGCGAGCGCGTTCGAATTAAAGCCTTCTTCCCCTTTCTCTGTCTTCCTCTTCTGAAGAGAGTTTTTCTTTCCTTTCCTCCTCGGTCGGGGTTTGGAGTTGGAGGGAGAGGGGGGAGTGGATTTTATTTGGGCAAATCCTCCTCTGTTCATTAATAGTAGTAGTGATCTGAAGGCGCGTGGGTCCCTCCGTCCCGGCCGGCCTGGTCACGCAGGGGCAGCGGCAGGGATCAACGGTCAAGAGGAGCAGTTACTCCCATCTTCCTGGCCTCTTAAATGAAGACTATAGAGTATGTTCCAAAAATATGGTCAGAGCTCTAACGGAAAAATGTTGAAAAATTATTGGAGGATCTCGGTTGGAACAGGTCAGGTGTGTGTGAGAGAGATGACGAAGTAGTAGTAGTACACGAGGCCGGAAACAGAGGAAAAGAAAACGTTGCATGTCCTCCGTGTGTTGTTCCTGTCGCTTTAATTTGTTTGCTCGGGACAGTGCCTCGTCTGCTACGGACCTCCGGTGACATGTCGATGGCATATGCCCGCGAAAAAGAAGAGAACTGCGGAGCTCAGAGTTTCAACCTCTTCTCTTTTTTAAATATAGTGGGAGTCAGCTTTGGCGCTTGCCAAAGCCCAAAGAGAACACACACAGAGCCAGCTTTCGCAGAGCCAGCAATCAGTCAAAGATGGACTAAATTTGAACGCTCCAAGCTCAGCTCTGGCCAAGAAAAGAGAAAATCTTTCAGGAAAAAAACGCCGAAAATGGGCAGCTAGAGTTTTTTTTTACTGCATGCGTGAGACACCGTAATTATTATTTTACCAGGGCAGTACTACTAGACGTGAAAAATGTTTCACTGGACCACCGGTCTGAGATTACCGTTGAAGCCGGTTTGAATTGCTACCTGCCAACAAGCAATTGAAGCTATTCAATGACACGGGTAGCTGCACCGGATCCAGCTAACCCTATTTTTCACCTGGGTGGTTTACCTCATTTGGGCAGGCAGTAACAAGCAGAAAAATCCATCTCGGAAGGTTAAAACAAGGAGAAAAGTAGTCGCAGGGCGCATAACCAACTCGCTTCCCCACACTCCGGTACCAAGGAAAGCACCGCGATCGGTGTGTAAATGTTTTCATTAGTTTCATGTCAAATAACCGCACCCTGCCTCCCAAAAAGGAATCAGCCACCGATGTTCTTAAATGGGCCGTCCAGCTCTAAAGAACACTATGAACGGCCAAGTTTGATCCAGTGACAAGCCAGCAAGATTTCTGCAGTCTACCGAAACTTTCCGCAGTTCACTTGCAAGGGACAACATGGCCCTTGATGATTCAAATGGCATGCAAGTAGTACAAATTAATCATAGTTTACACCAGACAGGCGGCAGCCATGATAGTACAACAGTTCGCCGGACACTAGGGGCGGTGCACGATACAAGAGTTCATAAGTCTATTACAGACATTCCTACTACTTTTCTCCTACTTCAAACCAAAAGAAGACGGAGCTGCGGGCGTAGATGGCCCGCACGCGCTGCAGCGCGAGGGTTCCGTTCGTCCTGATGGCCTTCGCGCCGCCTTCGATCCGGGTGCGGACGACCGTCACGCCATGCCCTTGCTCCTTGAGTGACGATAATAATGGATTGTATTCAATCGCCGTGCTGACTATCGGGAAGGACAGGTAGTCCAGAGGGTTTTGCTCACACTGCAGCAAGCACTCCTCGATAGTCAGCTTGCCGCTTCGGTGCAGCAAACAGCATCCGAGCTCCGCCTTAATGGTGAGATTGGCAATCTTGCAGGTGGAAAGGAACTCCAGTGCACTGCTTACACAGGTTTGTGCACAGAGACATCAGACAAAGAGGGGAAATGGCAAGGTATGTAGTAGGAAAAACTTAACAGTTTGCAGACTCAATAATTTCCTGAGCAAACCAAACTTTTTCACTACCACCTTAGTTTACAGACCAACATCCATGAACCAAGGAGCTATAACCATAATCCCTTAGCATCAAAGGGATATAGTTCCCAGTTTCAAAATTACAAATTGTTACTCCCTCTGTTCCACAATATAAGCCTTTTAGCAAGCTAAAACAGAGGGAGTCGTTCAGGACCTAAAGGCAGGTGTATCTGGATTTTTTATTTTCCTTTATACCACAGCACATCCCAAAAAAAGATGGTTTCAACTAACTGTTACCAAAAACAAAAAACGGAGAGTTGCTTTGAGAAAAAACCATCATCATGTCAAATCGAGACTGTTTTCAGCTACACTAAAGGGATCACCTTTGCCATAGAGGAACCTAGCATCAGACTAGGTAATGTAATTGACTGGAAGCTTCATAACCGGGTTAATTAAGTGTAATGAAGGGGGAGATTTCACTATTGGCAGGAGAACATCCGTAAACATGAAGCGCTATAATAACAACACATAATGACTGCAGTAGCATAGTAAACCGACAAAACAGTAGAAAACACGGGGAAATATTACAACAGAAGAAAGGGGCATACTTGTCAGAGCCACGGGAACATGTTAATACAGTGTCATCAGGAAGCTCACCCCCACCAATCTGATGGAACAGAAAATGACAAACATAAGCACAAAGTTGCACAGGTAAACTTACAAATGCACCAATAATGCAGGAAACATTTCACCACAGAACAATTCTACTGAGATAACAAAGAACATGGATAGCAAAACTTACGATGCAAAGAGGCTTCTTTATTTGGATATTGCATGCCAGATAGGTGCTACCGGCAGCAATTAGAATAGTGTCACCAGGCCTTCAACAAAGCAGAGGTCATCCATAACATCCTTCATTCCGCAATGTAAAAAGCAGATGGATGAAACGAACCTAGCAGCAGAAACAGCAGCCTCAAGATTCATATAAACTCCAGGCTCCATTACATTTCTGAGTGGCCTCTCAACACGTAACCACAACCGAGGATGGCATGCAAGGTAGCGCCATCTGTGGCAAACGAGGGCGGTGTTATACCTATCTGCATGTTCAAAAATAAAATGCTAAAAAATGCTCATTTTCATGGAACAGAAATGATAGCAGCGACACAATCAAGAACATCGCCAGCAAGTTAAGGTTTTGTTATCTAGAAACACGACCGAGATATATTTTCCAACCACCAAATCAGTTTCCACTGTGTGGGCAATATATAAGCAGATTATTTGTTTCACACAGAACCAGCAACCAACCAATGGACATGTAAGGGCCTATTTGTTTGGGCTTCTAGGTACTTTCCACGAAAATAAGCCGGCCAAACGAAACAAAGGGGTCGGCTGTGCGGTAGACTTTTGCCGAAGCAGGTTTCTTTCCCACAGACACGAAAAAACATGTAAGGGGGTGCTTCCCGAGCTTCTGCCCCTCAAACCAAACAGGTATACCCCTTTGCCCCTTTTGTTGCATTTATTTACTGGATATCTTCCACCGGAGGGCTGACCCACACCTGCCTTCCCTACTCACGGGACAAAACATTATCACTAAAAAAAAGTTCTTCTCTTTCCCGTGCAAACAGAGACATGAGACGCGTTTAGGGTTCCCCTGCCTCCAGCAGTTCTGCCGCCGGAGCCTGGCGCCCGACCCAGACCTCCGCCACCCCTTTCCTGCGGCACCCCTCTCTTCGCCCGCCAGTCCTGTTCCACCGCCCAAGTTCTCCCTCCTCGATCTGGAGCTCATCCGCCTCATCAAGCTGCCGGCGGCCAGACCACGAGCTTCTGCCGTCCGAGGTCGACACCACCCACCTGACTCCCACCGTCCTACTTTGATTAAAATGAGTATGATAGGTGCATGCATGTGTTGTTTATCTGAATTTCTAGATATTTATACAGATATGGTGCTTTCATATTTTAAATATTGATGATTTGTGCAAGCTAGTATAATGATATGGACAAATATTTTGGATAAAGCTACATTTGTGATGGATATGTATTTTGGACAGTGAAAGTTATTCAATGAATTATATGGTGTGCATATTCTTGTGTATTCATGTGATCCGAATGCTCTTTTTAATTGTAGTGATCCATATGTTATTTATTACACATAAATCAATAAAAATACACTTTCTCATGACTCTGAGGCTATTTCAGATAATTCCCCAGTTTAAAGCCAGACAGCCAGCTAACTTGCCAAAGAGTACAACAGAACAGCAGCTTTCCCTGCACTACACAGCAGCACAGCCAGCCACAGCGAGCACAAACAAAGAGGCCCTAAGAACAGTACCTAACTGTAGATTTCATGTAATAAGACCTGACACAAACCAGTTTCCCATCCGTGATAGTCTAATACTCAACATTTAAGCATTCACACTGCTTAGCAAGTGCCTAAAAGGTCGCTCAGTTTAACCAATGAACATACTACAAAAACAGAATCAGAAATACAGCCATTACACAATCAAATACGTTAAAATCCGTTTCTGGTCCTGCTCAACACAACCAGGCTAGAAAGATTTCTTGGATGTCCAAAGAATCCCCAGCACAAATATTAAGCAAGTGGGCAAATAGTCTAGGTGAACAACGATTCAAAATACACTCCAAATATATCCCCTCTTCAATCCCCACAACAACAAATACAATATAGTACTAACGTGTAAGTTTGTCAATCTCATAGTAAAACGAGATAAAATCCTGGCAACTTGACAACCACTTAGCAAACACTCCCTGGTTCTAAAGCCCGGACTCATCCAGGATCTAATTCTGAGACATCATTCGCTACTTAAAGTGCTTATCACACCACGTCCAACAGCAATTCCAGAAATCCCTCTAGTTTAG
This sequence comes from Avena eriantha, assembly GCA_910589775.1. Lineage (NCBI taxonomy): Eukaryota > Viridiplantae > Streptophyta > Magnoliopsida > Poales > Poaceae > Avena > Avena eriantha. The sequence goes on from OU342741.1 coordinate 70,061,044, forward strand.
CAACACAGCTGCGCGAAATCAGTGCCCAATACAACAAATCGCCACAGAATCCTATCTTGCTCCCTATAGAAGCAGGTCAAACTCCATTTTCGGTCCATCATCCATGTTTTAAAGGTACAGTTTCATGAAACACAAATGATAGCAGCAACACAATCAAGAACATCACCAGCAAGTTAAGGTTTTGTTATCTACAAATACGATCAAGACAAGTTTTTCAAAACGACCATATCGACTTCCACTACATGGGTAAAATATAATCAGTTTATATGTATTCCAAAGAACCAGCAACCAACCAATGGACATGTAAGAACAGTACCTATGGTGACAACTTATAAAGTTAGTCAATCTCAGAGTGAAACCTGATCAAACCCTGCAATTTGATTAAAAAAAATTGAGCAAACATTCCCTATTCACAAGTCCAAACCCATCCAGAATCTATTTTTGAGGCATCTTTCACTACTGAAAGTGCTTACCCCATCACGTCCATCAGTAATTCCCCATATCCTACTAATTTGGCATATGGTAACGTGAAATCAGTGCCCAGTACACCACCCAGAACCCTATCTTGCTCACCACAGAGGCAGGTCAAACTGCTTTTTTTTGGCCCCATCCTCCTAACCTCCCCCACCAACCCTCCGCCCAAATCCGAAGTCAATCACGAATGGAAGCGACCGCGCAGGCAACAAAATCTAACGATTCTCCTCGAATCGTTTCCGCTGGTAAGGGGAAGGGAACGAATCAAACCTGGGATCGGGCTGAGGAAGCTGAAGATATGCATGAGGCAGCCGTCATCCAGGCAGTTCGCCGGCGAGCCCGGTGATTCTTCCCACGGCGCCGCCTTGCGCAGCCGCTTCGCCATCTCCTTTCCGAATCCCTCTTCCCCTAATCTCCTCTACGACATGCGGTGCCGCCGTTCGCGAGGTGGGCTGGGTTCTGGAGCACGGGGACACGACACGATAATCAGACCCTGTGATATTTTTTCTTTCATATGGACCCTACCTGTCAGAAGCTAACGCCCGTGTATCGAGCGGAGAATTTTGGCTTCCAAGCTCAAAATTTGAAATTTATGTTTATTTACAAGTTTTAAGTAAACGTGAAACAAAAATCTAAAAGTAGCTAACAAACGTGTAAAATCTCAGTTCAAAATGTTTTGTATTTTGAGTGACACCAAAAAGATAAAAATGTGGATACTATGACACCTATGAGCAACGCTTCGACAAGTTTTTCTCTTCCATGGCTGGAAAGAGAAACAACTATCAATTGGTGGCAAGGAAATTCTTCTGAAGATGGTGGTAAAAGCAATCCCGGTATATGCTATGTCTGTCTTCCTAATCTCTAAGGGTGTGTGTAAGGAAATGATGGATGGGATTGCCAAATTCTGGTGGGGAGATGATGATAATAGTAATAACATGCACTGGTATGTATGGTGGAAGCTATGCTACCCAAAAAAAGATGAAGGTATAGGATTTAGAGATTTTCATTCCTTTAATCTTGCTCTGTTAGCAAAACAAGCTTGGAGACTTATTAATGACCTAGAATCCTTATGTGCCAAAGTGTTGCGAGCTAAATACTATCCCTAGGGGATATTTTAAGTACAGGCCCAAAGGCGGGGTCTTCTTTCACTTGGCAAAGTGTTCTAGCCGGACTAACAGTTGTTAAGAGGGGGCATATTTGGAGAATCGGAGATGGGGGGTCTATCAATATCTGGCAAGACCCATGGATCCCAAGTAGCCCCTCTCGAAAGATCATTACACCAAGGGGCAACTCAGTGATCACCAAAGTCTCAGAGCTTCTAGACCCACACACGGGTGGATGGGACAGTGTTATGCTTGGTAACTTATTTCTCCCGATGGATGTTGGGCGTACTCTCCAAATTCATGTTAATCACCAAGCGTTTGATGACTTCCTAGCCTGGAACTATACCAAGCATTGGCGATATACGTCATGCTCTGGTTACCACGTGCAATGAAAACACCAATTTGGAGCTTCGGTCGGTCAGCTGGCGCTTCTAGGAGGGTCGGCAAATAATCCGGTGTGGAAAATTTTATGGCATCTTAAAATCCTGAGCAAGGTGAAAATATTTATATGTCGTGCATTACACAAAATCATACCCTTGAAATGTATCTTGGTAAACCGACACATAGGTACCTCTGGTGGATGCCCGATTTGCAGTCAAGGGCCTGAAGATATCAGACATCTGTTATTTATTTGTCAGCCAGCGTCCGAACTGTGGGATTCTCTTGGTCTTCAAAGTATAATCCAGGAAGAATCCAACATTGATATGGCAGGCCTGGTATGCTTGAGTATATCCTCCGTCGGCAAGATAATATCCTCCCAGGGTTTTCTGATATTGGGTTTAAAGAAACTATCTCAGTGGCCTGTTGGTATTTATGGTGGCTAAGGAGAAGGAAAACACATAATGAACAGGTTCCACCGATATATAGATGTAAGTTCTCAATTCTTTCAATTATTACTAATGCTGCACGAGCAACTCGTCCTCTTTTGGCTGCTAATACGGATAAATGGAAGCGACTTGAACCTAGGCAAGTCAAACTAAATGTGGATGCTTCTTTTACGTCTGACTCGCGTGATGGAGCTACGGGGGCTATTCTGCGTGACTATAAAGGAAAGTTTATTGCTGCTTGTACTATGTATATGCCTCATATTGCTTGTCGGCTACTATGGCAGCGGCGATTGCGATGAAGGAAGGATTGGCGCTCGCTCTACGGCTTGGGTGTAACTCTATCCATGCTAAATCTGATTCCTCGGAAACGATAGATGCTTGCAATGGAGCAGAAACTTAGTGGAGCGAGCCTGCTTAAATTTATGATGATTGCGTTGATCTATGTTCTAGTATTGGCAATGTGAAAGGGTAATTGTCTGGATGTGTGGTTTTGGTGATTAATAACAATTTCTATGGACTAATGTTTTCATTGAGTTTTATATGAAGAAATATTCCATAGGTAATACTCGTAGTTCATATGTTGGATTCAAGTATGGATGCCATGAAGATAATATACCTTGAGTTTTGGCATCAAGATCATCAAACTAAAGAGAAGAATATGATATGTTCAAGATCTTGAGAGTGTGATCTCAATAGAAGAATTCAAGATATGGCTCTAAGTCGGTGTCATGATAGCCTCATTAGTTGAGCTATGGTTGACTAAGATTTAGAGAATGTAATCAAATGAAGAGTTTCTTATGTACCTCAAGATATTGAGATGGAGCATGAGAAGAAACTTGGTTGACCAATTCAAAGAGTGAAGAGTGATTTCAAGTTGGTCAACACATAAAGCATAAAGAATATACCACATGGATCTTGTGGTGTGTGAAGATCTCATATAGCCCATGAGAGGATGGCATCAAGTGGTGATCGTCATCAAGGTTGAGAATGGCAAGTTCAAGATAAGCATCTCAAGAAGATCATTTGCTTGAAGCTTGCCATCCATATTGGTGATAATGGACATGTGAAGACGTGTCTTAATGAAGCTATCCCATAGTGGTGTATGGGGGCGAAAATTATGAGTTTTCACGAAGCAACAATGATCAAGTGATGCATTCCAGCTTGGATGGAGCTTGAAGCCTTGTCATCAAGATCAAGCAGGATGCACAAGGCAAAGGTATGGCCTTGCTAGGTTTTCCTTTTACCGGTCTCAAGGTGGTTGTTGGGAGACCATGTTATAGGATAGATAGCCGCACTATCAAGAGGGGCTTTCGGTTGGGTAACTTGATCACATCGTCGTAGGGAGCTCAATCGTTTGCATACTTTGCATCTTCCTATTTTGTTGCTTCTTGGTGTTTCTCCATGTGAGGTTCTTGAGCTTTTTGCTAGATCTTCAACAAGCCTAAGTTCATCGAAAACGGAATTCATATGCATCTTCTATGGCATTTTTGAGTTGAACGTTTTACCGGTTCTTCTTATAGAGAGGCTCCATACCTTTCCTAATTTGGTTCTATCCTACTTTGTTGTCCTATGATGTTTTCACGCACCATATTGTAGAGCTTGTTTTCCTCGTCAAAACAAGCCCAAGATCATCGAAATCGGAGTCCGAATGCAAAAGTTATTGCGTTTTTCGTGAAGTCTGTTTCATCCCGGTTGTGGATCCGGTTCAACCGAGTCCCACACCGGACGGTCCGGTGCCAGCATCGGTAGACCGGATCTCAGACCAGATTTTCCGCTTTTCACGACCGAGTCTATTCCAAGTTGGCAAACAGAGGTTTTCCGGTTTGTAGGCCGGTCCTCCGGCCTGGGGACCAAGTTTCCCAATTTTGGGGTCGGTCCAACCGACTTTGAAACCGAGTTTTTGTTGTTTTCTCTTCAACAGCCATATTTGCTTTTTCCTATAAAAGGGGGTTCTTTCCCTAACGTTTTTGGGAGTTCTTGAGCACGAAATTGACCTCCATTGTTGACCCTCTTGAGCTTGCTCCCTCCCTCTTCCCTCCTATGATTCTTGCATCTTTTTGAGGGCCTTGGAAGAGGAGATCTAGATATACAATGCCCACCAATCAATTCCTCCTCTAAGTGAGGGGAACCCCTTGGATCCAGATCTTGAAGTCATTTGTTGATTTCCACCATTGTTCTTCCTCTCTAATTCCTCCCTAGCACTTGTTGCTTTGGTGGGATTTGAGAGTGAGGGATTTGAATGCCCTTGGTGTTCTTGCTTTGCATTCTTGCATAGGTGTTGAGCTCTCCACTACGATTTGTTCAAGTGAGAGACCGTGAGCTTTTTGCTCTTGGAGGGTGACCTCCTAGTTGGCTTGGCGGTTGGTTTCGCGGTGTCATATTTGTGGAATATTGTGAAGAGACCCGGGCTTCTCCTTCGTGGAGCTTGTGAAGTGGTTGTGGAGCTTGCCATCTCCGGAGTGGAGGAAAAGCTAGCCATAAGGAAAGAGCCTATTCCTTCGTGGGATAAACTCGGAGAAGAAGGTGAGCCTTCGTGGCATTGGGAAATCCTTCGTGGTATCTCACACCTCTCCAACGTGACGTACCTTACTTGTAAGGGAACACGGGAATAAATCTTCGTCTTCGCGTGCCTTGGTTATCTCTATACCCGAGCTTACTTTACTTGTGATAGCCATCGAGCTTGAAGTACTTATATCTTGCCTATCACTTGTGATATATTTATCTTGTGTTATCTTGATTAGCTTAACTTGTTGTTGGTGCACTTAGTTGAGCCTAGTGTTTTTAGGTTTTGTGCTTGTAAAATAAATGTTAGTTTAATTCCGCATTCTATCAAGCCAAAACGGTAATAGTTTTGAAATTGCCTATTCCCCCCCCCCCCTCTAGGCGACATCTCTATCCTTTCAATTGGTATCAGAGCGAGGTATGTCCTTGTTTAGGCTTCACCGCCTAGAGTGTAAAGATGTCGGCTAGTAGTATAGTGCACAACGACACAATTATCTTTGATGGCACAAATTATATTTTGTGGAGAAATTGCTTGCTTTGTAATCTTCGAACCTTGTGTCCAAATATTGAGCGATTTCTAGATGTAGGTTTTTCTCCTCCAATGGATCCTCAAATTCTATATTTAGAGGATGAGAAAAATTTAAATCTCGAAGCTCAAGTATCTAAGAAGCTCTTTTTATCCTTGAGCCCCACAGTTATTTTGTCTTGATGATTGTGAAGCGTAAGTCATCCATGAGATCTGGACCAAGCTTAAAGAAATATTTGGTGGGTCCATTTCTCATAGGGTCGGTGGTATCTCCGAGGAGCTCTCTTATCCTTCACATCATGAAGAGCTCCAAGTGGCTTCCACCTCTGGCCGCAATGAGATTTCAATTCCCTCCACTTCACCTACATGTGACAAGTCACAAGGTAATGGCATGGCGAGTGGAGAAATCATATGTAATGATGGTAGTGGTTCTCTCTACACCAATGATTCATGTTCTATAAATGCTAATGGTGTACATGGTTTGGACTTAAGCACTTCTTTCAATGATAATTATATATCCCCTTGTGTTGCTAGTCCTTGCATATTGTCTAGAAATTATTTGAGTATTAGTGTAGATGATATGCTTGATTTGTCTTGTTCCCATGTGCAAAATGCTTCTATTTCCTCTTGTTGTGTATCTAACAATGTAAAGGAAATCAAACATTCTATGGAGCAAGGCACAATCATGAATGGAGATTCAACAATATCCTCATCTTCATCCTCCTATGCTCACATGTGCCTTATGGCAAGAGGATCAAAGGTATCTCCTACTTTGGATCCCAACATATCTCTAGATAATAGCAATGATAATGATGATAGTGATGATGACCTTGATGAAGATACAAGTGCTCTTGTGCTTGATTTGACTTTTTTGTGTACCTCTCTTCGTGGTAATAATAAGGTCGTTGCTTGTATCAAACATGTTATGGACACCATAACTAAACACATGGAAACCATAGAGGAGTTGGATTTCCAACTTGATGATGAGAGTCGGAGATTCAATCTCCTTAAGCAAGAGTTTGCCGAGGAAAGGCACACTAATTGTCTCCTCACACAAAAAATTGAATTTTATGAGCTTGAAAAGGAAAAAATCTATTAATGATGCTAGTGCTACTAACTATATTTCTTGTGAAGCATCTATATTGAAGGAGAATGTTGAGCTAAGGGCTCAACTTGAGTTGCTAACTAAAGGGCCACGCAGAGATAAACAAAACTTTTTCCCTAACGCGGAACTCCCAAGATCTAGCTCAGGTTATAGGCCACGAGATTACCGCTAGACGCGCAGATGCGGAAGTTGATGTAGCGCGTCGAAGCAGTGCCGAACGATCCCCGGACATCCCTTCCGAATCCCACGAACTCCTTCGTAAGATCCCCACAAGCTACCCCGTCTCCAGCGCCGCACGTGTAACGCCTCTACCGGTATCCACACATACAGGAAGGAGCTTCGGACAGAGGATTGCTAGATCCTGTCTAGCCAAAAATGGAAGTGGAGAAAGTGACGGCTAGGTCAGGGACTATACCTTGTCACTCCACTTATATACACTCCTAGTTGGGCTCAATGCTTGAGGCCCATCTAGGCTGTACTCCAATCTCCATATGGATCTAATCCACATGGGCTCCTTACCCTTAAGTGTGTGACCCTGTAGGTTCACGTGCACCTGGACACGACATGAGCTACTCCTCCAAGTATCCCGTCATGGCTTTGAGTCCAACTCACTTCCATGAACACTTGGTCTCAAGTCGATAGATGGTAGTGGCCTCTAGCAAGACGTGCCAACTCCCAAGTGCCGTAAAGTCAGAAGACGAACCTTCAATGTGACTTTTGTTCAAGTCCCTTTGCCTCACGATATACCTGTTAAGCTATATGCGAGTAGTTGCCATCCCTTTAATAGCTTAACTCTCTTCTCGTACCATGATATGTGATTCACTGGACTAACTCTTAGTCCGACTCCTTAGTTAACACTTAACTGAGTAGCACATGGCCATGCTTTTGAATCATATCACACGAGAGGTCCCGGAGAATATCTCTCCATTATGGAGGGGCAAATCCCATATTGGTAATCCACGTCACGCAGCTTGCTTCACAACCAACCCGAACTCTACCTTTATAACTACCCATTTACGGAACAACGTTTGATAGAACCTAAGTTGGCGATCCACAACTCGGATCATGCAATCACCTCAGGTCAAAGGATTCCATTGCTTGAGACTGCAAATGACAACATGCTCGTTGCATCTCAACTATGGGTCAGTCCGGCTCGCTAAACTCTTTAGCCGAACCAGTGTAAGTCGGAATAGCATCGCCATGCCCATGACAAGTGTAACCGTGTCATCAACCGACTTGCACATTGGTCTAAGTTGTGTGCCCAGCACAACCTCAATGACCAAGGACAATCTAATATAAATCATGAATACATAGTTCCACAACTGAATCACGTATTCAGTGATATATATCTGATGTTCATATAGGGAAAACTTTACTTTATGAATACTTTGGTAGAATCATCAACCATGATTGCCTCTAGGGCATATTCCCAACAGTCTCCCACTTGCACTAGAGTGAATCATCTAACATCACATGTCTAGGCATCTAATGCCCATGGCTCTTACGTGCGCCTCATGCTTAGGTTGTGGAAGTGGCTTTGTCAACGGATCTGCAACGTTTGCATCCGTGTGTACCTTGCATAATCTGATATCACCTAGATCCACGAACTAGTGAATCAAGTGGTATCGCATGAGTATATGCTTGTTCTTCTGGTGTTGTCTAGGTTCCTTGGCTTGTGCAATAGCACCATTGTTGTCACAATACACGTCTAACGGATTGGACGAGCCTTGAACCACACCAAGATTAATCAGGAAATTCCTGATCCAAACAGCTTCCTTTGCTGCCTCCGAGGCAGCAATATACTTAGCTTCTGTTATAGATGTAGACACAGTCTCTTGCTTGGAGCTCTTCCAGCTCACAGCCCCTCCGTTCATAATGAACACGTACCCAGATTGCGAACGAGAATCATCTGAATCAGTAAGGTAACTCGCATCCGTGTAACCCCTTACACTGAGTTCAACCTCACCTCTATAAACTAGGAACACATCCTTAGTCCTTCTCAAGTACTTAAGAATGTTCTTTACTGCTGCCCAGTGGATTTCTCCAGGGTCAGCCTGGTATCTGCTCACAACACTTAGAGCATAGGAAATATCCGGCCTAGTACAAATCATGGCATACATGATGGACCCAACTGCCGAAGCATATGGAATCACACTCATCCTACTTCGCTCATCAGTCGTCGAAGGACACTGAGTCTTGCTAAGTCTTATGCCATGTGACATCGGTAAGAACCCCTTCTTAGACGATTCCATGTTGAATTTCTTCAACACTTTGTCCAAATATGTACTTTGGCTCAATCTAATGAGCCACCTGGATCTATCTCTATAGATCCTGATTCCTAGTATATAAGTTGCCTCACCCAAGTCCTTCATTGAGAAACTCCTTTCCAATAATTCCTTGGTTTCTTGCAACATCTGGACATCATTTCCAATCAATAATATGTCATCCACATATAAGATCAGAAAGTTTACTTTGCTCCCACTAAACTTCTTGTATAAACAAGAATCATGATCACTCTTGATGAAGCCAAACGATTTGACTACCTCATCAAAGCGAATGTTCCAACTCCGAGATGCTTGCTTCAATCCATAAATGGATTTCTGAAGTTTGCATACCTTGTCAGCATTAGCCGGATCGACAAAACCCTTGGGCTGTATCATATACACGTCCACGGTTAATTTTCCATTAAGGAAAGCCGTTTTGACATCCATCTGCCATATCTCATAGTCGAAATAGGCTGCTATAGCTAACATGATCCGAACTGATTTAAGCATCGCTACAGGTGAGAAAGTCTCATCATAGTCAACTCCTTGAACCTGCCGGAACCCCTTCGCGACAAGCCGTGCTTTATAGATAGAAACGTTTACATCCATATCAATTTTCCTTTTAAAGACCCATTTGCACTCGACGGGTCTTACACCGTCTGGCAGATCAACCAAGTTCCAAACTTGATTATCATCCATGGACTTTAACTTGGATCTCATGGCTCCAAGCCACGACTCAGAATCAGAACCCACCATCGCTTCCGAATAAGTTGCCGGCTCATCGCTGTCTAACAGTAATATATCATGAACACTTCGCAATCTTTCCGATCTTCGCAGTGGAGGTGCAGCTGCCGGCTCAGCTACCACGACTGGCTCAACCTCCAAGGCTTTCACCAAATCGCTATTGACCGGTTCCTCTTGAACTTCTTCGAGCCGCACCATACTCCCACTGACTTCCCGACTGAGAAACTCTTTCTCAAGGAAGACACCGTTTCGAGCGACAAACACTTTGCCCTCTTCTCGATTGTAGAAGTAGTAACCCAAGGTTTCCCTTGGATACCCAACAAAAATGCACTTATCCGACTTGGCTGCAAGCTTGTCCGACTGAAGTCGCTTGACAAATGCTTCACAACCCCAAATCTTAAGAAAAGACAAACTTGGCTTCTTGCATGTCCACATCTCATGTGGTGTCTTCTCTACCGATTTCGATGGTACTCTGTTTAGTGTGAACGCCGCCGTTTCTAGACAATAACCCCAAAATGATAAAGGTAGATCTGTCTGACTCATCATTGGTCGTACCATGTCCAACAAGGTCTGATTCTGCCGTTCTGACACACCGTTCCTCTGCGGTGTACCCAGCGGAGTGAGCTAAGGAACTATTCCACAACTCTTCAGATGGTCATCAAACTCGTGGCTCATGTACTCGCCTCCTTGGTCCGACCCAAGAAACTTTATTTTCTTGCCGAGTTGATTATGTACTTCATTCTGGAATTCTTTGAACTTTTCAAAGGCTTCTGACTTATGTTTCATCAAGTAGACATATCCATATCTACTCAAATCATCAGTGAAGGTAATGAAGTACTCATAACCACCCCTAGCTATCGCGCTCATTGGACCACATACATTGTTGAAAATATAAGCAATAATCCATATGATTTAATCCGAATAATAAAGTGATAAAACATGATCATACAGATAGTACCAAAACTAATCATGCAGCTCAACAAAGTAGATGAACAGATTACATCAAAATAAGATAAACCTATCACATCTACACCGAACGCTAGAATAAGGAACTCTAGCAGAATCTAAAATAAGAAGTTCAGTATTACGCACGGTAGAGCAGCGGCAGCAGCGACTGCGGCGGTAGCAGCAGCGGTGGTAGCAGCATCGTCAGCCATGTCGTCGATGTAGAGGCTGCCGATGTCCAGGAAGAAGTCCTCGTCAGGGAAGGAGTCGTCTGTGATGACGTCAGTAGTCACGTGGAAGCGCTCCCCAAAAACCTGATCGCCCCTCACCCATATAGGTTCACAAGAAGGCGGGGTTCCGGAGGCCTACTGTCCTGATCTGCGGTGCATGCCGCAAGCCGAGATGGGGAAGACGAACACGGTGGCGCAATAGACTGGAAGGAGACGCGTGTGTAGGTCGTGTCGGTTAGGGTAAGCGCGAAGGCTTTATATAGAACATGTCTGGGAGACCGTGGGACTCAGCCCACGTCTGAGTCGGTAACAGCCTATGTCCCATAAAGAGTGGAAACGGCTAACTCATTAACGCGTCCGTTAATTACTCGTAATTATTCCAAGATTAATTTTCCTGACTAGCAAAAATAAAGCTCGGCTCGACGAGATTCCCGCAACCCGCGGCGCGCGCGTGTCGTGACGAGGCGAGGCGGGCGGCGTCAGAGGAGGAGTGCGCGAGAGCTGCTCTTCTTCTCACACCTTAGTGAGTGGTGGAATAGCCTAGTATATAAGGAGGTGTAACTCTCACTCAACTAGCAATGTGGGACTAAAATTTGACACCACTAGCACAGCCATATGCTGCCATGCACAAATGGACCAAAGAGAATTTCAGAATTTGTCTAATGGGCCTACAACCTAAAACTCACCAAATTCCAACAATCCCCCACAAAGTCTCATTGGCACATCACCTCATTTCCATTCCAGAATATTGTTTTATATACCGGTGTGTAGTGGAGACTGTTAAGTTGAACTTCCACGTTAAACTTCATGCTACACTAGCGAGCAATTTGAATAGTAGACTATGCCTTGAACTACAAGTTTTCTGCACACTAGTTTCACACAAAATCTAGACCGGTACAGGGCTGCTGCAGGACTTCCCCGTGGTTTGGAGCTTATGCGTCATACTCCAGGGCCTTTCATGAGTTTATTAGAGAGCACCCAACTCTCACGGACTGCAACGTTTAACAATCATACTCATATAGGTGTGTTCCTCAAGAGATGTTCTGCAGGACAACATCTCTGCTTAGAAAAGCCACTTAGAACACATTAAGATAAATATCAACCTGCCATGCAGAATAAGAGAGTATTGCATCTTTATGGAGATGTAAATATAATATGGGCATACTCTCCTCTCAGCTGATCAATAGCTTGCCTCCCAGTTCTAATTCACGAGATCTCCGATCACATAGAGTGGGTTACCACAGCGAACAACTCATTATGTGGGTCTCAAACCCATCTCCCTCGATGCATTATCTATCACATTACGTGATAAACCCTTTGTGAAGGAATCTTCCAAGTTCTTAGATGTTTGGATATAATCCAACGCAATAACTCCAGAGTTTCTCAGTTTCCTGACAGATTTCAATCTTCTCTTCACATGCCTTGATGACTTCATATTATCCTTCGAACTGTTTACTTTGACAATCACAGTTTGATTATCACAATTCATTGGGATAGCGGGTATTGGTTTTTCAACCACAGGTAAGTCCATCAAGAGCTCACGAAGCCACTCCGCTTCAACAGTGGCTGTGTCTAATGATGTGAGTTCTGCTTCCATAGTTGACCTCGTTAAGATGGTCTGCTTGCAGGACTTCTAGGAAACAGCGCCACCACCAAGTGTAAACAAATAACCACTTGTGGCCTTAATCTCATCAGCATCAGATATCCAATTTGAATCACTATAACCCTCAAGTACTCGAGGATACCCAGTATAGTGAATACCATAACTCGCAGTGCCTTTCAAATAGCGCAAAACTCTCTCAACAACATGCCAATGATCATCTCCATGATTTGACACAAATCGGCCCAGTTTGCTTACAACAAAGGAGATGTCGGGCCTTGTGGCGCTGGCTAAATACATGAGCGAGCCAATGATTTGAGAATATCTCAATTGATCTTTAGCATTCCTTCGATTCTTTCGAAGTATCACACTCAAATCATAAGGCGTTGGAGAAGACTTGCAGTCGCTATACCCAAAGCGACTCAATATCTTTTCCACATAGTGGGACTGAAGCAGTGTAATCCCTCCATTATCATCCTTCAGTAGCTTGATGTTTAAGATTACATCAGCCACTCCCAAGTCCTTCATCTCAAAGCAACGAGATAGGAACTCTTTGACCTCCTCAATAACAGTAAGGTTGGTCCCGAATATCAATATGTCATCGACATAGAGACACACAATAACTCCCTCTCCCCCACCATGGCGATAATACACACACTTATTAGCTTCGTTTACAACAAAGCCTTCAGCGATTAAAGTTCTTTCAAACTTCTCGTGCCACTTCTTAGGAGCTTTCTTAAGACCATATAAAGACTTTACTAACTTACACACCTTTCCTTCTTGACCATCTACTACATATCCATCAGGCTGCTCCATATAAATTTCCTCATCTAGCTCTCCATTTAGAAAAGTTGTCTTAACGTCCATTTGATGAACGAGAAGACCATGTGAGGCAGCCAAGGATAGTAGTACTCGAATAGTGGTCAATCTGGCAACAGGTGAGTAGGTATCGAAGAAGGCTTCACCTTCTTTCTGGGTATAACCCTTGGCCATAAGACGTGCCTTGTACTTTTCAATAGTACCATCAGGTCTTAGCTTTTTCTTGAACACCCACTTACATCCTACAGGTTTGGACCCATAAGGACGATCAGTGACCTCCCAAGTCCATTAGCTAAGATGAAATCCATCTCACCACGGACATCTTCTTTCCAATAGTCAGCATCTTGAGATGCATAGGCTTCTGAAATAGAAGTGGGAGTATCATCCACAAGGTACACAGTGAAATCATCACCAAATTACTTTGCAGTCCTTTGTCTCTTGCTCCTTTTAGGAGCTTCATTGTCGTCCTCCACAGGATCATCATAGTGTTCTATCGACATAGTGGGTTCAGGAATTATAACAAATTCCTGACTAGATGAACTAGTCATCTCCTGATTTGATGAGCTAGACATACCTTTCATGGGAAAGATGTACTCAAAGAAAGTCACATCATTCGACTCCATAATCGTACCAACATGCATATCGGATACCTCGGATTTTACTATCAAAAATCTATAGCCAATGCTATGAAAAGAATATCCCAGAAAAACACAATCCACGGTTTTTGGTCCAAGCTTTCGCTTCTTGGGTATTGGAATATTGACTTTCGCCAAACATCCCCAAGTTCGTAAGTAAGAGAGTTTAAGCCTTTTCTTCTCCCATTCCTCAAATGGAGTCATGGTTTTATCCTTTACGGGAACACGGTTGAGGACATGACATGCAGTCATTAGCGCCTCCCCCCACCATTACTTGGAAAGGCCCGATGTGTCTAACATGGCGTTAACCAAATTAGTTAGAGTGCGGTTTTTTCTTTCAGCCACCCCATTTGACTGAGGTGAGTAGGGAGGCATCCTCTCATGGATAATACCATGTTCCGTACAGAATATATCAAATTAATTTGAAAAGTACTCTCCACCACGATCCGACCTTAAACGCTTGATTTTAAGATCAAGTTGGTTTTCTGCTTCAACTTTATAGTTTTTGAAGTAACTCAAAGCTTCATCTTTAGATTTCAGAAGATAAACATTGCAGTATCTAGTGGAGTCATCAATCAACGTCATAAAGTATCTTTTCCCACCTCGTGTCAACACACCATTCATCTCACAAAGATCTGAATGTATAAAGTTCTAGAGGTGCTAAGTTTCTCGGTTCTGCAGCCGTATGAGACTTGCGGGATTGCTTTGCTTGCACACAAACTTGACACTTAGAACCTTTGATAGTGGTAAATTTCGGAATTAAACTCATGTTGGCTAGCCGCGTCATGCAACCAAAGTTAATATGACAAAGTCGTGAATGCCAAATATTGGACTCATTATCATTGCAAACATGATTAATAACTTTAGTACATGAGTCTGACAAAGATAAGCGGAACAGACCTCCGCACTCATACCCCTTTCCAAAAAATTGTACATACTTAGAGATTACAACTTTATTGGACTCAAAAACCAACTTAAAGCCATCTCGACATTAGAAGCGATCCGCTGATGAGATTCTTATTGATGGAAGGAACGCGCTGCACATTCTTCAGCTGTACGGTCTTCCTCGAAGTAAACTTCAGATTTACTGTACCAATACCATGAACAGAAGCACGTGAGTCATTTCCCATCAGCACGGAGGAAGTCCTTGCGACCTGATAAGAAGAGAACATGCATATATCAGAACATACATCTGTATTAGCACCCGTGTTAATCCACCAATCAGGAGAATGACATACTGAAAGGATAGTAGGTAAAATACCGTACCCAACATCCTTCATCTCAGTATCGCTAATAACAACATTAGCGGTCTTACCGTTGTTCCCATGTTGCCGCTTGTCAAAAGCGATTAGGGCAGCTAGGAGCCCAATGATCAGGATCACCACAGACGTGGCAAGAGCCTTTCTTCTTATCATTCTTCCTCTTAAAGTTGGTGGAGTGAGTGGCCTTATTCTTGCCATCAAACTTCCCTTTGCCATCAGATTTGTTCTTATTCTTGAACTTGTGGGATTGCAAGTTTTTCTTCTGTACCAAATTGGCACTAGAAGCTCCCTCAAGTACTCGAGCACGTGTGTCCTTTGCTCTCGCCTTCTCTTCCACATGAAGAGACCCAATGAGATCCGTAACGGAAAACTCTTGTCTCTTATGTTTCAGAGAAGTAGCAAAGTTCCTCCGCATGGGAGGAAGCTTGGCAATAATGCCTCCGACCACAAAATTGTCCGGTAAGGTACACTTGAACTGCTCAAGTTCTTTGGCAAGTGATTGTATCTCATGAGATTGCTCAACGACGGAGCGCTCATCAACCATCTTGTAGTCATAGAATTGCTTCATGACATACAACTTAGTGCCAGCATCCGAGACCCCAAACTTAGCCTCGAGCGCATCCCACGCGTCTTTGCCATTGTCAAATGACATATATGGGTCAACAATGTTGTCCCCAAAAATACTGAACAGAGCCGCCATAAACATAGTATCGACTTTCTTAAAGGCCACTTCCTGCTCAGCAGAAAGATCTCCTTCAGGTTTGCCAAGAGTGGCACTATAGCAGTTTAGGTTTTTAAACCATAGAATTTCTCTTGTGCGCCATCTCTTATAGTGCATACCAACAAACGAAGGAGGCCTAGTAGTCGCGGCTACACTAGTGGAATTCAATTGCCTATAATCAGGTTTTTGGATTGTTGAAAATATAAGCAATAATCCATATGATTTAATACGAATAATAAAGTGATAAAACATGATCATACAGACATTACCAAAACTAATCATGCAGATCAACAAATTAGATGAACAGATTACATCTAAATAAGATAAACCTATCACATATACACCGAACGCTAGAATAAGGAACTCTAGCAGAATCTGAAATAAGAAGTTCAGTATTACGTATGGTAGAGTAGCGGCAGCAGCGGCCGCAACGGTAGCAGCAGTAGTAGCTGCAGCGGTGGTAGCAGCGTCGTCAGCCATGTCGTCGATGTAGAGGTTGCCGATGTCCAGGAAGAATTCCTTGTCCGGGAAGGAGTCGTCCATGATGGCGTTAGTAGTCGCACGAAAGCGCTCCCCAAAAACATGATCACCCCTCACCCGTACAGGTTCAAAAGAAGGCGGGGTTCCGGAGGCCTACTGTCTCGATATGCGGTGCACGCCGCAAGCCAGGATGGGGAAGACGAACGCGGCAGTGCAATAGACTGGAAGGAGACGCGTGTGTAGGTCGTGCCGATTAGGGTAAGCGTGGAGGCTTTATATAGAGCATGTCAGGGAGACCGTGGGACTCAGCCACGTCCGAGTCGGTAACAACCCATGTCCCATAAAGATTGGAAACGGCTGACTCATTAACGCGTCCGTTAATTAGTAGTAATTAATCCAATATTAATTTTCCTGACTAGCAAAAATACAGCTCGGCTCGGCGAGATTCTCGCAACACACGGCGCACGCGCATCGTGACGAGGCGAGGCGTGGCGAGGCGAGGCGGGCAGCATCGGAGGAGGAGTGCGCGCGAGCTGCTCTTATTCTCACAACTTAGTGCGTGGTGGAACAGCCTAGTATATAAGGAGGTATAACTCTCACTCAACTAGCAATGTGGGACTAAACTTTGACACCACTAGCACAGCCATATGCTGCCATGCACAAATGGGCCAAAGATAATTTCAAAATTTGTCTAATGGGCTAATGGCCCAAAACTCACCAAATTCCAACATACATGACTATGTACTAGTCCCAACAAGTCAGACGCCCTTTCACAACTCCTTGCAAAAGGTCTCTTGGTCATCTTGCCTAGAAGGCAGGATTCGCATGTCTCGAATGACTCCAAGTCAAACGAAGTTAGGAGTCGATCATCATGGAGCTTCTTCATGCATTTCCAACTTATATGACCAAGTCGACAATGCCAAAAGTAAGTCATATTCAGATCATTTGGTTTTAACCTTTTTATATTTACGTTATAGACCGACCCACCATCAAGATTCAAAATAAATAACCCGTTCTGAACGGGTGCAAAGCCATGAAACATATCATTCAAATATAAAGAACAACCAATGTTCTTAATATTAGACGCATAGCCTTGTCTCATCAAGCATGAGGCAGAAATGATGTTTTGACTAAGCACTAGAACATAATAACAATTATTTAGTTCCATTAAGAATCTTGAAGGTAAATGAAGTTGCATCGTGCCGACTTCCAACGCAGCAACTCTTGCTTTGTTGCTGACCCGAATGTCAACCTCGCCTCTTGCTACGCCCTAGTTCTTACCAGTCCCTGCAACGAGTTGCAGATATGAATGACTGATCCGGTATCATATACCCAAGAACTACCGGGTGCATCAGGAAGATAAAGTTCTATAACATTGCAAACAAGTGTACCTGAGTTGGAAGTCACACCTCCACTCTTGGCTTTATCCGCCAAATACTTGCTGCAATTCCTCTTCCAGTTGATACATTGCAAATGTATCTATAATTTTTGATGTTCCATGCTTGGTTTTATCTACTTTGTTGTGTTTTGTCCACACTTTGGAGTACTTTTCATATGATTTCTTGGATTAACCTATTAACAAGTGCCACAGTGCCAGCTGCCTGTTTTCTGCTGTTTTTTGGTTCCAGGAAAGTCAGAAAATCAATATTCTCGGAATTGGACCGGACAAAAGCTAAAGTTGATATTTTCCCGGAAGACTCACGGAGCCAGAAGGAGAGTCGGAGAGGGGCCACAGGGTGGCCCCACCACCCCATGGCGCGGGTCCCCCTAGGCCGTGCCAGGGCATGGTGTGGGCCCCTTGGCCTCCCACCGACCTTGCCTCTTCGCCTATAAGAAGCCTCCCGATGCATAAACCCTAAGTCATCAATCCTCCAGCCACAAAAAATTCCGTAGCGCCGCCGCCACCGAAGGGGAGATTCAGAGGATAGAAAGTCTCTGTTCCGGCACCCTGCCGGGACGGGGAAGTGCCCCCAGAGCCATCTCCATCGATCTCCACCACCATCTCCATCATCATTGCTGTTTCCCATGATGAGGAGGGAGTAGTTCTCTCTTGAGGCTAAGGGTTCTATCGGTAGCTATGTGTTCATCTCTCTCTATGCATGATCTTATTGAGATCATGAGCTTGTAATCTATAGATCTACCTTGCTACTAAAGTGCTTTATTAGATCTCTGCTCTCCCCATGTGTGTGAAAGTTACAGCGTGCTCACCATGGTGGCACTTAGGCTAGAGATTACAAATACTTGTTATGAGTTATATTTGGGGTTGGATGTCTTTATGAAATTGTGGTGTTTGTTGGACTCATCTAGTACTCAAGGTGACAGTGTGGGGTTTTCTAGATGGGAAAGGCTTACTTTGAGGTGTGTTGTTATAGCCCTACCATCGATTAGAGTGTCCAACCAGAGAGTAGTATCATAAAGAGAAGATATTTATATGAGAGTGTTCACTAGTGAAAGTATGATCCCTAGGCCTTGTTTCTAAGCATTGAAACACCGTTTGCTACTAGATCTGTTACATGTTTGCTTGCTTCCATCTTTATTTCAGTTTGCCTTTAGTCTTTTCCACTCCATCAAGCTATTTGTTGGCACCGTTGTCTTATATCCATACCACTTGTGTTTCACTATCTCTTCGCCGAACTAGTGCACTTATACACCTGATAAGTGTATTGGGTGTGTTGGGGACACAAGAGACTTCTTGTATCTTGATTGGAGGGTTGCTTGAGAGGGAATACCTTTGACCACTTCCTCCCTGAGTTCGATAAACCTTGGGTGATCCACTTAAGGGAAAACTTGTTGCTGTTCTACAAACCTCTGCACTTGGAGGCCCAACAACTGTCTACAAGGATAGAAGTGCGTAGACATCAAGCTATTTTATGGCGCCGTTGCCGGGGAGGTAAAGTAAAAGGTATTCACATGGGAGGATTAAAGAAGAAGAACCTCCCACAGCAAACGCCTATTTTCTGGCGCCGTTGCTGGGGAGGTAAGGTAAAAGGTACTCACATCCTCCGATGTGAGTGCTCGAAGTTATTTCCTTTAGATTCTGCAATTTTGTCTTTTTGTTTCTTGTTTTCACTAGTTAGGCTTAATGGAAAACAACAACAAAATTAGAGAGCTTTATAGTATTTATCTTGAGTTAGCACATGAAATGTTTGAAGAGAAAATTAAAAAACCTATGGAACTTTATTTGCATGCTAATAAAAATGTTGTTAGTATGAATTCTTTGGACACCATTGTTGCTAATTCTATGGAAAAGTCTAAGCTTGGGGAAGCTGGTTTTGATGAGCATGATATTTTTAGTGCCCCAAGCATGGAGGAGAAAATTTACTTTGATGATACTATGCCTCCAATATATGATGATTACAATGATGAATATGATATTTTCAGTCCACCTAATATTGAGGAGGAAATTAATTATGACTACAATATGCCTCCTATATTTGATGGTTATGGTGATGAGAATAATAATGATAGCTATTTTGTTGAATTTGCTCCCACTACAATTAATAAGAATGACTATGCTTATGTGGAGAGTAATAATTATTTTATGCATGTGGCTTATGATAAGAATGTTTTATGTGATAGTTATATTGTTAATTTTATTCATGATGCTACTGAAAGTTATTATGAGAGAGGGAAACATGGTTTTATGCATCTCAATAATATTAAGTTTCCCCTCTTTATGTTGAAAGTCTTGAAGTTGCACTTGTTTTGCTTTACTATGCTTGTTGCTTTGTGCTTTCATGACTTGTTTCTTTACAAGATTCCTATGCATAGGAAGTGGGTTAGACTTAAATGTGTTTTGAATTTGCTTCTTGATGCTCTCTTTTACTTCAAGTAATATTTCTTATGTGAGCATCTTCTCAAACTATCATGCCTAACTTAAAGGCGTTAAAGAAAAGTACTTATTGGGAGATAACCCAAAAGTTTTAGATGAGTCTTGGCAGTTATTACTTCAGTAATAACCGCTCCTTATCCTTTTTATTTGCTTTTTGTGCCAAGAGTAACTTCTAATGAGAGAGAAGTAATGATTGGGTAAGTTGTTGTCCTAAAACAGAGTTTTGTGCTTCACTGTAAAAAATCGTGTAAAATCTCTGTATGTCTTTTTGAGGCGTGAATTTTTGTGCTTCTGCCCCAGGTTGTTATATAACTTTCGTTAGTTCAACACTTTTTGATTTGAGAAACAGAAGGTCTTCGAAAAAATTCGTATTTACCTACTGGTCTGTTTTGATAGATTTCTGCCATTATTTGCATTTGCTTCTTGTTAGTTCCTTTTTTGAGTTCTTTTGGGGAATTGAGTTTTTTTAGGGAAGTGCTACAGTAGCTTGTGTTTTAATGGAATTTTTATTGGTGTTGAAACTGAACCCAAAGACTTATTATCTTGAGTGCACTAATGTTGCTAATAAAGATTGTGTGGAGTTTTGTATGAAGGAAAAAAATTAGGTGTATGAAAGGAATGAGTAATGAGATGAAGGATGGACTAAAGCTCAAGCTTGGGGATGCCACGTGTCACCCCAAGAAATATCCAAGAAGTACAAGTGTCAAAGCTTGGGGATGCCCAAGGTATCCCCTTTTTCATCAATAAAAATCTCAGGTTTCCTCCAAACGCTTTATTTTTATTGTTTCATGCATAGTTGTGTTGTTCTTGGAGCGTCTTCTTTTTTGTTTTAGTTTTAGTTTTTCGTTTGCTTGGTTTCTTAGTTTGCTGAATAAATTGGTTGGACCCCCTCTTTCATACATTGGTTTTCAAATAGTTTGGTTTGGTTTGGAAAAGAGTAGGAAAGTTCATGCTTATGTGGTAAAAAGAGCTTGTTTTTGACTGTGGCCTATGCTTTGTTATGCCATGCTTGATATTGTTTTGGCTTTATGCTTATTATTCTTTGCTGTAGATTTACTCGTTATAAACAATTGAGATTGCTTAATGTGCCTTGGATGAATCATGCGTTGTTTTAGCATATTAAAGCACAGTATAGTGGTATTCTCCTTTGATGCTTTATTTGGGTTGACTTGGCGCATGCTCACACCATGTTATGACTATCTCAAGTCACCATAGCCTTTATGATCCTTTATTTTTCAACTTGTAGTATAACTTTATGCTTTGATCAATGATGTTTTGTCGCTCTGTATGATTATGGCCATTATTGCTCTCTTAGTTTGTCGCTCCCAGTCTTTTGCTAGCCTCCACAACCAAGTATGAGTTCCCCTCATGCATCCAACTCCCTAAACCAAGTTATTCCAAAGAGTCCACCATACCTACCTACTAGCTTATTCTATTCCAAGTATATTCATGCTTTTGTTTATCTTCCAAATTAAACTTGTTATGAGAAAACTAGTGATTAAAGCTCTCACGAACTTGATGGCACACTTTACTTTTCTTGCCCTTAATAAACTTGAACCATTGTGTCGTCTATGTTGTATATGCTTGCACTTATTTGTTGGGGATTAGCAGAACCATGTTGTCATGGGGAATGCTTTCAACATTGCACGGGTACTTGTACCTAGTTGATATCATGCTCTTTTGTCTATGGATGTCATCGGTGTGAAATGAAAGGGGAGCTTGTAAGTCCATGGAGTTATGTATATGTGTTAGAGAAACGCCTGGGCCGCTGGTCTAATCCATGCTGACATGGTGGAAACCTGCAACGTAACCATAATGAGTTGTCTATGAAGCATTCTTCTTATAAAAAAAGTCCTATATTGAGAAAAAAGAGAAAAAGCGAAAAAAGAGATTATGAAAAGAGGAAAGAGAGAAAAAAGCACCATATTCCCATGGAAAGGGGTACCCCGTTGGCGGTTCTCTATGATACACATGTATTTACGATGACAAGAACTTACCGGTGACTAAACTTGAGTAGCATGAGGAGCGGCCCTCGTATACAAGGGACATGAGATTTCTAACTTATAATTCGTCAAGCATGTACACCATAGTTTGTTCACTTTAACCTTAATCACTTCAAGATGCTTATGATAGGGGCAATGAGAGCTGAAAGCTATAAGTACCATGATTTTTGGAAGCTCTTTATGAAACTTGAATCTCTGCTTCCTTCTATGAAGGCCTTTCTTCCACCATTATATTGAGTCTCCACCTTCTACCTTTATGCACCTACTTTGAGAGCATAGTGGCCATTCTTAGTTCTATGTGCATTGTCCCAAGACTTGTTGATTAATGCATACCTTGATATTGCTTGATTTAAACTATTTGTATCTAGTCACTCTTATGAACTTTGAAGGTGTCCTATGCAATTATATTTGCTACTCTATGAGGGACAAGCTAAATGCTATTATGCTATGTTTTCTTTATGTGGAACAAACAAACGTCTTGCAAAGCATTGTTATTCATGAATCTTTTGTTTGTGCCTTTTCATGTTGCAACATAGTTTCTTTGTCTTATTGCTAGAACTTTGTCTTTCATGTTATGATTGAAGTACTATGATCCCTGCTTTGAATGTTTTACAAATACTTTGATCAAGTTTATGATGGTTCATGTCACCTCAAAAATTATTCTTTCTTTTTATCACTTACCTACTCGAGGACGAGCAGGAGTTAAGCTTGGGGATGTTGATACATTGCAAATGTATCTATAATTTTTGATGTTCCATGCTTGGTTTTATCTACTTTCTTGTGTTTTGTCCACACTTTGGAGTACTTTTCATATGATTTCTTGGACTAACCTATTAACATGTGCCACAGTGCCAGCTGCCTGTTTTCTATTGTTTTTGGTTCCAGGAAAGTCAGAAAATCAATATTCTCAGAATTGGACCGGACAAAAGCCAAAGTTGATATTTTCCCGGAAGACTCACAGAGTGATGACTCACAAGTATAGGGGGTGTATCGCAGTATTTTCGAGGGAAGTGAAACCCAATTTATTGATTCGACACAAGGGGAGTCAAAGAATATTTATAAGCCTTAACAACTGAGTTGTCAATTCAGCTGCACCTGGAAACAATCTTGCTCACAGCAGTTTATCAGTAGCAATAGTTTTGTAGTAGGAAAAGTAAAGTAACAGCAGTAGTAAAGCAAAGACAGTAGTAACAAAAGCAGTAAACAGTGGGATTCGAGTGCGGTAGGCATAGGGATGGATGGACGGGCGTTGCATGGACAAGACAATTCACATAGCAATCAGAACATAGGGCAATTGAAGATAAATAAGATAAAGCATCCAAGTACTAGACAATCCTAGGCATGTGTTCCATATATAGTCATACATGCTCGCAATGAGAACTTGCACAACATCTTTTGTCCTGCCAGCCCGTTTGCAGCGGGGCCTCTAGGGAACTACTGGCAATTAAGGTGCTCCTTTTAATAGAGCACCGGAGCAAAGCATTAACACTCCGTGAACACACGTGATCCTCACATCAAAGCCTTTCCCTTCCGGTTATCCTGATTTCTGTCACTTCGGGGCCATTGGTTCCGGACAACAACGTGTGTATACAACTTGTAGATAAGACCAAAAACAATACTATCATAATGAATCAATAACATGTTCAGACTTGAAATCATGGCACTCGGGCCCTAGTGACAAGCATTAAGCACAACAAGTCGCAACAAAGTCATAAAGCACTAATAAAAGATACTAGGCACCATGCCCTAACAATATGATGCCATTACATGAACAATCTCATCCAATCCCTACCATCCCCATAGCCTACAGCGGGGGATTACTCACTCATAGATGGGGGAAACATGGATGGTCGATGGAGAAGCGATGGTGATGATGATGATGATGGCGATGATCTCCTCCAATTCCCCGTCCCGGCAGGGTGCCAGAACGGAGTTTCTGGTGCTGTTTCGTGGAATCTAGTGGTGGCGGCGGAGCGGAACTCCTTCTGGAAAAACGTCGAACCCCCCGAAGTTTTTAGGTCAGAAGGGTCCTAATAGGCGAAGAGAGAGGCCGAGGGGGTGCCTGGGGGGCCCACACCACCCCTGCCGCGGCCTGGCCTAACCCGCGCCACCAGGTGATGTGGCCACCCCTGGCTCTTCTCCGTCTCGTATTCTGGCTCCTGGAGTCTTCTGGTGAAATAGGATTTTTGGTATATTTTTCGGGATTTTTCCTGATAGTTGGTTTTCTACACAGAAAGTAGACACCAAGGCAATTCTGCTGAAAATAGCGTCAGTCCGCATTAGTTGTATCCAAATCACACAAGTATAGAGGAGAAACAATAGCAAAAGTGTTCGGGAAAGTAGATACGTTTTGGACGTATCAACTCCCCCAAGCTTAGCTTATTGCTTGTCCTCAAGCAATTCAGTTGAAAACTGAGTGCAATAAAAGAACTTTCACAAACACATTTGCTCATAAGATGTAAATATTCTCAGCAATGTGATCAACTACTTAGACAATTCATAATAAAGAATATGCAACCAAGTATACTTAATAGTCTTTGCAAGCTATGAAGAGATTCCAACGCAAGAATAATAAGTAGCATGAGGCACAAACATAAGCAACATTGCAATGCTCATAGAAAGGTATGATAGAGTGGTATCTCGCTTGCCTTTGATTATGAATATCAAGGCACCTCTAAAGTTCAAGTGATGACTAGAAGTAAAGATATCAAGGATACAAGCATCAAAGTCATAACACAAATAATCAAGTAATGGAACAAACACAAAGAATGACAACTATGCTCTCAAGAAGGTGCTCAGAGAATATGTGGAGACTCGACAAGTAGAAGAAAAAGTTTTGAATAATTTGAAAGGCTTCCAAATGCTGAAAGTATGGTACTCATTAGCTTTGAGCTCTCGTTGCCCCTATCATAAGCATCTTTAAATGGTTAAGGTTAAAGTGACACAACTAAGAGGATATGCTTGACAAGTTATAAATCGAAGTCTCATGCCCCTTACTTACAAAGACCGATCCTCATGCTACTCAACTTCAGTCACATGTAAGCTCTTGTCATTGTAAGTATATACGTATCATAGAGAACCGCCAACGGGGTACCCCTTGCACATGACACGGGAGCTGTCCCATAATCAAAATAACAAGGCAAGCAGACAATGAGCATCTCGGCGATCTTTTTATTTACTATGTGCATAGATTTTTATTGAGGATGCTTCATAGAATGCTCATTATGGTTATGCTGCAAGTTTCCACCATGATTAGGCATGGCTTAGGCTAGCGGCCCAGGCGTTTCTCTAACATACATACAAACTCCATGATCTTACAAGTTCCACTTTTATTTCACACCGCCGGGATCCATAAGCAAAAGAACATGATATCAACTAGGTACAAAGTACCTATGAAGCGTTGAAAGCGGTCCCCATGATACATGGTTCTGCTAACTTCAACTCATGAAGCGCAAGCATATGCGCAACAAAGATGGACGCAATGGTTCAGGTTTATTAAGTGCAAGAAAATAAAGTGTGCCATCAAGTTCGTGAGAGCCTTACTAACTTTCTCATAACAAGCAAACATTTTATTCGGAAGAAAACAAGGCATATTGAATATGCACGGAGGTAGCAAATGATGCTAATGAGTAGGTATGGTGGACACTTTGGAAATATTTGGTTTAGGGAGTTGGGAACTTGAGTAAAACATACTCGGTGAAAGTGAAGGCTAGCAATAGTAAGGGAGCGACAAACGAGAGAGCAATAGATGTCATTATCATGCTTGCAACAAAACATGACTACTCATGGCATGAAAGTGATTCAAGATCCTCAAGGCAAAATAATTCATCGAGGCTTAACTGATTATTACAGTCATGTGCATGCGTGAGCATGTGCCAAGTCAATCAAATAAACATTCAGAGGAGGATACCACGGTGTCATACCAATTTACGAATAGAGCAATGCCCCCACCACCCCATGGCGCGGGTCCCCCCAGGCCGCGCCAGGGCATGGTGTGGGCCCCCTGGCCGCCCACCGACCTTGCCTCTTCGCCTATAAGAAACCTCTCGATGCATAAACCCTAAGTCGTCAATCCTCCAGCCACGAAAAGTTCCACAGCGCCGCCGCCACCGAAGGGGAGATTCGGGGGACAGAAAGTCTCTATTCCGGCACCCTGCCAGGACGGGGAAGTGCCCCCGGAGCCATCTCCATCGATCTCCACCACCATCTCCATCACCATTGCTGATTCCCATGATGAGGAGGGAGTAGTTCTCTCTCGAGGCTAAGGGTTCTACCGGTAGCTATGTGTTCATCTCTCTCTCTATGCATGATCTTATTGAGATCATGAGCTTGTAATCTATAGATGTACCTTGCTACTCAAGTGCTTCATTAGATCTCTGCTCTCCCCATGTGTGTGAAAGTGACAGCATGCTCACCATGGTGGCACGTAGGCTAGAGATTACAAATACTGTTATGAGTTATATTTGGAGTTGGATGTCTTTATGAAATTGTGGTGTTTGTTGGACTCATCTAGTACTCAAGGTGACAGTGTGGGGTTTTTGACATGGGAAAGGCTTACTTTGAGGTGTGCTGTTATAGCCCTACCATCGATTAGAGTGTCCAACCGGAGAGTAGTTAAGAGTAGTATCATAAAGAGAAGATATTTATATGAGAGTGTTCACTAGTGAAAGTATGATCCCTAGGCCTTGTTTCTAAGCATTGAAACACCATTTGCTACTAGATCTGTTACATGTTTGCTTGCTTCCATCTTTATTTCAGTTTGCCTTTAGTCTTTTCCACGCCATCAAGCTATTTGCTGGCACCGTTGTCTTATATCCATACCACTTGTGTTTCACTATCTCTTCGCCGAACTAGTGCACCTATACACATGACAAGTGTATTGGGTGTGTTGGGGACACAAGAGACTTCTTGTATCTTGATTGGAGGGTTGCTTGAGAGGGAATACCTTTGACCACTTCCTCCCTGAGTTCAATAAACCTTGGGTGATCCACTTAAGGGAAAACTTGCTGTTCTACAAACGTCTGCACTTGGAGGCCCAACAACTGTTTACAAGAATAAAAGTGCGTAGACATCAACAGTGGCCATCCATCTTGCAATAGAAGCAAGCGGAACCGGCTGAAGGAGATGACTTAGTCCCCGAGGAAACGGTTGGGATCTCATCCTGAGCATTGCCTCCTGACTTAGCCTTCTTCTTCTTAGTCCAAGAACTCTTATTAAACTTAGCCTTATTTTGTACCACCAACACTTGGCTAGTACCTTTCTTGAGATCAACCTCTGCCTGCTTAAGCATCCCATGTAATTCAGTGAGCTTCTTATCCATACCATGCATGTGGTAGTTCGATATGAACTGACCATACACACTAGGAAGAGAGTTTGAAATTATATCCGTAGCGAACTCTTCGCTAATGGGGTAGCCAGGCCTTTCCAGAGATTGCATGTAACCAACCATCTTGATCACATGCGGACTCAGTGGATCACCATCCTTAAGCTTACAACTCAGCAAAGCTTGAGAGACTTGATACCTCTTGGTCTTTGCCTGAGACTAGAACATACTTTTGAGGCTTTCGATCATATCGTAGGCCTCAACATCCTCGAAATGCTGCCGCAAGTCCGGTTCCATGTGAGCAAGCATAAGACAACTAATTTCTTTAGACTCATCACATGTTCTACGATAGGCATTGGTTGCTGCGACACTCGCATTCTCATCCGACACATCTGGAAGCGGGTTGTCTAGAACATGGTCCCTCTTTTCTTGTTTGAGAACTATTCTCAGATTACGATACCAGTTGGTGAAGTTTGTTCCATTAAGTTTATCCTTTTCTAGAATGGTCCTCAAAGCAAAACTGGATAACTGAGGGAGACTGCTACTAGGTGCCATTATCTACAACAGAAATATGCAAAACACTTAAGACAAGTATTCATAAAAGAGCAGGCGTATTAAACATTTTAATGCTTATGCTCCCACTAGAACCAACATCCCTCTGATGGTTACTTAGTGATTCAGGACCCTAAATAAGCAAGCTAACTAGTGAGCTTTAGCATCACCGCTAGTCGTCAAGTGATCCAGGTAAGCAACTCCTTGCCAATCGGATCTTATGCGACTCCTGTTGGTCGGGTGGCATCTCATGCCCCGGCTCCCGACCGCCCTCTCCCCGAGCCCCACAACCGTTGTGATAGACCCGTCTATCTTACCAAGTGCTTCTGCTGTAAGAGTCCGACTCGAACCCATCTAGTCGAAAAGAATTGGCAGGACCTCAATTTTATGAGCCCACTACCAAGAATGTCTGACTTGTGATGGTGCAGCACCGGCGAGAAGACCGACTAGACCTTCTTTGAGGGATTAAAGTTTAATGTTGCGACCTCGGACCAATAAAGATCCTAAGTCCCTGTGAGTAACATGCTAGTCCCTAGTTCAATAGCTAGCACTTCACAGTCGATGAATATCAGGTAAAACACAAGTCATTATTACACGAATAATCCAGAGTATATTTATTACAACTTGCATAGCTTATAGCTAGCTCAAATAAAATAACGGCAACTAATTAAAACTTGAGTCCATCAACGCCTCAGGCTAGTTGCGTGAAGACCCGCGATCCCTACGCACCTTTCAATCTTCGGATTCTGCACATAAGACGTGCAACCAACAAGTTGGGTCAATACTTTGAATGTATTGGCAAATTACACCAAGGAAAGAGTAAGACTATCACTACATGCAAGGCTAAGAGTAGGCTCTGGGATTCATTTGCGTAAAGCCAATTTTATCAATGTAATAAGAAAAGAGGAAGGAAGTTTTCCCTACTTTGTAATCCTTGATAAATAGTATAGGGTCGAATGGAACACGTGGATATTACTCACCAAGAGCCCAATCAACCTAGCACTTGGATATTACGCACCAAGTTCCCAAAATCCCACCCAATGGCGATATTACTCACGCCTTGGGGTTTATAAAACGTTAAGTTTGGAAAAGAGAGAGGAAGTTCTTTCAGAGGCTCCATCCTTCAGATGCTCAAAATTGTTCTGTTTCCGTGAACACAGCTGATCGATCAGATTGCAATACTCTCGAGAGGTTGTGCACTTTCCCCACAATCCACGATCAAGTCCTTTTTCAGACAAGACCATGGCGAAGCCTTCCCTTAGTAGCCCCTCTACCAGCTGGATCCAACCGTGCCAAGAACCTCCAAATGTTCGTACCCCGGTGAGGTTTCCCACTAAGTACTAAGCCAAGACAGAGCCCATATGTATTGTGGTTGCACTGGAAGCTTCTGAATTCTGAGGCATGGTAGACTTCTTTGATTCCTGGGTGGCCGTCCTCCACCAATTATCTACTCGTTGACCCGACAACCATTCCGCCTAGAAGGAAAACTTAGTTTTATTTTGAAGGGGGTCTTGAGAAGAAAATATCGCTCGAGAGAGCTCTCGTACTTAGAAAATTCTTGAGTCTTTCGAACCCTCCCAACGGTACTTGATATATATAAGTATATAGCATAGCAAGCATAACTTAGAAAAACAGGATAACCTATTGGGATGGAAAATCCTAAGCATAGAGCTACTCATGTCATACTACAAAACTGCACTTGCAAAATAGTACTAAGAAAAATCTACCAAAATCCTACACATGCATGCTACAAAATTTGAAGAGTAAAACATGCATAGTCAAAACTGGGACATAAACATGAACAAGTGGTGTAACTTGCCTTGATCCGAGCAGCAATCTACACAACAGTACTCCTCAGCGCACTCCGAGCAATCTAACGAAACAAACATGGATCCAATCACAATTTGCACAAAACAAGTCACGAAGTCAATTATGCATGCATGCAACATGGTAATATGCAAGGATGGATTCAGTTTCGACCAAGGGTTTTAACCAGGGGTGTTGTTGGGTTGGGTATGTCATTAGAATCGATTCCCCATGGTTTTTAAGTATTTTGGGTTAAACCCTAAATAACCAAGCTCAAAACTAGATCTACAACTCCAATCTACCACGAGACAGATCTGAACACCCTAAGCATGATAAGACAATTTTCTACAGAAGGTCTCGTCGAAACAAAGCAAACGCAACAAGAATCAACTAAAACGGAGTTAAGGATAATTTTCTAGAATTAAAATAATCTAATCTAAACTTTAAATCCTACTGCAAGATTGCTATGACAAAACAACAATATTATTGTAGACCTGTGTTCTACTCGAAAATATGAATCCAACGGTATATTATACGCAAATTTTGGACTAATACTCGAATTTCTATGGAATTTACAAGATTGGAGCAATTTCTGCCTATTTAAAATAAAAACAAAAGGTTGCCAGCGACGTGGCGACACGTGGCGGCCCGGGATTGGCCAGCGATGCGCGTGTGACGTCGACGCGGTGCTGACGCGGCAACGACGCGGTGGCTGCCACACGGTGCAACGCGATTGGCCGGCGCGGTTCGATCGATTAGAGCCATTGGATGTAGATCCAAAGGTCGGAGGGAGGGCTTACCGTCGGCGGCGACGACGGTCGGCGGCGGTGCGTCGGCGGCGAGGTACGGCGGCGTGGCGGTGCTCGTCCGGCCCGACGAAGTAGTCGACGGCGATCGGCTCCTCGTCGTGGCTGCGTTCCCGGGGGCGGCTGCGGCTCCTCCTTCCCGAGGCGACGACGGGCGGCGGCTGGAGGCGGCGGAGGCGGCGGGGCTCTGGCGAGAGATTGGCAGCGGCTCGGTGGCGGTTAGCGGAAAAGGAAACTAGGGTTTTTGGGGAGGCGTGCCGGGGCTTATATGGGCGCGATTTCTTGGCGCGGGGACTACGGAAACTACTCCGAATCGGCCGGCGGCGGTTGTGCCGACGCGGAGGTGGCGGCGTGCTCGAGCCGGACTCGGGGGAGGAGGATGACGGGTGGGCCCGGTCTATCAGCGGCTGGCTGGAGGCGGGCTGGTTGCTGGCGGGCTGCGGCTGGAGTGGCCCACGCGCTGCGCGCCGCCCACCCGGCCAGGCGGCGGTAGGTAAGCCCCGGGCTGGCTCGGCCGGCCCGGTTAGGTTAGATTTCTTTTTTTATTATTCTTTTTATTATTTTCTATTTTGCTATTTGTTTAATAACTTTTGCAAACGGACTCCGAATTAGACGAAATTTGTTTCTAAAATTTTGTAAAAAGAAGAGGGTTAGAGTATGACTATAAAATAAATTTTTTGCAAGGGTTTTGGTGGTTCAAGAAGGTTTTACCCTTTTTGTCTATATTTGACCATGGGATTTAGGAAGAATATCAATGCAGTTTTTAATATGTGATGGCATGATGCAACGATATGATGCATGCTTCTAGTAACATCTGAAATTGAATTTTTTTGGGATGTTATATTTAACCACTACGAGACATAACAATAACACAAAATAATCCAATTATAATGTGAAATGGTATGGCTCCCTTCATGGCGATCTCCATCTCCATGAACCTGTTCGTCATGCATTTGGCTGCAGTGTCCTTCAAGTCCTCCAAACATGCTACACTAGCACTAAGGAATATACAATAAGATGTCATCTTATGCCGACACGCAGGTCGTTATACAATAACAGTGATAACACTTTGGCTCCAGCCGGCTGACAAACCCGTGATACACAGATCATGTATGGATTACACACATCACATGCACATAAGCCATACCATTCACAACTTCCTGCAAAACCAAGTTATGCATAGATACGATATCTACCGGCGTTGTGAACGTCGCAACGACATCTAATGCGCTATGACAGGGCGAAGCCGGCGGCCCCGCTAGCCGGATAGCGGGCAGGGATCGAAGGGGCAACGCCCGACGATTTTTCCGAAATCACAGATCTAATCTGCATTCCAAACCATGGATTCCTTCATTGGATAAAACACTTTTACCCAAATCTGATCCCTATGTAGATCTGACCAATCTCATTGATCATCCGCACCTGATCTTCCATGCACCCCCGAGTGCAATTGATCCAATCAATCTTGCACAAAACCGATACCCTAAGTGGATCCTATCCACCACCTCATGCATATCACATACGCACTGAACTAGAGCCTAAAACCAGAAGCTTTCGCTCTGATACCACTGAACGGCCACACAGAGATAAACAAAACTTTTTCCCTAACGCGGAACTCCCATGATCTAGTTAAGGTTATAGGCCACGAGATTACCGCTAGACGAATAGATGTGAAAGTTGATGTAGCGCATCGAAGTAGTGCCAAACGATCCCGGACATCCCTTCCGAATCCCACGAACTCCTTCGTCAAATCCCCACGAGCTACCCTGTCTCTAGCACCGCACGTGCAACGCCTCTACCGATATCCACACATATAGGAAGGAGATTCGGACAGAGGATTGCTAGATCTTGTCTAGACCAAAATGGAAGTGGAGAAAGTGACGGCTAGGTCAGGGACTATCCCTTGTCACTCCACTTATATACACTCCTAGTTGGGCTCAACGCTTGAGGCCCATCTAGGCTATACTCCAATCTCCATATGGATCTAATCCACATGGGCTCCTTACCCTTAAGTGTGTGACCCTGTAGGTTCACGTGCACCCGGACACGACATGAGATACTCCTCCAAGTATCCCGTCATGGCTTTGAGTCCAACTCACTTCCATGAACACTTGGTCTCAAGTCGATAGATGGTAGCGGCCTCTAGCACGACGTGCCAACTCCCAAGTGTCGTAAAGTCAGAAGACGAACCTTCAATATGACTTTCGTTCAAGTCCCTTTGCCTCACGATATACCTGTTAAGCTATAGGCGAGTAGTTTCCATCCCTTTAATAGCTTAACTCTCTTCTCGTACCATGATATGTGATTCACTGGACTAACTCTTAGTCCGACTCCTCAGTTAACACTTAACTGAGTAACACATGGCCATGCTTCCGAATCATATCACACGAGAGGGCCTAGAGAATATCTCTCCATTACGGAGGGGCAAATCCCATCTTGGTAATCCATGTCACACAGCTTGCTTCACAACCAACCCGAACTCTACCTTTATAACTGCCCATTTACAAAACAGCGTTTGATAGAACCTAAGTTGGCGATCCACACCTCAGATCATGCAATCACCTCAGGTCAAAGGATTCCATTACTTGAGACTGCAAATGACAAAATGCTCGTTGCATCTCAACTGTGGGTCAGTCCGGCTCGCTAAACTCTTTAGCCGAACCAGTGTAAGTCGGAATAGCATCACCATGCCCATGACAAGTGGAACCGTGTTATCAGCCGACTTGCACATTGGTCTAAGTTGTGTGACCAACACAACCTCAACTACCAAGGACAATCTAATATGAACAATCATGAATACATAGTTCCACAATTGAATCACGTATTCAGTGATATATATCTGATGTTCATATAAGGACAACATTAGTACTTTGGGAAATATCATCAACCATGATTGTCTCTAGGGCATATTCCCAACACTAACTAGCAAGTATAGGAAATTGGAAGAGAATCATGAAATGCTCTCGGGCTCTCATAATGATCTTCTAATCTCCTATGATGGGTTAAAGTTAGCTCGTGAGGCAAGTATCACTAAGGTAACATCTTGTGAGCCTCATTTAGACATTAGCACAACTTCTACTCACAATGCTACTTTGCCATGTGCTAGTCCTAGTGATCCTTCTTGTAATACTATTGATAAACCTTGTGTTGGATTACTTGCTTTGCTTTGTTGCTCTAACAATGAAGATTCTACTTCCTCTAGTACCTCTATTTCTACTAACCATGTAGAGGAAATTAAAGAGCTCAATGCCCAACTTACTTCTTTGAAGAAAGACTTGGAAAAGAGTCATGGAAGCAAATCCACACTCGATAAAATTTTGAGTGTGCAAAAATACCCCAATGATAAAAGTGGACTTGGATTCAACTCCAATAACAAGAACAAGTCCACGAGCAACAAGAAGAAGGGCCAAGACCAAGTTAAGAATTCAGCCAAGATTATTTGCTTCAAGTGCAAGGTTAAAGGACATCATGTAAGATCTTGTCCATTGAAGAAAAAGCCCTTGAGTGAGAAGCAACAAGGGAAGCGGCCACAAGTTCAAGGCCAAGTCCAATCTCAACCTCAAGTTGAAGCTAGGCCACTTCCTAAGAAGAATCAAGATAAGGCTCCCCGAGCCAACAAATTAATGAAGAAGAGAAAGGGGAGCACTTGTTGCTACATATGTCGTGAGAAGGGGCACTTTGCCTCTTCATGTTCAAACGGTACCTTATCTAACCCTATCATTGTTGATGATTATTATTCTCTTGGGAAGGATAAGGATGGCAATGTGTTTGCCAAGTTTGTTGGAACTCAATGGTGTCAAGAAACGAACCATTTGGGTTGCCAAGCCTATTATGACTAACCTCTTAGGAACCAACTTGGTTGGGGACCAACAAGATCAAACTTGATCAATAGGTGTTTTTGGAGGGCATTGGATACTTGGCTAACTCATGAAGAATTAAGGGATCTTCATATATTATATTTTATAAAGCCAAGTTATAAGGATTATCATCTCCCTACCATATATCCAATGTGCCTCGTTGCGGTAACTCGAACTCAACTCTTTTATATTGTAAGTTACTTGCCCCTTTACATGTTTTGGTTTTGTACCAAGTATGTGTTTCTATTTGTCGTGCCTCATGCTTGCTTATTTTGTGTATTCAAGTATGTCTATGTGTTTGGCATATCATTTACTTGTGTGTTTTGCTTTGAGCCTCTAATGCATCTTGATGATGTCTTTTTTGGCTCTTTTCAAGTGGTTAATGGAACATCCCATTTTGGGGGAGTGATATGCCTCGCACATCTCTCAAACCTTAAATGTGTGTACATGAGTACTACCACTTAGGATTGATATTGCAAGCTTATCTAGTCACTATGTGGTGTGTCATACTCATGAGAAATTCAAATTATAAATGTCCATTAATTATCTCTAGTTGAGGTTGTTTTTCCTCTTATTAAGAAAATTTTAATACCACATTATGGGGGAGTAATATGCTTCTTTTGCATATCACAATCCTAGGAAATGTGAACATATGAGGTGGTGCCACTTAGAGTTGATATTGTTGATTATATTGTATCTAGGTGGCATGTTAGATCAAACAAGGTCCTAAATTTTGTTAGAAGCTTTTATTGCTCGTCTTTTCGGTTTTTGCTTGAGTAAGAAATTCTTGGTGTGGCCTTCCTCAAATGCATATCTCTATATCTTATTTGGGAGACCATTTGCTTCAAGTTATTCTAGTCATTGCTTTGCATGATTGTGTGACTAGTTGAAGCTATCAAGAATCTCTATCTTTGCATAGTGCTTAATCTTTTTATTCCTATCCTACGCTTTTTATTGTGAAGATTTATCTTTAATATCCGTGCAATATACCATCGAATATAAATTCCAATACACTCATTGTCTTCGACAATTGATATACTTGGGTGTGGTAGCATTTGTGGATCATCTTCACCTTGGATTTCACCTCTTATTGCCTTTTTTTCTTTCCAAAAATTGTTGTGGCTCCCATTGTCTTCCTTGGCTTTTGAAGATCTCTTTGATGGTGTTTTTGGTTATTATCATATGTGTTTTTAGTGGAAGATAAACCTTTCCTTCTCGGAACCTTGTGCCATTATGAAAAGTGTTAAGGGTTTGGTTTATTTGTTGAAACTTTACTCTTTTGGGAGTTTGTTATCTCATTTTTTTCTTCTCTATGTTATTTTCTTGAATGAGATAAATCTCTGAGCATTTGTGTTTTTATCTCATCTTTTATGCTCAATAGTTTTTTGCTTGGTTCATTTATTGAACTTTGTTGAACAAATCTTGTGTTGATTTGATTCTTTGATATAGTTTGGACAACAAATGTGTTTTGTCACACCTTGTATGCCTTCATGAATATTTTGGTGTTTTGTCCAAATTATATATTCATTGGTTCTTGAAAGTCTCGTGCATGCATGTTTACTAAATGTATATCTTATATCATGTTTTGCTTTATTTGATCCAATATATATG
This sequence comes from Avena eriantha, assembly GCA_910589775.1. Taxonomy (NCBI): domain Eukaryota; kingdom Viridiplantae; phylum Streptophyta; class Magnoliopsida; order Poales; family Poaceae; genus Avena; species Avena eriantha. Next base: position 70,097,071 of record OU342741.1, read on the forward strand.
GTATACTCCATCAAATCCTTAAACAACTATGATGTGCATGAAATTCAAATTTCATCTCTAAATATGCACATATTTTTATTTAGTATGTCCTATGTGTTGTGGTTAGTCTAACCACTTTGGACCCAATAAGTTTGGGGACCAAGATGTACTTGAATGTTGTTTTAGGTACATTGGAGATGCAATGGATACTTCTCTCATCTATAAGTAAGGTGTTGTCACCACATGATAATTGGAGCCAAGCTAGGACGACCGAAGAATTCTTATCTACTACATCATACCATTGCTATCTCGGTAACGAGTATCTTATGCATGCATACTATTCTTCCATCCAATCTCTTGTAGGTTATATCTTAGCATGAATTTATTTGTTTGAAAATGTTGTGGTTCTTGCAAGGATCTTTGAAAGACTTCTCTATCCTTATTTCTTATGTGAGTAATTTGAGATGATGCATACTTTGGGGAGTATATAAAATCATGTTCATGATTCACCAATTCCAAATATGCCTTCTAGCAATTTATTGCATATCAATTCCTCAGGGTACTCTCATGTGCAATATTGTTAAAATTGCATTGAATCCTTCCTTTTGATATTTGTTGCCTTTTCAAAATATCCCAACTAGCATTAGTTCCCTTAGTGTTAGTTGTGATGTTTTTGAGGTTTTTTGTCGTGGTGGTGTCACGGCAGATGCCATGGATAGGCTAAAGTTGGGGACTAATACACGCTAGGGGAATCCAGGGAGGTATAGTGAAGTGATTCTCCACACAGAAGTTTGTATTGATTTCCTTCCAAGGTTACAAGTGCTCCTAGAGCTGTATTGGCGAGAGGAGGAAGAAGGAGCTCTCTTACTCTCACCCACAGATCACACCTGAAACCCTAAACCAAAACAGAATAGCAGAGAGACCAACCCCTCCTACAGAAGCCCTAGCCCCCCTTTTATAGAGGAGGCGCGGTTCCTGCCTAGGGCATACGCCCAAAGTGGCAAGCCGACCGGGGTGCTTTTTCCCTGCGTCACACATGCTTTAGCTACGTGAGCCTCTACGGCGCCCGCGTCAGCCGACATGGGCATCGTCACCCTTGTCGGCCACGCCCCGGTGGTCCTGTCCTTGCTTGCTTCGCTCAGGTAGTGCGTACCGGGGCTCCTTTTTGACCAGCAAGATTCCTTCCTTCTCCTAGAAGCCAATCATGACCCGGATCACAGCTGACCCGGGCACCCCTGTTCCTGCGTACATGTAAACATACACTTCCGACTTACTGCGTAAGTCGGTTGAGACAATGTTAGGCGATCACCCCCGGTCTGGGTTACTTCGTGATCCGGCCTGCCTTGAGGTGACCCGGCCAGCATCCGCTTTGGCCTTGCCGAACCTCGGCTAACTCGGCCTTCATACCCCGGTGTGATCCTACCCGGGGGTATCCCCCCAACATTAGTCCCCGAAGCTGGTGCGGTCTTAGATGCCTTGGCCACTGAGGCCACATCAGGTTCAATCTTTACCTCGGATTGTATGGATTTACGTTCCCTTCACACATTTCAATTTTTCACTTGCCGGCCGGGTTACCACAGTTCCATCCGGGTCTTGCTTCCTTCTCTCGTACCCCTAACCCATGTGAGGGGTAATCATTATGTCGTCTTATTTTAAGGGCCTGCATAGTAACCGCCGCAGTAATTGTCAGTTATCACTGTGCACGGGTCACGTCATGCCTGCCTCCTCGTTTACCACATCAGCGCGTCGCGTCACTGGATTCTCTCCGCCCTGTGGTCCTCCGTGTGGCTCCCCACTGATTGGTACGTCGCTTCCACTTTACAAGTTGTAGATAATAACCATTAGTCCCCGAGCCTCCGGTGGAGTAACTTGTTACTCGGCCGGATGCTCTTTTAGAAAACTAACGTAGCTCCATGAGATCTTCGAATATGCACACACCTAGAGCTAGGTTAAGTTCCACTTGGCCCGGATTTTGTATACTTCGAACATGCACACACCTAGAGTCGGGTTAAGTTCCACTTGGCCCGGATTTTAGTACACTTCGAACATGCACACACCTAGAGCCGGGTTAAGTTCCACTTGGCCCGGATTTTGTACACTTCGAACATGCACACACCTAGAGCCGGGTTAAGTTCCACTTGGCCCGGATTTTGTACACTTCGAACATGCACACACCTAGAGCCGGGTTAAGTTCCACTTGGCCCGGATTTTGTACACTTCGAACATGCACACACCTAGAGCCGGGTTAAGTTCCACTTGGCCCGGATTTTAGTACACTTCGAACATGCACACACCTAGAGCCGGGTTAAGTTCCACTTGGCCCGGATTTTAGTACACTTCGAACATGCACACACCTAGAGCCGGGTTAAGTTCCACTTGGCCCGGATTTTAGTACACTTCGAACATGCAAACACCTAGAGCCGGGTTAAGTTCCACTTGGCCCAGATTTTGTACACTTCGAACATGCACACACCTAGAGCCGGGTTAAGTTCCACTTGGCCCGGATTTTAGTACACTTCGAATATGCACACACCTAGAGCCGGGTTAAGTTCCACTTGGCCTGGATTTTAGTACACTTCGAACATGCATCAAGCTGACTTAAGTTTCTGTATCCCTTTTAGGTGACCACCAACCTCCGGAGTGCTGAATTCCAACGCTTGCTGGATACCCACAAGAATTTACGTGCAAAGCAGGCTGCACTTATTGCGGAATACGAGAAGAGGGGTAAATTTCTTCCTTAACGCTCCTTCGTTTGGCTTCATTTTCCTTTGCCGGACTAACCTGATTGCTCCGTTTCTGCAGCTGGGGTGGAGGCTGAGAACAATATAATGCGGAAGAACTTGGAGCAGATCAAGGGTACGTACTTTTTGTCTGTCTTTACCGTGCTTTCCATTGGCTTTTCCTCCTTGGCTCGGCAAACATTCATACCTCGGCACTGCCGGGCCAACACACTATTTTAGCATCGCTTGAAGATAGTGTGCCCGTGCCTGATATGATGCTGCATTTTCTCAAACAAGCAGGGCAGCACCAAGCCGAGCTAAAGAAGAAAGATGATGAGCTCGCCCTCCTCCGGACCAAAGACGATGAGATAGCCAAGCTCAAGGATGAGATGGCTAAGATGAAGGCGCAGCACCAAACCGAACTAAAAAGAGCTGGCCAGGACTACACCAAAGAACGTGAGCGCCTCAAACTCCAAAATGCTAAGGACCGTGAGCTTCTTCAGGAAGCCGAGGTCAAACTTGAGTCGTCGAACGCCGAGCTTGAGCAGCTTCGGAAGAGGCGTGATGCTTGTACCAAGGAACTGACCCGGATTCACAGCCACATCTCACGTAATTTCTTTTCCCTTATCCGCCTTTTTCCCCGGGTTACTTCATACTTCTTGTTTTCTCAAGTTCGTCCTTTGCCTTGTTCCCAGGCCACTTTCTAGAGGGTACTGCTATTGCAAGTGCTGCTGTTGCCAATTTCCGCCGAGAAAGGGGTACTCCCGTCGCTCCTGACGGTGAGGGCATTCCCTTTGACATGGAGGACCTATTGGTCAGCCTGTAGTCTCGCGTGGAAATCATTAAGAACTACGGCAAAGATCTTCTTGATGTTTCAGTCCGAGTCTTCAACACTTTCTAGCCCGCCGACGACGCTCCGGAGAGAGTTACACATCTCGCTGAAAAGCTTTCGGAAATCGAGACCCAGATCGACCTCTGGAGAGAGTCCGTTGGACGTGCCGCAGCTGATACCATCCTTCACCACATTCTGACGTGGTATGAGAAGATAGATCTCAGCCTCCTCACACGTCTGCGCACAGGATCCAAATGGACAAACGACCCGGAGTGGGTAGCTCGGCGTCAGGCTTGCGCCCACAGCCTCATCAAATATGCCCCCATTCACGAATGGACTGAAGGTCTGAGCTTCCTGGAAGTCGCTGGCAAAGAAGAAGTTGAGAACGTTGAAGATGACTCGGGTGAGGACAAAGAGGACACTGCCTCGGATATCGAAGAGGGCGACGATGATGCCGAATTTCCTCCGGCTGCTCCCTAAGTAAAAACGCTTGAAAACTTATGAGATCCCCGGTATGTCGGGTGGAATTGTATTTCAAACATATGTGATATTTTGCTACTAAGTGCTTATGCCGGAGTAACTTGGGCGTAGTCCCCGAGTTCCTTTTTCTTGTTCGTTCAATCTTTTGGCTCGGATTGTGTCTACCTTGATTCGGTTTTACAACTTACGAATCCGAGCTTCAAAATTGTTCTAACAATACTGGGAAACTTTTAGACTTATCTCAAAAATAAAATTGTATAACAACTTGGAAATGAATACGGGGTTAGTCCGAAACACAAACGTCGGCTCGAATAAATTCTTTTCCTTAGTCGTTTTTCATGTGCTACGCAATTCCAAACTTGTTCTCTTGCTTGCCATGAAGCCAATTCTTGTTGGACAGCAGCAAGTCAAAGAGTTGGGTTTTTGATGCTCACACACTACTAATCCGAATTAAGTAGAATAATTTATTCTAGCTGACGCACAAAAATAACAAACATTATTAAGGCAGTCCCCGAGTTACTGCTCGAGGTGCCAACATTTCATTGATAAGCTCATTGCCGACATACATACCGACATATGAGATGACTCGAATACATACACTTCTTAGCTAAGTGTAGAAAGGACGAAGTAGAGCTATATTCCATGGTCGCTTAGATTCCTCTCCGGACCTGTCCGCCTTGTTCTTTTCCTGTGGCTTTGCATCTATAAGATAGTAAGAATCGTTGTGTAATGCTTTGCTCACGATGAATGGCCCTTCCCATGGGGGGATAATTTATGCATTCCAGTAGTACGTTGTACCAACCGGAGCACCAAATCGCCTTCCCGAAAGACTCGGGGGCACACTTTCCGGCTACGATAGCGTCGGAGATTTTGCTGATATATGGCGGATCTGGACAGTGCCAGTTCTCTCGCTTCTTCTAGCAGATCAACATCATTTTGCCGGGCTTCTTGCACTTCGGCTTCTGTGTATTGGGTGACCCTAGGCGAATCATGCTCTATGTCGGCTGGTAATACAGCTTCTGCCCCATATACCAGAAAGAATGGCGTATAGCCCGTTGATCAATTCGGAGTTGTTCTTAAGCTCCACAGTACCTCTGGTAGTTCTTCTATCCAGCACCCCGCTGATCTTTGCAGCGGCTCAATGAGCCTGGGTTTTATCCCGGATAATACTAATCCGTTGGATCTTTCCACTTGTCCGTTCGATGCGGGGTGGGCTACCGAGGCTACGTCTAGCCGGTTCCTCTTATCCTAGTAGAAACGCGCAAATGCTCCTTCCGCAGAATTCGTGCCATTATCAGTTATGATACTGTGAGGGTAGCCGTATCTCAAGATGATATCTTTGAGAAACGTTACGGCCGTAGCCCCATCACATTTTCTTATAGGCTTTACCTCAATCCACTTCATAAATTTGTCCACCATTACCAGAATGTGAGTCATATTTCCCCTTGCTGGTTTGAACGGGCCAACCATATCCAAGCACCATACGGCAAATGGCCAAGTGATTGGGATGGTCTTGAGTTCCGGCATTGGCATATGTGTCTTGGTAGCATACCTCTGACAACCATTACATTTTCTCACCAGATCCTCCGCTTGCTCTAAGGCACTTGGCCAGTAGAATCCATGCCGGAAAGCTTTTGCTACCAAGGCTCGGGCTGAGGCATGATGCCCGCACTCCCCCTGATGTATATCTCGGATGATTTCAAGCCCTTCTTCCGGGTCAACACACTGCTGGAGGACATTGGTCACACTTCTTTTGTATAGATCGGAATTGATGAGCGTGTAGGCCTTTGCCCTCCTCTGTGTTTGCCTGGATAGCACCTCCTCAGTGGGTAACGTTCCATATTTCAGGAATTGAAATATAGGTAGTGCCCAAGCCGGTATTGGTCGCACGGGGAACACGTCCTCGTCTATCTCCATCTGATCCACGACATAACTTCAATGGGATCACGCTGAACAGTCCCTGGGTTTTGCGAAGCAGTCCCCATGTGCACAGCTCCGGATTCGGTGTCCTCGGGACATAGATTGACTCGGATTCTAGGGATGGCCTAATCGATGGTTTCCTGAGGTGCTCTAACGCTACACCCGGTGGAATTGCTTGTCTGGTTGACCCGAGCTTCGACAGCATGTCGGCAGCCTCATTTTCCACCCGGGGTACATGATGAAATTCGCATCCCTCAAAGTAACCAGATATCTTCTGCACATGAAATCTGTTGCATACCTCGTCCGGCACTGTGCTCTTGCCTTAGTATGTTCCGCTGCTGCGGTTGTCCTGCTCCAGCTGAATTTCACTGTCCGGCATTGCCGTTGACAACGTTCCCCTGACCGGCATTGCCTTGGTCGCGGTTACCTCAGCCAGCTTCGCCTCGGCTCACACTCCGTCGATCATCATTTTTTTGCGCTTCTTTTCCTTTCCCTGCCCGTGTCGGGTCATACGGGACGATCTGTTTGCTCCGTTTTGCCGAGGTTACCACCTCTTCTCTCCTTGGACCTCCATGTGGGGACGATGCGGCTCCAGCGGATTTCTCCGGGTTACCCACCACCGAATGGACGATCTTGGAGGCTCCAGCTCTCTCCGGGTTAGCCCTGAGCAGTTCCTCGTTTTGCCTATTTGCAATCCGAATCAGCTCGTTAACCCTATCTTGCTGTCTTTGCCGGGCTTCACCCGTCAGTCCCTCTAACTCGGACGCTGCTGCATCCGCTGCTCTGAGGTTCTTGGCCGGGGTACTATACCTCGGCAGCCCCACGGACAAACAGTTTTCTGATTCCTTAATTCCAGCATCACCCTCTCTGTTCATCTTGCTCATGAGATTTCTCCCTTTCACTTTTACATTATCAACTTTGTTCGCCTTCGCGTACTCACGCAGCGTCATGTTCAACGATTGCTGGGCCGCGGCTATTTTCTTTGCGCCCTCTAGTATTTTCTGCCTAGTTTCTTCCAGCTCGGCCTGTGCATGAGCCGGATCTGCAGCTGCTACTACGAGGTTTGCCAAGCTGTCCATCGCCTCTCTCAACACATTTTCCGGCCTCTCCAGCGGAGGACCTCTACCTTTCCTCGGTGCCTTGGGCGTTACCTCTGGATCTGGCGCCGGATCCTTGCTTGCGCCCGCACCTGGCGCGGTCATCATTACCTTTGCACGGTCCGGGGAACAAGCGATACGCGCCCCGTGAGCCACAGTGAGGGGCGGTTCGCCTGCTTCGATGACGTGGCGCAGATGAACGCCAGACACGTCCGCCGCAACGTAGACCTTGTGCGCGTCGAGCTTGACGAAGATGCCGTTGCGCGGAAGAGGGTGCATGCCGAAGCAGCCTACGTTGTCGCTGATGAAATCCCGCGCTCCAAAGCGCTGAACAAGCCCGAAGACGATGCGTTCGCCGGTGGCGATGAGGTTTCGGTCCGAATCTTGACCCCTGCTAGCGCCGCTAGCCCCACGGTGGGCGCCAACTGTCGTGGTGGTGTCACGACAGATGCCATGGATAGGCTAAAGTTGGGGACTAATACACGCTAGGGGAATCTAGGGAGGTATAGTGAAGTGATTCTCCACACAGAAGTTTGTATTGATTTCCTTCCAAGGTTACAAGTGCTCCTAGAGCTGTATTGGCGAGAGGAGGAAGAAGAAGCTCTCTTACTCTCACCCACAGATCACACCTGAAACCCTAAACCAAAACAGAATAGCAGAGAGACCAACCCCTCCTACAGAAGCCCTAGCCCCCCTTTTATAGAGGAGGCTCGGTTCCTGCCTAGGGCATACGCCCAAAGTGGCAAGCCGACCGGGGTGCTTTTTCCCTGCGTCACACATGCTTTAGCTACGTGAGCCTCTACGGCGCCCGCGTCAGCCGACATGGGCATCGTCACCCTTGTCGGCCACGCCCCGGTGGTCCTGTCCTTGCTTGCTTCGCTCAGGTAGTGCGTACCGGGGCTCCTTTTTGACCAGCAAGATTCCTTCCTTCTCCTAGAAGCCAATCATGACCCGGATCACAGCTGACCCGGGCACCCCTGTTCCTACGTACATGTAAACATACACTTCCGACTTACTGCGTAAGTCGGTTGAGACAATGTTAGGTGATCACCCCCGGTCCGGGTTACTTCGTGATCCGGCCTGCCTTGAGGTGACCCGGCGAGCATCCGCTTTGGCCTTGCTGAACCTCGGCTAACTCGGCCTTTATACCTCAGTGTGACCCTACCCGGGGGTATCCCCCCAACATTTTTATTTTTCTTTGGTGAAGTTCATTGATATACCATGAGAGAAAATAGAGCCATGGGCTATATATGTACTTAAGCAAAATATCATTTTTTGGTATATCTTATGACTTCCTCTTGGATATGATGTTTTCTTATTTTTATTAACCTCTTATGTGTGGATGTTTCTTTGTGGATTATTATCATGTTTTTACAACTTAGAAACTTATATACACGAGAGTGTTAATCTCTCGCCTTGATATCCTCGCTCTTTGCCAACCATCTCTCTTATCCTCTTGGTTTTTAATGGTTTTGGCAAGGTCTTGATTTATAAGTGCTCGGTCTACTTTTATTTCATCTTTACACACTCATATCTCATATTTGGTTTATTTTGGAATTAAGCTTGTCTTGACAAGTGTATTGATTTATATCTCTACTCCTTGTATCTTGGTTGTGTTATAAATGACATAGAGGGAGTGAGGATTCTATATTTGTTTTCTAGTGTATTCAAATGAAACAACTAATTTATGCACAAACCTTGGGGGAACATCCTTATTTCATTTAGAGCACTATTTGTCCATTTGTTTTTCTAGATCTTTTGATTGCTTGCTTCATCAGTTGAAGTTTCTTCACCTTATTATCCTTTTAGCAAGATTTGATCCTCAATATAGTTGATTTCCTCCAAGTATTTGTCATTGGATATGTTCATATGATTTCACCCATATTATGAGAAATGCATACCTTGGGAGGAACTTGAACTATATTGGCCTTCTAACTTTGTCATCCATTTTGGCACTTGTTTTCAATGGGGGAGAAGTTTAGGGGTTTTGAAGGGAAATGGTTTTCTACTTAAGATTGGTTTGTTCTTAAGTGGTTTCCTTTCATGCATTTCATCTTTTTTATGTTTTGCATGGTTGAATATATAGTGGAAACTCTCCCAAAGGTCATGCTTGACAATGTATGCAATGAAATTCAAGTTCATCACATGTGCATATATTGTGGGGAGTTTTCTCTATATATGTTGGCTCTACTCACATCTCATGCATTAGTTATATTTTGTGTGAGTAGAATCCGTTTTGATATGGTCTAGTATCTTTGTGTTACTTAACCATGTCAAATACAACCTCTTATATACAACTTATTTTCGGATAAGTTGCATACTTGTTTCTAATATTCATTATATAAACCCTCTTGCTATGATTGTCATCAATTACCAAAATGGGGGAGATTAAAAGGGTAATTGCCCCTATGTGTGGTTTTGGTGATTAATGACAATCCCTATGGACTAATGTTTTCATTGAGTTTTATATGAAGGAATATTCCATAGGTCATGCTTGTAGTCCATATGTTGGATTCAAGTATGGATGCCATGAAGATAATATACCTTGAGTTTTGGCATCAAGATCATCGAACTAAAGAGAAGAATACAATATGTTCAAGATCTTGAGAGTGTGATCTCAATATAAGAATTCAAGATATGGCTCTAAGTCGGTGTCATGATAGCCTCATTAGTTGAGCTATGCTTGACTAAGATTTAGAGAATGTAATCAAATGAAGAGTTCCTTATGTACCTTAAGATATTGAGATGGAGCATGAGAATACACTTGGTTAACCAATGCAAAGAGTGAAGAGTGATTTCAAGTTGGTCAACACATGAAGCATAAAGAATGTACCACATGGATCTTGTGGTGTGTGAAGATCTCATATAGCCCATGAGAGGATGACATCAAGTGATCGTCATCAAGGTTGAGAATGGCAAGTTCAAGATAAGCATCTCGAGAAGACCATTTGCTTGAATCTTTCCATCCATATTGGTGATAATGGACATGTGAAGACGTGTCTTAATGAAGCTATCCCATAGTGGCGTATAGGGGAGCAAATTATGAGTTTTCACGAAGCAACAATGATCAAGTGATGCATTCCGGCTTGGATGGATCTTGAAGCCTTGTCATCAATATCAAGCGGGATGCGCAAGGCAAAGGTATGGCCTTGATAGGTTTTCCTTTTACCGATCTCAAGGTGGTTGTTGGGAGACTGTGTTATAGGATAGATAGCCGCACTAGGATTTCGGTTGGGTAACTTGATCACATCGTCGTAGGGAGCTCAATCATTTGCATACTTTGCATCTTCCTATTTTGTTGCTTCTTGGTGTTTCTCCATGTGAGGTTCTTGATCTTGTTGCTAGATCTTCAACAAGCCCAAGTTCATCGAAAACGGAATTCGTATGCATCTTTTATGGCGTTTTCGAGTTTGAAGGTTTTACCGGTTCTTCTTATAGAGAGGCTTCATACCTTTCCTAATTAGGTTCTATCCTACTTTGTTGTACTATGATGTTTTCATGCACCATATTGTAGAGCTTGTTCTCCTCGTCAAAACAAGCCCAAGATCATCGAAATTGGAGTCCAGATGCAAAAGTTATTGCGTTTTTCGTGAAGTCTGTTTCATCTCGGTTGTGGATCCGGTTCAACCGAGTCCCACACCGGACGGTCCGGTGCCAGCACCAGTAGACCGGATCTCAGACCGAATTTTCTGGTTTTCGTGACCGAGTCTATTTCGAGTTGGCAACAGAGGTTTTCCGGTTTGTAGGCCGGTCCTCTGACCTGGGGACCGAGTTTCCCGGTTCTAGGGCCGGTCCAACCGACTTTGAAACCGAGTTTTTGTTGTTTTCTCTCCAACGACCATATTTGCTTTTCTCTAGAAAAGGGGGTTCTTCCCCCAACTTTTTTGGGAGTTCTTGAGCACGAAATTGACCTCCATTGTTGACCGTCTTGAGCTTGCTCCCTCCCTCTTCCCTCCTATGATTCTTGCATCTTTTTGAGGGCCTTGGAAGAGGATATCTAGATCTATAATCCCCACCAATCAATTCCTTCTCTAAGTGAGGGGAACCCCTTGGATCTAGATCTTGAAGTCATTTGTTGATTTCCACCATTGTTCTTCCTCTCTAATTCCTCCCTAGCACTTGTTGCTTTGGTGGGATTTGAGAGTGAGGGATTTGAATGCCCTTGGTGTTCTTACTTTGCATTCTTGCATAAGTGTTGAGATCTCCACTACGATTTGTTCGAGTGAGAGACCGTGAGCTTTTTGCTCTTGGAGGGTGACCTCCTAGTTAGCTTGGCGGTTGGTTCCACGGTGTCATCTTCGTGGAAGATTGTGAAGAGACCCAGGCTTCTCCTTCATGGAGCTTGTGAAGTGGTTGTGGAGCTTGCCATCTCCGGAGTGGAGGAAAAGCTAGCCATAAGAAAAGGGCCTATTCCTTCGTGGGATAGACTCAGAGAAGAAGGTGAGCCTTCGTGGCGTTGGGAAATCCTTCGTGGCGTTGGGAAATCCTTCGTGGATTCCCACACCTCTCCAACATGACGTACCTTACTTGTAAGGAAACACGAGAATACATCTTCGTCTTCGTGTGCCTCGGTTATCTTTATACCCGAGCTTACTTTCCTTGTGATAGCCATCGAGCTTGAAGTACTTATATCTTGCCTATCATTTGTGATATATTTATCTTGTGTTATCTTGCTTAGCTTAACTTGTGGTTGGTACACTTAGTTGAGCCTAGTGTATTTAGATTTTATGCTTGTAAAATAAACGTTAGTTTAATTCCGCATTTTATCGAGCCAAAACGGTAATAGTTTTGAAATTGCCTATTCACCCCTCTCTAGGAGACATCTCTATGCTTTCACAATGTTATTTTTTATCATATCCCAAGGGCTACAAACAAGGTGGCTCATGATCTTGCTAGGGTGGGTTTGTTAGCTAAAACAAATTGTAACTGGGACGATGAGCCCCCTGATAGCATCCTTAGTAGCTTGATAAACGATATAACAGACTGTTGATGGAAGCAGCAAGTTTCAGACGCACTCTTTTCCTTACCAGGGTACCTAAGGGGACTGGGAGGTTTTTAATGAGACAACTTGCTTGCTTAATATATTGATCGTTTATCTCAAAAAAAAAACTATGCGTTGGAATGGATGTTGTGTTTGGGCGTGTCATAATCTTGCTTTTTGTTTGATTTTTTTACTAATTTGATTGGGCAACTCTCTTTGGATTAACTAATTGATAGATGCCTTTTGATCTATTGCTAAACTAGAGATTTTTCTTTTGAGGGGAAGTAAAAATAGATATCTAGCCGATGTTGATGTGTTTATTTTCAGTTTTCTACGACATGTTTATTTTTACTTATGTTGTGTTTGGGGTGCAATGAAAAGGGATAGATTCGGAGAAAACTTAGTCTCCGTTTTGGTTGCCCCCACTTGCTCTTTTCGTAATCATATTTTTTTATTGGGTAAAATCCGAGTTTTACCTCTAATCGTACCTTTCAGACAATTACCCTATTTAGTAAAACTTTCCTCGGATTACCCATTTAGTAAAACTTGTCTAAGATTTTACCCCTGTTAAATGATTAGCCCATTCAAACAGGTACAATGCACTTACTAAATCGATTTGCCTTAGATGGGGCTTGTCCATCACGTCGCACACACACGATGTAAATGCAGAGTTGATATTGCATTGCACATGATCTTAAGCAAAGTTAATTGCAAAAAACCACCACATGTGCACGAGAAGTTCTAGCACATGTCCTAACAACCCATTTGGCATTTATCTTGCAACCTTCTCCTCGTGGTGCACATGTGTGCAAGTCCTTGAACTTCCTTAGCCAGACTGTTTTTTCTTGGGCAATTTGTGAACCAACCATGTAGAATTGACAGCCTGCCTCTGTACACATGGCTATGACCCTGTCCTTGTTGTTCCTGTAGATAATAGTTCCTCAATTGTGCTATGTGCATCCATTGTACAGCTCTCCTAAATTGATAGTTATCAACAAAGCACATATTAAGGCAACGTTGTGATTTAGGGCTCTCTCTATTCTCATCATACCATATCCCGGGAGCTTTCTTTTTTGCCCTGCTCTTCACTCCCTTTGGTAGCACAAAAGCAAGAGGCTCATAGTGGTCATCATCTCCTAATAACTTCATAGTCACCACTATCTTCAGGAGAAGAAGACATGTAATCTAGCTTGTAATCCTCTTCAGGTTCACAGTGTTTTCTTGTGGTTGGTTTAGGATTTTTAGGCTTCTTCACATAACTCTCTGGCTCTATAGTGCATGCAATCACTGTCATCTGATCTAGAGTCTATTTCAACAAATAATCTGGCTCATCTTCTGAATTGATTGACACCACTGGAATAGCGCACTACTGTGTCAGCACATACTCATCCCCTGATCCAACAGGAACTATTTGTTTCTAACTTTGTTGAGTGGGTAAATACATGTACTTTGAATCTGCTGTGTGTCGGCTTTGAAAAATTACCCCTTGCACATCTACTGAGTAAACCACTTCCACTCCTTCCTGTGATATGGGGATCCATTCTTCAACATCTGGCCCACTTCTACCCTTGATTATAGTAATTGAAACTGTCTTCTTCTTCTCATACATTTTAACCATTGATTCAACCTTGGCCATGCTGTCAATCAGCTCCATCCTAGCCCTACCTGTGCCCTTCTCTCTGACGAAATACATGATGTCATTCATAACATAACACTCTGTCTAAATTAGTGCTAGCAGATTCAGATATGTAATGTCACACCTAATCTCCCATATATCATTTTCCAGGCTACAGATAAATCAAAAAAACAATTAACCATCTAAAACTGAACCTAATCTCGAGTTTACACAGTTTACGCAGATGAATTTGGGGCACAAAAGGAGGGAAAGAGGAGAGAGACGAGAAAACGTATTCCACGCTGCCGAGAGAGGAGGTCCAACGATGGCTATCTGTCGGTCGTGCCTTCCAGACCTCAGCCAACGTCGCCGCCGCAGGCAGGAATAGTGAAATGCGTGCAGGGTAATTGGAGCTGCCGCAGAAGTCGAGGTCGTCCAGGCCGAGGTCGACTACCCATGCGTCACCATCGGCGCCGCCTCCACCGTCGGCGGGCCCTCTCTTTCCTGCGACACCGCCGCCGCCTGGATTTGGAGTCGCCATGGGGTAGGACAGGGTCGCGGGCGGGAATTGGTGAAACTGCCCGCTTCACAGAGCAAAACTAGGGTTAGGACATGGGCTCCACGCGCCGTTCACGGCCGTTACCGTCTGTCCGCGGTAGCCGTCTCCTCCCTGCAACATGGACACTGACTGTGGGACTGGCCGGTCAGAAAGATTGTTATTGAGGCCAAATCGACGAATCAGTGCTATTTGAAAAGAACCAGCGCAATACTGGTGGATTTTTGCAAAATTAGCGAAACCCGGTGGATTTTCAAACTTCTTGCGCACATGTGGTGGTTTTTTGCAATTAACTCTCTCAAGCATGATAAACAAGAGTGCTATTAGCTGGTAGTTAGCAGCTGCTTCAACACACCAAGGAACAAGCCCCATGGCCGTGATGTTGGCCTTGAGCCGTGTACAGTAAAAAGTTGCGAGAGCGGCATCACAAAGAATTTTCTCTTGTCCAGGAGGTGCATCATGAATACTTTCTACTTCCTCCGTTTCAAAATAGATATCGAAGATTTGTCTAACTTTATACGTATCTAGTACTAAATAGGGAGTACATGATACGTTCCTCCAAATCTGGCCAAAGGCAGGTGTCGTACGGTTATAGGGAGCTTGAGGTAGCACGATAAAAACATGTACAATGTAAGGTGCTTAGAACGGTGTTTAGGAATGTTTTTTTAACCACCGGTGCTAATTTATACTAGGTACTCTTTCCGTCTAGAAATATAAGCATTTTAATTTTGTGAAATAAATGTATCTAGAAGCTTTTTAGTGTATAGTTTCACTCCGAACTTATACACTACATAGATATATTTGATTCACAAAGCTAAAACGTCATATATTTCTGAACAAAGGGAGTAGATGTCTAACTAGACACTTTTTTATATAAATAAGCACCAATGTTTAACAAAATAATTAATTTATTTTTATAAGCACTTCTCTAAACATCTCTCATCGTACATGCTCTAAAGGACGTGTGTACAAAACCGGTCCATGGATTTTGGGGGACTAGGTCAACGTGACGCTAAGAGACCCTTATTTAAAGTGGCAGATCTTCCCATGGATTAAGGGGGCAATGACCCCTCTACTCCAATTTTTTTAAAAGATGTTCACAATATTTATACTAGAATTTTAATTATTACTCAAAGTTTAAGCATAATTAACATTGTTTGGCTTTAAATAATGTCTGTCGAGGTCCACCACTTCTCTCCACGTAAAAGACTTAACAACGTTAAATTAGGCTGCTCAACCACTTGTCGAGCTCTAACAATGTTTAGCGTCGTTTCTACATGTCTAAAGTACTCCTTTTGTCCGCAAATAAGTGTACTTCTAGCTTTTTCTTTGAGTCAAACTTTCTAAAATTTGACCGATTTTATGGATAAATATAGCAACATATATACAATTTAATTGATATATTATGAATCTATATTTCAAAAGAGATCTAATAGTACTAATTAAGCGTCATAAATGTTGCTACTTTTTCCTATAAAGTTGATCAAAATTTATCAAATTTAACTTAGGACAAATGCTAGAAGTACACTTAGAGGGAGTAGACAGCACACCTGCTCCAACGCGCTGCTTCTCCATGACGACCCTAAGAACCACCTAACATGTTTCAGGGAAGCTCAACGCTGCCGCCGTGTTGGAGTAGGTGAGCCAGCTGTTGTAATTTTAGCAACGGCGCTAGGTAGAGCACCCTGCTAATTATGCTTCCGAGTTGTATGAGTATAGTTATTACGCCACGTCAACCCAATGAGCAGATCCATTGATCCAACTTGCTAAGATTGGCTAGTAAAAGGGTAATATCCGAGAAATAATTTTCACTAAACGAGGTAATATGAAGGATCTTTTACTAAATGAGATAGTTTGTGTCACCAAAGTACAACTAGAGGGTAAAAATTGTAATGTACTCTTTTTATTTTCTTTATCCAAAAAAGATGTCGCAAACTTGTCTAGATTTACATGTATCTAGACATGTTTTTTTTCCGAAGACATGCAATGTCCTGATTCATTAATAGAGAAAGAAATAAGTTTAAGGTTTAGTGTACAAGCCACACCCACAAAAAGATCACTCTCATGGCACCAAGATACCCAAGTGTTTCGCACCCGTAAGAGCATCTCCACTCGGGTTCCCAGGACGCCGTTTTCAGGGCCTTTTTTCGTCCAGTCGTGTTCTCAGGACGCCGGTTTCGTCCGGATTTGGACCAACTTTCGTCCGGCGTTCCTAGACCGATCCCACAGTGCTGGGAACGGCCTGGGTACGCCGAATGGAGCAAAAACGAGGGTGGGTCAGCACTGTCGGCGAGACATCCCATTTCCCACCACCAGTCGCCTCTTCCGCGGCGAAGAATTCCCCCCAGCTACCTTGTCGCAATGCTTGCGCTGGCAAAGCTCCACCGGTTCAAGCCGAAGTCGCGCCTGTAGATAGGTCCGCCGCCACCGCCACACCTTCCCTCTGCAGCCTAGGCCACCTTTTGCCGCCCTCCTTCGTCATAGCTCGACCACGCTTCGAGCTCCCAACACCTCGCTCACCAAGTGTTCGGCGTTTTGCCTATTCGGCCATGGACTCCGACGACAAGGAGCTGTTCGCCGTGTTGCTGGAGGAAGAGAACGCCGCGGCCGTCGAAGATGTAGAGCACGTGCAAATCCTCGCCTCTCTGGCACGGCTGTACATGAAGACTGCAACACCGAAATGTGGAGGCTTGGCGAAGGGTCGCCGAAAGTGCAAGCAAAGCAGAGGGCGGAGGGCTACCGCATGCTGTACACCGACTACTTAGCCGACGAGCCGCTCCACGAAGAGGCCGTGTTTCAGCGCCGTTTCAGGATGAGCCGAAAGCTCTTCCTCGAGACCGTGCATGCCATCCGGGAGTTCGACCCCTATTTCGTGTGCAAGAAAGACTGCACCGGCATGGTTGGGTTTTCCTCACTACAGAAGTGCACAGTAGCGATGAGGTTGCTTGCATACAGAGCGCCAAGTAACAGTGCTTATGACTATCTCCGTATGGCCGAGTCGACCGCCATCGATTGCTTGTACATGTTTTACAGGACAGTGATTGCAGTGTTTGGGCCACAGTACTTGAGAACACCCGCTGCTGAAGACACGGCTCGGATCCTCGCGGTCAATGAACGTAGATGATTCCCTGGGATACTTGGAAGCATAGACTGCATGCATTGGCACTAAAAGAATTGTCCATTTGCATGGCAGGGGATGTACAAAGGCCACAAAGGAGGTTACACTGTGATACTCAAGGCAATTGCTACACATGATCTTTGGATCCGACACTCCTTCTTTGGCATGGCAGAATCGAATAACGACATCAACGTTCTCAATTCCTCAAATGTCTTTGCCAAGCTTGTTGAGGGCCATGCTCCCCCCTGGACTTTGAGATCAGTGTGCACCACTACAACACGGGATACTATCTTGCAGATGGCATCTATCCAAGATGGCCAACATTTGTGAAGACTATCTCAAACCCGATACTCCCTAAGCATGCTTAGTATGCCAAGGAATAAGGAGCTTGCAGGAAGGATGTGGAGCGGGCATTTGGTGTGCTCCAACAGAGATTCACAGTTGTCCGGTTCCCTGCTATGACCTGGTCGAAAGATCAGATGTGGGAAGTGATGAATTGTTGTGTGACCTTGCACAACATGATCATTGAGGATGAGAGGAAGGACCCAGTGAGTTTGGTCAAGCAAAATGAGCCATACTACAGATAGGGACCTCTTGCACAGCCTGATCACCAGGTGCCGCCAACCTGGGCTGCCTTCATCGCCATGCGTCAGGAGATCCGAGACCCGGTAGTGCATCAACAACTGCAGGATGATCTGGTTGAGCACCTATAGATACGCAACACATAGATGCCTAGCATGAACTGGTCGAACTAGGCTGAAATATGTTGTATTTTTATTGTTCGCCGAACTATGTTTAATTTTATGCCGAACTATGATTAATTTCATGCAGAACTGTGCCGAACATTGCTCTGTATTTATATTAGAGTAAATGCACCGGAGGTTCTAAAAGTTTGGAGGAAACTGTATGCACGTCCTAAATGTTTGGACTCATGTACCGGAGGTCCTAATTATTAGAGCCATGTGCACTGTAGCCGGGACTGTAGCTGAGTATTAGGACCTGCAGTGCACAATTAACTGAGAATTAGGACCTGTAGTGCACAACTAACTAAGATTATGACCTTCAGTACACGAGTTGAAACTTTTAGGACCTACATATGGTTTCCTCCAAAATTTTAGAACCTCCAATGCATTTTACTCTTCATATTATGTAGAAATATACCGAAAACTGGACGAATTCGAGCCGAATTTAGACAATAACACGCTGACCTGGAAACTCGGCCTGGGAACGCTAGTGGAAAACTGAGCGTTTCCAGGCCGAAAACTAGCTCCATCCGGCGCTAAATAGCGCCGGATTTCGGCATGGGAGAATGGAGATGCTCTAAGGACCTAGGCTTAGCTTCTAGCTTAATTCTAGTGAACAGGAAGATAGGCATGGTTCTAGGTCCTCGCATTTTGATATTTCCAAATTTCCCAAGCGATGTCGTCGTCTTCCTCCTTCCACCTCTATTGGGGAGGCAAAAAACTCTAAAAAAATGTAGACACGCTTTAGTGTATAGATACATGGACAAATCTATGGCATCTTTGTTGAGGAAATACTGTCAGCTCCACCTTTGTAGACCTTGGTAATCGTGCTTTGTATGGTATTCAGGCATGGGAAGAACATGAAAGAAATGGTGTGAAGGGGCCAAAGGGGGAACTTCTTTTGTGCACTTTGTAAAGCGTGGCGAAATAATAGAGACGCCAGATCACGGATAGATTCGAACGGTGTTGCTAACGAGTTGTTGAACGAAGTTTGGCATGGAAGCTTAGCGTGTAAGCAAATTCCATGGCTGAGATCTGACAAGTGACGACAAGCAGACGCCCATACTGCCGGCGAAGAACACCACTAGTTTACAGGTGAGGTGAGCGCTTTATGATCTGTGTAGTGCGTCGATCCACTTTGCCTGCCACGAGTTCTTTGTTTAAGACCAACTGCGATAAGTTGCTTCGGTGCCTCTGTGTGTCACCTATTTAGGCTCGCGATCTCGCCGTACCATCGCTGGACGTCGACGATCTTCCGTTCCGCGGCCGGCTGCTCATTCTCCGAACATCGATCGTCATGTCCGCCATCACCATACCGAGCCCCGTGCCGTCGCCCGCCGACGACGCCGAGAGCATCAGGAAGGCGCTCCAAGGCAATACTCTTGTCTGCTTGCCTGGCTGCTGCTGGGTTCCAGTTTCTTGCTGCCGCATTGCAGGTGCAGCAGCTGATCCATAGGCTGACATGGTGATGTTTCTGTGCAGGATGGCGTGCGGACAAGGAGGCCCTGGTCCGGATCCTGGCTCACAGGACGGCGGCGCAGCGGTCGGGGATACGCCGCGCCTACGCCTTCCTCTTCCGGGAGCCCATGCTCAACTCCTTCCGCCAGAGGCTCTCCCGCCAGTACTGCCCCGTCTCCCTCGACTTCTGGGTACGTACTAGTACTTGCCTATATGTTGCACGCGATGTTCAGCCGTGCTGCTTCCCCGAGGCTGACTGAAGAAGATTCTGCCTGGGTTTCTCTTTCTCAGAAGGCGCTCATCCTGTGGTCGATGGACCCGGCGGAGAGGGACGCGAACCTGGTGCACGGCGCGCTGCGGCAGAGAGGAGACGGCGACTACGTCTCCGTTCTGGTCGAGGTCGCCTGCGCCTCCACCCCGGACCACCTCGTCGCCGTCAGGAACGCCTACCGCGCCCTCTTCCGCTGCTCCGTCGAGGAGGACCTCGCCTCCTCCGCCGCGTTCCAGCAGCCTCTCAAGAAGGCAAGGCCCATTGAGGGATTTCACCTCGGTATCGGAGACACTCGATCTGCATTTCCAAACGGACTCGCACTGAAAAAACTCTTGGCGGTGCAGATGCTGGTGAGCCTGGTGAGCTCCTACTGCTACGGCGGGGAGCGCGTGGACGAGGACGCGGCGAAGCTGGAGGCGTGTGAGCTGTCGGAGGCCGTCAGGAAGAAGGAGCCGCACCGCGACGAGGTGATACGGATCGTGAGCACCCGGAGCAAGGCCCAGCTCGCGGCGACGTTCCGCCGGTACAGAGACGATCACGGCACAGACTTCGCCGAGGTACAGTACGGCGAGACGGATGATATCCATGACATGAACTGGGCAGACGAACATGAAACAAGAAACCATTATTCCCTTCTTTCAGGACATCGACAGCCACTGCAGCAGCGAGTTCGCCAAGACGCTCAAGAGCGCCGTGTGGTGCTTGACGTCGCCTGAGAAACACTTCGCAGAGGTAAGCCTGCAGACCTCAAAAATCAAAGAAGAAGAAGAACGTCTAGCTGCGTCGGCTAGGCTTATACGTACTTGCGTGTTGTCTCAGGTGATCAGGCACTCGATAGCGGGGCTGGGGACATACGAGGACATGCTGACGAGGGCAATCGTGTCGCGGGCGGAGATCGACATGGAGCAGATCAAGGCGGAGTACAGGGTCAGGTTCAAGACCACCGTGACGCTCGACGTCGTCGACGACACCTCCTTCGGCTACAAGGACATCCTGCTGGCGTTGGTCGGGGGCGAGGAAGAGGGTGCGGAAATCATGCCACGATGCTTTCCATGATCGTGTGTGTACGAAACATACGCGGAGACTGGTCACAGAATTGCACCTCCCAACAAGTGGGAACCCACCAATGTCTCAATTATGGTTCATTTGGAAACTTCTAGTAGTAGTTTAAATTTTGGACAAAAATTTGAACTATTTTTTCTCAAAAGACTATAAGTGGGACTTTAGTAGGATCCCACTTACGTCTCTACTCCGAACCCTCTGTTATTTTTTACAATTGGTTTTATTTGCTGTTGGATTTAAAAATTCATTCAAGTCGTTGCATGCGTGTACCACATTTTTTTTGTTCGAACCAAACAGGAAATGTCCATTAGGATACAAGTTTACTAGGTCAGAGAAGTCATGCACTATACTATACTAGCTAAGTACCCGTGCGTTGCTACGACTATAAGTTTTTTCTCACTGTCATTGTACTTTATAGTGAACAAACTCCAACAACATCACCACCGTACTTTGTTGTCGCCCTACTACAATATGTCACTCGAAGTCTTTTCTCCAACTCTGTTAAATCATCATAATCATACCCATAGACCGTGACTTCAAAGATGCCACCAGCTAACAACGCAATATTAAAACAACATTGATTTAAATATTCAGTTTTCATGTGTTTACTAAAACATTGTGATCTTTCTGCACTTGTTCCCACCCTTCCTTTGGTTATGGCACTGTTACACTACACTATACACTGCCCCTCTTCTCCAACATCCCTAGCTATGAACTTCTGGGTTCATGGTTCATTACAATTGGCACCCCGTTGGCTGTCATCATCAGCTCACTTATTGTTTTTCTTATCCTACACATGTTAAAATATTCTTATTCCATAAAATAGAGAAACAAACCCATGCGCCAATTATTCAGAAAATAGTACAAGCGCTTCACATTTATCTTCTAACAAGAAAAGATAAAAAAACAGAGGTTTCATAATAAAGATGTCTTGTGTAATCGATCATTTGGCACTCACCTAACATTTTATTGAGGTTGCTAATGGTACAAGCATTGGTTATAATTGAATAGTAAGGAATTACTACATATATGAAAAACAACCCTTTCAGCGATTGAGTAGAGGTGCCAAATTAGCCTTGGGTACTGTAGATAGAATCGCACGTCTACAGTAACCGGACTTCTACAGTACAAACTTTTTTGTCGGTCTATCCCGTGCCTTCTAGACGGTCCTCTTCTACCACGTTACTGTGCGATGGGTTTCCTTCCTTTCTGGAAGAGTCCAATCAATTCCCGAGCGGTGGACTCGGTTTCACCTCCATCAATGGATAACCTTTGCCCCTACCCTTTCAGCGTGTTTGGTTGGAGGGAGTTACGACCAGGGAATGGGAATTGAATCGGTATGGGATGTAAATTCTTCTTGTATGGTTGGAGGCAATGGGAGTTGAGCGCGGTAGGGGAAAGGGAGTTCAGGAGGGCAACTCCCCCGTACCTCTTCCCTGGGTGCCCCCTGGTAATTCAGCCGAGACAGGGAATTGGCGAAGAAAAGAAATCTTTGCTATGCCACCCGTGCTGGAAGGAGCTGGAACTGTCAAAATCTTTGTCGATGCGTGCCAAAATCGGCGCCAAGTAAGCCTCCAGCAGCGGCAGCGTTCCTTTGCAAGCTATTCCATCACAAGGTCATCAGATCTATTCCATTTTCAAAAAACTCTCCATCACTTTGACAGATCGATTTGCTTCTTTATTTTGTCTCTCCTTTGCAGACCATGCATGACATAATTTAGAGATAACGATGGTTTAGTTAATTTGTGCTTAAGGACGATCTTCACCAACCACGGCAATCTGAGATCGAAGCTACTTCTTCTGGCATGTTACATGTACGTATGCGTTGGTGCTTGAGGAATCAATGGAGAAGCTAAAACCCACAAGGATATCCGTCAAGTCCGGCGAGGGTTATCAAGTCTGGCAGGCTATAGGAGCAGCGTCGAAGCGTTCTTCCCTGAGGCTGCAGTGGACTTCGGCAGGCTGTGCGCGGCGCTTCCGGCTGCCGGTGGACGTTTAAAACCCGTGAACCAAAAAAATCTTTCTGTGAATTCCCTCTACTAATTCCCACCACATACCAAACGTGGGATTAGGACTAATAATCAACTTCCCATGCCTAATCCCTCAACTAGATTCCCCTTCCAAATTCCTATTCCCTTTCCCAAGAGTTGCCAAACACGCTGTTTCTTCTTTTCCTCCCCATCGCCGCCGCCTCACATCTCCCACCAAGGGCCAGCATCCTTCTTTATCTCTGGCCGCCGTGCCACCCTACCGGCGCCTATCTCTTCTCCCTGCAGATGGATAGGGCTGATGTTGGTCCGCTGGTCGCCCTGGTAGGCCATCAGGGTGTCCAAGTCAAGGATGTACTGTGGCACCTGCCTCTCCTTCTGGTCTGTAGCTGTCCGTCGCCGTTGCTGCTCCGCGTGGCCAACGTGGTAGGCCACCGGGCTTCCTCGCCGAGGCCATTCTGTAGCTCCCTCACGCCTTCGTTCACAACCGCCATCTTCTGGCATTTATCTCGACAGCCACATTGATAATTTCCTCAAATCCACCGTCTTTGGAAAAGCGACGGATGGCCGCGGGGGTCGTGCCGCCTGCCTGCCGGAGGGCTTCGCTAGGTCGGCCGTCGGCCACCATGGCCACGGGCCATGCGTGGAGAGGGGGAGAGCAGCGCTGCAGGTGCCTCGACTGGGAGCTGTCTCCCCAGGTTCTTCTGTTCCTGCCGTTTCTGTAGGTGGTCGTGGGTGTTTCAGGGAACGTCGAGTCGTGCCTCGAGGGCGTTGCCGCGGGTTTGAGCAGAACCCCGTTGAGGCCTGGAATCACCACTGTGGGCAATTCTGATTACCATTAGGAAACTCTGAACATTACTGGTTTCCAAGACAAGGCATGGTGAAATTTTAATCAAACACGTTGTTTTATGCAGATAGGCAGCCACTGTTGCTCTCTGGAGTGAGCACTCCAGGAGTCCAGGCAGCATCCAGTTCATTGGCATGGTGGTTAGCTGGTTTTCAGGCCAGATCAGCAGCGGAGATGACACCACATGCTGATGTGTTGTCGGGTTCAGGATGTTCAGTACAAATGCATAGTTCGTTTGACAAATAAAGGAGCAACCTATTTTCATGGCCAGCTGATGGTTTCATTCTATTGCAGGGTGACTCTAGCACTATTGAAGTAAACAAGAACAGGGTCTCTCCATCTAGAACGTTGTCAAAGATAAGGTCAATATTATTATACCTCTCAAACCACAAATGATACAATTATCGCTTCGTTTTACCCTCTTGCATAATTTCGGTGAGTTGATATAATGAATTTTCCCATCCTTCATGCAACTTTCTTTCTTTAGTAATAATATATGTGAATTGAGGACTATAATGATTCTTTCCTGCAGTTGGAGTACTGTTTTCATGCGTTGCATTTGTTTAAAGGAATGCTTAATGATATGCCTATGTGTTATTTTTCCTCACCTGAGCTATTTTGTAGTTTCAGTTCGGTTTTGCTTTGTCCCTACGTTCTGTTCATTCATGTTTCAAACAATAGGTGTTCCTGGCCATCCAGACAATGGTGCTTTGGTAAGGATTTAGGAATTTACTAATCAGGCATTTATTTATTGCATCCACCTTTAGTCTTCGTGCTATAGTTTGGTTACTAATTAACATGCATTTTTTTGTCGATACATTATTGCATTAACAACCATTGAGAATACTCTTTTGCTAATGTCCTGCTTGATGTAGGATTCAGTTTACAATTTCAGAGGTGCTCCCAATTCATGCTTTTGCACTGTCGAAAAGGTAATCAGCTAATGTTTGATCCTCCTCTTTTAATTGATTCCTCTGACCTTTCGCATTTGCATATGCCTGATGACTGATTGTTCTTTGTTTTCATTTTTTACTTGGTTATTAGTTAGTTATAGCTACAAACAAATTTGACAAGCATCAGTACGTGCAATCTAAATTCGGTGACAGTGATTCACTGATTCCTTTTACTTTGGTAGGGGCAGCACCCACTGCTTGCAGTTCCATACTAGCACATGCACTCCCCAATGCAACTTTAGGTCTTAAGCACAATTGGCTTTTGTGCTATGCATAATATTTCTTCGGTCGTTTTTATGTCCGTGCTCTAATATTGTCTTTCCCTTTGCCCTGGTCTGTTGTGTGTGGTTGTCTAAAGAGATTTGTACTTTTATACTTTTATATCGGGCCTTTAACATTCTTGCTATAACTGTAGGTTGGAAAATGCTTCCTGCACCGTATACTATTATGCACATTAACCTAAAACTTGCAATATATCTTATAGACTTGCAAAATCTAGAAAGTCTTTTATTGGCATCATTGTTCGCTAAGTCCAGGCTTTGTTTTCCTGGTTCTAAATATTAAATATCAATGTCAGTCTTGAGGAAATAAGAGGCATTATTGTAGTTATAGCTAAAACGGGAAAGTTCTGGTAGTATACTGGACCTGGTTTAATATACATGCTGTTAATATTATTTAGCGATGCGTTGAGTGTTTTAAGAAGCTCCATGCTCCATAGGTCTACAACTTTTAATTCAGTTTTCTTACAAGGAAATGTGTATCAGACAGTTAATAACTAGCTCTTGAAAACAAGTTATGGTGTTTGTTCTAGGGAAACCAGATTTATATTGACTTAATTTTCCACTTTTAGCTTCGAATAGATAGTTTCTGATTAGGGGAATTTGACCAAAATATACTGTACTATGAATGGGAGGTTTCCTTTTTGTTCTTGGCGTTGTGATTAACTTCCGCTTTACAGGCATGAATGGAGTTCACGCAAGAGGTGATGTCCATGTATGGAGAGGTATACTATGAAGGGGTTTCACATTGTTTCTCGATTATTGTATTGCCTATGTTTTGTCAATACAAGGCAAACCACACACCACTATTACGAAGCACTGAATTTGTTTTCTCCAGCAACCACTAACATTTTGTTTGGATAACTCTAGCAGTAACATGTAGCAGCACCAGTGTCTAATCTATCTTCACTGAATCAGACTGCATCCCCATTACTTTCAAATTTTTACAGACGATGCATACAGTACAGCTGCTAATGTGGTCTAACGGGCGTGACGCCAGATCTTCCAGCGCCAAAAAAGAAGGACATCGTTACCAACACCCCAGAGGCATAGTACAACAGACACAAGGTAGTCAGACCACTAGTGATACAATGTGAGCAGCAACGTAGGATAATTAGTATTGTACCTGCTCGAACTAGAGTCATGTGGCTGGATTCTGTACAAAAAGGTAGTTTTTGTAAATACTTGCACCATAGCCGTCTGGCTCAATCCAGTGTAAATATGGATCGGCACTATGTACCACAATGTTGTCAAATATTTTCTGAATCAGCTTTGCAAACACCGCCGTCCCCTCGCATTGACCAACATAATTACGAGCTAACCTTGACTCGAACATTTCCAAAAAAAAATATTCCTAGTATAGCCTATGGGGTGGAGTGGTATCTGAACCACACTTGATTCTAAGCGCAACAGGTGCAGCGCTAAGACGTGTAAACCCTTTCCACTTTCACGACCACCTGTTGACTTGAATAAAATGAGAAAAACTCAACAAAAATTAGCATAGGTAGCACATTTTTTTCTATGAAAAGTTGGAAAAGATAAGTACAAAATACGGAAGTTATCTATAGAATAAAAGAAAGTGTGTGAGGATTTAATCAGAGATTGGTAACTCAAAATGTAATGCTGAACTGGAAACAAAATTCATTAGAACACATGTACTCGTCTTATAGATTAAATTACAGAAGTTCCAGGCACAAGACATGGTATGCTAGTGAGCAAAATCTAAAGTGGTGTTCCTGCTAAACCTGCAATAATACCTACCAAGTGCTATTTGCAACAAGCTCCTCACTGTAATTTCGTGCAGATAACATTTATGTCTACATGAAACAACCAGAGAATAATTTTGCGAGTGAAGATTTGGTGCACATGGGAACCAGTGATCCCGCTTAAAAAATAAAAATCATATTTTGAGTTTCAAAAAGTTCTAAAAAAAATTAAGATGTAGCCCATGATTCATACCACAAACGTGCAAAATTTCAATTCAAAATAATGTGTATTTTGATCTACACAAAAAAGACAAAATTGTATATCTAGAATATAGTGATTTCAAATCACTAAAAAGTCACACTTTGTCATTTTTGTGTAGCTCGGAATACAAAACATTTCGAAGTGAGATTTTGCACGTTTGTTGGATAGATCATTAGTAACTTTAGAATTTTGTTTTAATTTTTTAAAATTATTAGTAAAGTTTTTATTTTTTTTAATACGCAGGAAACACTGGAGTGAAAGGACTTCCGTAATATCGCTTGCTATAAATAAATTAACAATGATGAATAGCATACTGAAATATCCTTCTAGCTCTACATATTCTAGAGTAAATGTTCTTTCCTTTTATTATCTGCTGCCATCGACATCCATTGCTTCAGAGCACCTACAGATGCTCACAATTGATCTCATCCGCCACTAAGGCTTTATTTCAAATCAAAACCCAGGTCTCCGGAATTAATTTGTTTCGTATACCGGTTTGCAAAAGGCTCGTTTTTAATAAATAAAATATTTAATTATTTTTAGGAGGCAGCCCGCCAGGCCCGAAAGCCTGACCGGCCACCTCCAAAATTCCTAAAACTACCCAATCCTAGTCTACCCAGCCCCCTCCACATCACCACAGCCACTCATGGCTCGCCACGTTACCCTGGTCCAAGACCCACCCAACCAGCCGCCGCCACCTGCCCCCACTTCCTCCCTTTCCCGCCTAGCACGCCACCTGAGCCGCCAGCTGGACCCACCCTGCCACCAATTTCCCGCCCGCGCGCGCCCAACGCGCAGACCACCGCGCCTGGCCACCCAACCTCCCCCGACCGCCTCGTGCTCTACCCCGCGCCTGGCCCCACCACTCCCGCTCGCCCCGCGCGCCCGCGCCTCCCTCTCTCCTCCCTCCGGCCGCAAGCGCCAGGCCCCGCCGCCCGATGTCCCTCCTCCACCGCCTGGGCCTCGTCCCGTGGCCCAACCCCGCCTCCTCGCCGCCGGCGCCTCCCTCCGTAGGCCGCCACCAGAGCCGGCCGACCAGCGACCTCCTTCCTCCCCCGCCCTCTCACCGAGCTCCGCCACCACGGGACCGCGGCCGCGCCCGCCCGGCGCCTCGTCTCCGCTGCCTCCGTCCTCTTCCCCCCGCGTCTCCCTCCCCGCCGCCAGATCTCCGGCCCGGCCCCGTCCTCGAGCCGCCGGCCTCCGCAGAGCAACCGCCAGGAGCTCCGCCGCCTTGGTCTTCGTCCACCTCCGGCCGCCGTCCTCCCGTTCGCCACCCCGCAGCGCTGAGGCCCTCTGCGCTGTCCCCTGCGACCCCCTCCCGCCGGCGCCGCGACAACCTCGCCGTTCAAGTCCGTCCCCGCCCCGAGTCAGATCCTCCCCGGCCCTGCGCCGCCGCGGCTGAGCTCCCCCGTGTCGCCTCCCTCCTCCCAGGTCGTCGGCCGCCTCTCCGAACCGCCGTCCTCGCCTTCCTCCTCGCTGCCAGACGCGCGCCTCGCCATCTCCTACGCCGACACCAACCGCCAGAGACCCTGCCGGCTCTCCCCGTCCTGGACCTGAACGTCCTCGGCGCGAGCTGCCTGTGTTGCGGCCTCCAAGTCTGAGGGTGAGATGCCCCTCTGGCTCCTGCCTGCCAAGCTGCATGTTCGACACGTTGCGATGAAGCCCCATGGCTGCACCTTTTCCCGGTAGTATTGCAGCAGGTGCTCGTGTGTGTCTGCCCTTTTCCATCATATGCTCGTGAGGATGTCGACAAGATACTCTAGTAGAGAGGATTAGTTGTGTTGTGCTGGTGAGTAGTAGTCGAGGGTTATGTGGTGTTGCTCTAGACTACCTGAAGAATGCGACAAGATCTCCATCCCCGACCGAGATCTCCTCACGGAACCTCAAGATCGTCTTCCTGGTTCCAAAGACCGTACCCGGTGGTTTTGCTGGACCTTCGACAAGATCTCCGATGGGACGCCATGACCGAGACCCGGATCCGAAGGCCGATCCCGTAGACCGATCCCAGCGCACCCGAACACCCTCAGAGTCCATGATCTTCGTACCCTAAAGTGTGACCTCTATCCGATTCCTATTTTATTATACGACATCTATCTTGCTGCATAATTAAATCTTCATACTTGCATACATATTTTGTGGGACCGGGTTATTTTGCCGATTCACATCATAATTAAATATGGAGACTATATGAGGGCTTTTCTAGTCTTATATCGGCTCCATTTAAATTTGTGTAGCAAACCGATACCATGCCTTGCCTTGTTAAAACAACATTTAAATTGCGGGGTTCTAAATAACTTGAACCTAATAATTAACTGTCGGACCCCGGTTCCGCTTAATATTGCCTAATTGCACCGCATCTGTACCATGCCATGCATCATATCATAACCATGCCGGATCTTCTGCCGTAGTATTAAATATTGCATCCGGTGTTTGTGCTAGTGTTTGCTTCTTCGCGGATTAGACCGATGAGTGGATGTGAGTATCGACAAGTTCTCCGGATATGATCCTTCGGCAGTGTCTCCCAGGCGAGCATCTCTTCCCCTTCTACCTATTTTGCATTTATAGTCTTTATTTCCTCATGTTGATCTATTGCTATCCGTGTCGCGATGCTTTAGTTTCTGAGCACCAGTTATATCCCGTGCAGCCTCTATATTGCCATGGACACCTCCTAATACCTGTGTTTGGTAGATAGCTGGCCTTGCGAGTCGTAGTTGCTTGCTCCGGTGCGATCTTGTGTTGTCGAGTACCACAGTTGTTGGAATGATGGCAGATGTTTATTTGTGGAGATGCTTATCGGTGGAGATGATCATGACTTTAAATACAACTATTAAAATGCTAGATATAACTAATGCAGAGGCATCAGTGGGCAATAGATGTTATTTGGTTCTTCCACGCTCACTTGTGTCCCGTAGGACCCCGAGTACTTGATACCTGTTCCTTGATTTTTCGCACTATCCACATCCGGGAGGCCTTATGGACCCCCCTGAGCCAGAGCTTGATTCATTTCTATTTCTTGGGGCCACAAAGTAGTTTGGGGCTTTATTACTATCTTGTACTTATGCCATGTTACTGCTTTATTTACGATTGTGCGTGGAGCACCTGTACTGTTTAGGATTGTGACACGTTTTCGCTGTATCGACAAGCCCAGTCACACTTTCGGGTTTCCAGTCGTTTACAGCCGTCCACACAAACCCTGGGTCCGTTCCAGAGCCGGCCAACTTTGTTGCGGGTAGCTTAGTGGGGTGCCCCCCTGAAATATTGATGAATCCTGCGATCGCTTTGTCGTGAATGCCTCGTTGGGTTTTGAGTTGGTTTTTCCGAGGTTGATCGAGTGTGTGTTGCTATTTGTGCACCCCTGCAGGGTAAAACTTTCTGAAAGCCGTGTCCGCGGTTATGGACGACTTGGAGCACAGTATCTCGATCATAGACAAGCATAACTAAAGTAGTGCTATAAATTTGACTTAATATGTGACTAGTAATCAGCTCAAGTATAACGGAATGGATATTAAAGATGCCAACAACTGGTGGATCTGTGGCGATCTGTGTCATACTATACCTGCCTAGTAAGTATTGCAACTCCAATGGAAGGGGATAAAAGTGCCAACCACTGCTGGGTTTTGGGCTTCCTCAGGACAATTATATCTGCCTAGTAAATGCTCCAACTACAATGGAATGTTAACTAAAATTGCCCACTACTTATGCTTCAGGATGACTCATGCTATCTGTATCTGATTAGTAAATGCTGCAACTATAATGGAATGAGTAAAATTGCCAACCGTGGGAGTTCCTCGGTCTAACTTCCTCGTTTGGTCTCGAGGGGGAAATACCAGGATGGGTATGTTTAGTGTAGTCTCAGGTTGGATCCGAATAGGTCTTTCTTATCCCTCTCTAATAGCCGCTAGTTTCACAAAGTCCCTATAGGTTGTTTAGTGCTGCTGCGCTGCCGCTTCAGTCCACCATACCTATGTAGGCGAGAGCCGCCGAATTCTAGCCTCGCCGTGTACTGGCCTCAGTACTGACGCTCCTCTTTTTCCTTTGCCCTTTGTTGGCACCCCTTTTGTTTTAGCAGGTTTGAGATCGACGTCATTAGCAGGGTTACCCTTCCGGCTTGGCCTGGGCAGGGTTATGGACGCCATTGGTTATTCTTCAAGGCTCTTAGCCCCATTTGCATCTTGTCCGTAGTCGGACGCTCTATCATTTTCGAGGTGATTTGGATCTTTGTATATTATATCTGTTTTATTGACTCATGGAGTTGCTGTTGTATATATATCTGTTCTGTGGGTCCTATCGAGGACTGTTGTGTAATGGTATTACTTCGTTTTCCACCCGCACAAAAGTGCCTGGTGGGCGTCCTTGAATCGTTTCTATGCGGGTTTGGCGGGAATCGCTAAAACTTGCATAGGGCCGATTTGAGGGTGTTACAAGAATGATCTCATATAGGAACAAATAACACATACAGTGGAGCAATGGTGGAACCACATGAGTTCGAGTTAGCGTTGCCACCCATGTTGTTGAAGAGATTGTTGACGTCGCGAAAGAAGTCGTCTTGGAAAGGAGTCATCGTTTCCAATAGTCACACGAGTGTGCTCCCCAATAATCTGATCTCCTCTTTCTGAAGAACTGAGGTTTCTGGAGTCCCATTGTGTTGTCTCGCAGTGCATGCCAGAAGACAAGATGGGAAGGACTTGGATGGCAATGCATGGTTCTAGAACAAGGAAGTCTAATGTGTTGTGTATATGTCTACGGCGAGGAGCGACCGCTTTATAGATGGTTTTGGCGAAATGGACAGTCACCAAGAAGCCGAGGAGACGAATGGATCATATTAGTTCCACTTGTGTTAAGCACCAAAAGTTTCACCTTCAGATGCAAAACCCTTCAAGATTCTCCAAATGTGTGGCAAAAATAAAAACAACACTTACACGTTGCATAGGGCCAATCACGTCTCAGCTCATTCGCAAAGCGCTCGCGAGTCGTGACAAGACGAGCAAGTAGAGGAGGAGCAGCGCATGTGTAGGTGTATTCTTCTCTTGCTCATACAAGTGATAGAAGAACCTTACATCCAACTCCTTGTAAGCTAACAATGTGGGACTAAACTGCAGTCATGCACGAATGAGCCACACATGCCTTTGGAATCTCACTAGGAATTATTGGACTAGTACAGAATGGGCTGGGCCAACACAATAATTCCAACAAACCCTAGTTTCCTCCACTAGCGGCTCCCCCTCCCCCCCAGCCGCTCGGAGGCTCCATCGGTCAAAGCCCGGGTGGGGACAAAGGTGGCAGCCCAACTGGATCTGGCGGCACGGGACAACGAGATCCCGGTGATAGATGGCACGAAGGGGCTCATCCTCTTGTCTAGGGTGCACCCCTGCTGCTGAGGGCGTCAGTTCTAGGAGCAGTAGGGCTTGAGGGATGGGTCCATGGTAGCAGGGCATGGTGGTGATGGAAATATGCCCTAGGCAATAATAAATGGATTATTATTTATCAATTTTATAATTAGAGTTTATTGTTATGTGCTATAATTGTATTAGTTCTGGATAATGAGTATTTGGAGGAATACCCTAATACATGTGTGGAATTATAAGCGCCACTTAGATATCCTTAGTCTCGCCTCTAAGACTATTATTGACGAGATCGTAGTGGATCTCACTAACCTCAATTGTCGGGTTATTTCTTGGTGAAGAGGGGGTCGCCAAATCCATGGCTACAACGCTCAGATTTCCCACAAACAGCGCCAATTGATGAGGGGTAACCTCGGCAATGCCCATTGTTATGGACTTAGGGTTTCGTGGAAAAGAAAACGCTAGGTATTTCGTCGGTTGATCAAACAAACAAGGGAGTCGAAGTCGTCTGATTATGGTGGAGAACACGATTACAAAGTCGCCGGTTCGCTAGTTATGATCTAGCTCACAGTGGATTGTAGATTGCTGGAAAAACTAAGGTCTCTCTCTGTTGGATCCTCCCAGCTTTTATATGAGAGGCTAGGTCCTGGAGCCATATACGGATAGGTTACATGTTAGGATTACAACACTACTATTATGTTGTTTTGCACTTCTTTCTTGAGCGCCAAGACGCGCTTTTGTCAGTCGGCTTTGTGGGCCATAGACCTTCGTATGCCCAGGGTAATTAATCACGGGGACCCGATAAGTCATACCCATGTCACTCGGTTTCTTGACTATTGGGTAAGTACAGAGTGTTGTAGGATTTGCAGATGGCGGGAGTTGTTGAGAGAACAACGATGATGGATAGACTCAACATCATATGCTATGAAACACATATTCAATATTGTTATCGGTAGTTTCTCATAAAAGGTATTACCGTTACTAAAAGATTGTTAGACCATAAGACATATATAGACTTGGATAGGATATGGATGTGACGAGGCCCTTCAAATGTTAATTCGTGACTGAGTATTCATAACATGGTCTTTGTCCTTACCGAATAGTATGCCAATGTTCTGTATAGTGTAGTTATGATAATTGCTACTCCTGATGATGGAGAGATACACTCTAGGCCTACTCATATGTTATGAGGTTCGTTATCATCTAGTCAGACATGTGATCAAATTTTCGATCATAAGAACATCGATAGTATGGAATGAGTAAATAGTACATATCGCGTAATGAGGTTAACCTAGTGTTTCACCTCAGGATATGTCAAGTATCGAGAAGCAATGCGATGTGTATCGAGAAGTAATACAAAAGGTTCACATGATATAGATCTTCGTGTTATGAGGTGGGTATCAATAAGTATACATCAAGATACCTATGTTGATCATTGTCATGGAATTAGTTCTAGACATGTCCACTCATATCTGAACCCATAGGGTCACTCACTTAAAGGATTATCGACATTTTTAGTATCCTGTTTTGAGCCTATCAGCACACACGTTCTGGCCAACAGTTATGCCCTGGGGGGGGGGTGCAAAGAGGGGACTAGTTTCATTAATTTAATATGTACATACTACAAAAATACTCCCATGGGCAACACTTTTTTAGAGAGGCACAAGCAAAAAGTACCTCAAAAAGTTGGTTAGCCGGCGGATGAGCAATCGTGGCACCATTTTGTTGCGGTGGCTAAGTATACACCATAGTAGGCACAATGTCGACACAAAATAATGTAGTGGTAGGTGGCCAGATGAACTGGTGCTTAATTATGTTGCGGTAGGTGAGGCGTGGCATATTTTCCTCCCCATGGGTTTGACTTGACACAACACATGTCACTGACTAGTGTGGCCCACCACGTCTCAGCCTATCCTTGTAAATAGCGAGCTCTAATTCTGCGCAACCACACTTGACAGTACACCTCTCCTGAACCTCCCTTGGCAACCTAGGCAGCGGCGGAAGCGGTGGTTGTGGAGGCCCCGGCCCGGTGGTGACACGAAGAATATGATAGGCAGTCGGATCGGTGGAGGATTTGTAAGTTATTCATTCTCATATCGATCTATCAGGTTTTTGCTTTGCATTTAGGTTCTTGGATCTCACGAATTTCAATTTGGGGTTTTCTTCCAGGGTGTCCTGATGAAAAATGACAACATTGTGACCTGCTACTACAAAAGACCTCACCGCAATCATGTCGCGTTCTTGGGCAAGAACACCATCCATAGGTTCTTAGGCTGCAATTATGAAAAACCTGAAGGGGTTCGTGGCAGAAAAAATAAATTTTCATGACTAGCGCAACACGAATTTCAAGATCTATCTAGGAGTTAATGTTGTAATGGAGAGAAGTTTCGATGACATACCCTTATAGACCAAAAGCGTTAACATTCACGATGAACGTTGACGATGTAGTCATACTCGTAGTCGACCTCAAGGTCGTGTTGCTCCTCGCATGACTGTCCAGGTGCCAAAACAGGAAGCACCCTCGTAGTTTTGCACGCGTTCGGTGCTCAACAACGAATCCCATTCTCCCTTATCTAACCGATATTACGGAACTGGATCTTTTGGATCCAGAATCCAGCAGCACGACGACGTGCCGAAGATACGTCGTCTCCCATGCGTGTAGTTCTTCTTGGAAATGCAAGCATGAGAGCCAACAAGAGAGAGAGAAATTTCCCAAAGAAAATGCCATAGGAATTATTATAATATTTCTATTATTGTTTCCCTCCCATATTTCGACTTTTTATATAAGGGGAGGGAAGGGACCCCCAATTGCCAGCTGGAATTATGAGAATAAAGGAGGAGGAGGAGCCAAGGGGAGGCGGCGCCGGTGGGTGGGGCTCACCCCCGCGTGCGTCCCAAGCCCCACCAGCCATCCCCATGCACTGGGTGGTGGCCCTCCCTCATGGGCCCTTCTCCCTGAGAAGTGGCCCAATAGGCAGGTTTTACCCAAATTAAATTTAAATTAGATATTTAAAACACTAATTCCTCCAATTAATATCAAAATCATATTTAACAATTCCTCATGATCCAAAACTCATTTTGAATTACTCCGAACTACCTTCGGATAATCCTAGAACTCTCCTGGCTTTCTCTCTTCTTTCTTCCGGTGATCTCGATGATTCCAAAACAATCACCAAGCATCATAGAACCCTTAAGTATGTTACCCTATGGTTCGGGAACATCACAGACATGATCGATACATTTCTCGGATCAATGATCATCAGTGGGATCTGGATACCCATAATGGCCCTTGTGCATTCCATGATATCAATATCGTTTGAACCATTAACACTGAGTCCAATTCCATTTTCTTACTTCAATACATGACTTTTCCGAGATCTGATCATCGATATCAACGTGCCTAGTTCCATCTCGTTACCTACAAGTACCAGTTAACTAGTTCCCGTCATATTCCATCATCAGGACCTTGTCATATGCTGCAGCTTCTTGCATGTAATCTCACCGAGTGGGTCTAGTGTATCTTTCCCGTCATGTGGGAGAACAAATCCCGATCTCGATACATACGCCTGAACCTCTCC
Organism: Avena eriantha; assembly: GCA_910589775.1. Lineage (NCBI taxonomy): Eukaryota > Viridiplantae > Streptophyta > Magnoliopsida > Poales > Poaceae > Avena > Avena eriantha. The sequence continues at coordinate 70,132,857 of OU342741.1, forward strand.
CTTCGAAGTACATGAGATTCACATTTATGATCACCATGTTACGGTGTGACAGTTGATGCATTCAAGGCAGCCTTGGGTGATAGTAATTAGATATGATCTCATGGTCTAAGGAGTAGGATAGTTTATTTTTAACTATTGCAATGATAAACTATGTGACTTGATCGTGTTGCAATACTTATGTTGGGTATAGTGTTGATCATATCATTTATCTCATGATATGGACTCATTGTCAATTGACATGAATGTCCATGATCAGGAAACCTTGATCACAAGTTGACCAATGAACTAGTTGTATAGAAGCTACAAGGGACTTGGTTTGTTTACATACCACACGTGTACAAACGTTTCTAGTTGATATAGTTATAACATGGTATAAAACTATTATGAACTAATGAGATATGATAATAAACACTCTTTATTATTTCCCTCTAGGGCATATCTCCAACAGTCTCCCACTTGTATGAGAGTATAAATAATCAGGTTGCATTTGTTATTAATCATAACATCATATCACATATGGCGCTACTGATCATGCTTGCTCGTGGAAAATGTTCCATCAACGGTTTGTATCTTTCAGATCCGTATGTTATTTGCAAATTGTTAATGTCACCTATTTTGACATAATTCTATATTATCACATAATATCCTTAAAGTATATGTTTGGAAGTAGAGTGAGACTTTTGTTACCTTTGTGTCTATAATGACATATGTTCAGTCAAGTGGACTTTCACTATAGTCATGTAAACTGGAAACACACTTAGTTTAAATTCGAACTTTCTTGAGCCAAATATACTTGCTACTTCTGAGGTAGGCATTTCTATATCAATGTAGATACTTACTTTTCTCTAGACACTGAGTGACATGGGCATGACCAATCGGGTCCCCGTGATTTACTACCCTAGGCATACAAAGGCATGCGGCCCATGAAGCCCATAAAGAGTAAAGGAAAGTCCGGAGAGCATCCAACGGACAGAAGCTATCTTGGCAATCAAGCAATAAGTAGAAACCGACATTATACTACTAGTGTTGTAATTGTAACTTGTACCTATCCAAATACGGCTTTGGGATACAACCTATTATATAAAGGCTAGGAGGAGCCAACAGAGAGGTACCAAAGCCTTGAGCAATCTGTAATCATAGTTTCTATAGTAATCAGACTATTTCGGCTCCCTTGTTTGTCTGATCAACCGACAAAATCCCTAGAGTTCTCTTTTCCACGAAACCCTAAGTCCATAACCATGGGCATTGCCGAAGTTACCCCTCGTCAGTTGGCACCATCTGTGGGAAATATGAACGCTAGAGCCATGGACTCGATGGCCCCCTCTGCACCAAGCAACAACCCGGCAGCACAGGAACCACACCCGCCCACCCGTGTTTTGGTTTTTGTTGACTTCAACAGGGGAACTGATCTCATAATCGAGAACTTCCACTTCCACACGGAGGAACCCAAAAACCTCCGCGCCTATCGGCTCCGATCTAGTCGGGTCCATCGGTCACAACAGCAGTGCCCACAGTGATACCTGCATCCTCTATCGGCTCATATGAAGGAGCCGCACCTCAGCCAATAAACGGCAAAGAAAGTCACGAAAACTCTGCAGATCTAGGGGACTTGGCGGATCTATACGACGGTCTCTCCTTCGGGTCAGACTCCTAGCTTACGCCACCACATGACTCAAACTCAGCAAACATCAAACCTGATGAAGGTGACAAAAGCGTCGACTCCGGAATAAAAAAAGCTGAAACCTACCCAGAACAGAACCCGTGAGATTTCACTAGTTTCTCTGACAGTGTATCCTACAAAGCCGATGGCCACAACATCAGCTAGTACATGAGGCATCATCAAGTATGCACAATCATTGGGGAAGGAACATCGACACCCGCGACTCCAACGAATAACCCGATCCTTGATCCGAATGATTTTCTATCAGACACTGATGTAGGAAACCATGGAAACGAAGGAGATCTATCCAATAATCGCATCACACAAAGGAGAGAAGGAACGAACGATGGCTAGCGGTTAACTCTTCGGTTGTCAGCGGAAACATGGCAAAAGCAAGGGACACAGTTTCAGGTGCGGTCCCGATGATGGCAGACGGCACACGCGTAGATCTGATGGCCTATCAGTACTTACTCCACCACAAAAAAAAGGGACCTACTCAAGATGCATAGGAAAGGAGAAGGCTACCCGACAAATCCAGCATCCGACGGGCACAACTAAGATCCACCCACGGATCTGGTAGCATAATTGGAGGCGCACCACCAAGGAGAGGAACCTCACGGCTACAGCATATTTCGGAAGCCGAAAGAAATGAGCTGACCGATATCTGGACTTGTCCTTTATGTCAGTGGATCAGGCAGGACACGTAAAAGCAAAAATAGCACAAGCCGCCATTGTCACCGCCCAAACCAACTTACTTACAACTCAACCGGCACCCGACGATCCCCGGGTGGCTTTCCATTATTCCTCTCTCATGAACCTCGGCATGGTGGGAGCATCCCTCGCACAAGGAGACCAAGGAATCACCCAGCAACCCAAAAAATCAGCACGCCATCGCAACAGCCCTTGGCATGTGGGACACACCTGATGATCACGATCACCGCATTGGGTGCACTTCTTGAACCACGAGCCACGTGATGATGCTAGAAACGACATTACACAATGCATGATCGACAGATCTAGGGAAGAATGCAACAACTGAAGATAATATGATAGCGAAAGCAAGGATGAGTACGAATTGTGTGGGGCCAGTTTCTTTACCCAACGGGTTCACAATGATGGGGTTCATTGCATATGAAATTAAAAAAATCCTACGGTTTGCAACTGCCAAGATCGAATCAAGGCAATACTATGTAACGATTTCAGATGGACTCACCCACGAAGACTGTAACACAGGATAACGTTCCTGCAAACAAACGTGGATATTGTAGAGTGTACACGACTGTCCTCAAGGACATGCAAATGACACGCGCCACAAGAGGGCAGTGATGGCCCAAGATATCTCGAGCTTGTTGGGGAACCCCAAGAGGAAGGTATGATGAGCACAATAGCAAGTTTCCCTCCGTTATGAAACCAAGGTTATCGAACCTGTAGGAGCAAGGAAACACCTCCAAGGTGTTGTTGCCAACTTGGAATCCTGCACAACACAACCACAGAACATTGCCCCCAACTTACAGTGAGGTTGTCAATCTCACCGGTTTTGCTGAAAACAAAGGATTAAACATATTGTGTGGAAGAAAGTAAAAGCTTGCAGAAAGTAAATAGAAAATAGTAAACAGTTGTAGATTGATGGTAAAAGAAAGGACCGAGGTCCATATTTCACTAGTGGTGGTTCTCCTTAAAATAGATAACATGTTGGGTGAACAAATTAGCGCGGGGCAATTGAGAAACATCGAGAAAGCATACATGCATATACTAATCATCTTGACTCCTTTGAGATTTGATTGGGCATTACAACATTATACATAGACCGTAATCCAACTGCATCTATGACTAATAATCCACCTTCAGGTTATCATCCGAACCCCCTCCAGTATTAAGTTGCAAGCAACAGATAATTGCATTATGCATTGCGTGTAAAGTAAACAATACGATTGTTCTATGAACAAATGATTGTTGTTTTATCCCTAGTAGCAACAACACATATAGTACCTTAGAGATTTCTATCACTTCCCCAGATTATGCTCCTGATTTCAGATTGATTATTGATTCTATCATATCTTTGTTATTTGAGATCTTGCATGCTTTCCGTTGTTAGTAGCTATCTTGGCCAAGTAGATGCTAGCAACTCCAAGAGTTAGTATTTATGCTCGATAGTGGGTTCATGCCTCTGGTAATCTGGGGAAGTGACAGAAATCTCTAAGGTACTAGATGTGCTGCTGCTACTAGGGAGAAAACAACGATCTTTTGTTCATAGAACAATTGTATTGTTTACTTTACACGCAGTTCATAAAGCAATAATCTGTTGCTTGCAACTTAATACTGGAGGGGGTTCGGATGATAACCTGAAGGTGGATTATTAGTCATAGATGCAGTTGGATGGCGGTGTATGTATTATGTTGTAATGCCCAATCAAGTCTCAGAGGAGTCAAGATGATTAGTATATGCATGTATTGCTTTCTCGGTGTTTGTCGATTGCCCCGCTGTAATTTGTTCACCCAGCATGTTATCTATCTTAAGGAGAGCCACCTCTAGTGAACTATGGATCCCAGTCCTTTACTTTACATACAATCTATAAACTGTTTCTGCTTTATGTTTACTTTCTGCAAACTATTACTTCTTTCCATTCGATACGTTTAATCCTTTGTTTTCCGCAAAACACGGTGAGATTGAAAACCTCATCGCAAGTTGGGGACAAAGTTCTGTGGTTGTGTTTTGCAGGTCTCCATGTTGCTACTAGCACCGGTAGTGCGCCCTGCCAAAGCTCAGCTAGTAACACCTTTGAGGTGTTTCCTTGCTCCTACTGGTTCGATTAAACCTTGGTTTCATAACTAAGGGAAACCTGCTGCTGTGCTCATCATACCTTCCTCTTGGGGTTCCCAATGAGCTCTACATCAACACCGCCATCAAGCATTTTTCTGGGCGCCGTGCATAGAGCCATCAAGCATTTTTCTGGCGCCGTTGCCGGGGAGTCAAGGACATCTTCACAAGGGGAGTCCCTCATAACCAATCTCTTTAATTTGTTGTTTTTGTTTTGCTTAGTTTCTTTTTTGCTTTGTTTCTTGTTTTGTTCTTCAAAAATCCAAAAAAATAGTTTTACTTGTTTTGCTTTCTTACTTGAAAACACAAAAAAATTAGTTCCTATCTTGAGTTGCCACTATTTCTAGCCTTGCTCCAATCACTATGTCACCAGAGGAAATGATTTCCACTTTTAAACAAGGAATTGAGGAAACTTTTAAGGAAGCTTGGTCTAGAATCTCTGATCTACATGAAAAAACTGAGCCTAAAATGACTCAAAGTTTGTTCCTTAGCAGTTTTTATCTTGGGATTGCTCTTTGCTATAGATATGCTCTAGATGCTATTGTGGGAGGAGATTTCCTCCAATGTAATGAGGATGATGCTATTAATACTATAAAGAAATTGATCCTCACTCACAACATGCCTAGCCAAACTGATACTTCTTTCGCAAAAATATTGCTAGGTTGGACACTCTTGAAGCTAGCACTACTAGATTAGAAGGGTGCTATAATGCGCTTAGAGAGAAACATGATTATGTTCCAATAAACTCTGAACCATCAAAGTGGTTCCCTACAGTAAAGATTGAGATAAACACTGAAACTTTTCAAGCTCGCTGTGATATCATGTCTGAATCTTGCCTTATGCCCAAAGATATTTATAAATCTCTGAATACTTGGGGGCTCATTGAGGGAGGAAAAGAAATATCTCTTACTAATAATACTACCATATTACCTCTTGGAATTGCTGAAGGAGTGTTTACAAAAATCCTTGGGAAAATGATTTCTATTGATTATCTTGTTATTGAATGTGCAGGAAAAGGACAAATTACACTTGGAAGGTCCCTATTAGAACTCCTTGGAGCAATAATAGATGTGGCAAAGGGGACCATGCACCTTTATTCTCCACCAAACAATCACATTTTTCCAAAGGTTAAGAATAAAAATAAGAGAGGTAAGGGCAAGAAAGTTGGTCTTAATGCTTCTTCATTTGAGAACACTTGATTCTTTCTTTGGTTCTTATGCCTAACTTAAAGGCGTTAAAGAAAAGTACTTGTTGGGAGATAATCCAAGAGTTTTAGTTGAGTCTTGGAAGTTATTACCTCTGTAATAACCTCTCCTTATCCTTTTTATTTGCTTTTTGTGCCAAGAGTAACCTCTAATGAGAGTGAAGTAATGATTGGGAAAGTTGCTGTCCCGAAACAGATTTCTATGCTTCACCGTAAAAATTCCTGAGATAGCTCTGTACGTCGGATTGAGCTGTAATTTTTTGTGATTCTGACCCAGGTTGTTATCTAACTTTCGTTAGGTCAACACTTTTTGATTTGAGCAACAGAAGGTCTTCGAAAAAATTCGTCTTTACCTGCTGGTCTGTTTTGACAGATTTCTGCCATTTTCTGCATTTGCTTCTTGTTAGTTCCTTCTTGAGTTCCTTTGGGAAATTGAGATTTTTGAGGGAAGTGCTACAGTAGCTAGTGTTCTAATGGAAGTTTATTTGGTATTAGAACTGAACCTTGAGACTTATTTATCTTAAGTGCACTAATGTTGCTAATGAGATTGTGTGAAGTTTTGTATGAAGGAAAATTTTCAGGTGTATGGAAGGAATGCGTAATGAGATGAATGATGGACTAAAGCTCAAAATTGGGGATGCCACGCGTGTCACCCCGAGAAATATCCAAGAAGTACAAGCGTCAAAGCTTGGGGATGCCCAAGGAATCCCCTTCTTCATCAATAAAAATTCTAGGTTTCTTCCAAACACTTCATTTTTATTGTTTCGTGCACAGTTGTATTTTTCTTGGAGCGTCTTCTTTTTCGTTTTCGTTTTGTTTTTTTAGTTTGCTTGGCTTGTTTAGTTTTCTGAATAAGTTGGTTGGACCCCCTCTTTCATACTTTGGTTTGCAAATAGTTTGGTTTGGTTCGGAAAAGAGTAGGAAAGTTCATGCTTTTGTGGTAAAAAGAGCTCGTTTTTGACTGTGGCTATGCTTTGTTATGTCGTGCTTGATATTGTTTTGGCTTTATACTTTGTATTCTTTGCTGTAGCATGACTTGTTATAAACAATTGAGATTGCTTAATGTGCCTTGGATGAATCATGCGTTGTTTTAGCATATTAAAGCATAGTATAGTGGTATTCTCCTTTGATGCTTTATTTGGGTTGACTTGGCACATGCTCACACCATGTTTTGACTATCTCAAGTCACCATAGCCTTTATGATCCTTTAGTTTTCAACTTGTAGTATCACTTTATGCTTTGATCAATGATGTTTTGTCGCTCTGCATGATTATGGCCATTATTGCTCTCTTAGTTTGTCGCTCCCAGTATTTTGCTAGCCTCCATAACAAAGTATGAGTTCCACTCATGCATCCAACTCCCTAAACCAAGTTTTTCCAAAGAGTCCACCATACCTACCTACTAGCTTATGCTATTCCAAGTATATTCATGCTTTTGTTTACCTTCCACTTGTTATTAGAAAACTAGTGATTAAAGCTCTCACGAACTTGATGGCACACTTTACTTTATTGCCTCTAATAAACTTGAACCATTGAGTCCTTATTTGTTGCGTATATGCTTGCGCTTTATAAGTTGAAATTAGCAGATCCATGTTTCATGGGGAACGCTTTCAACATTGCAGTTGTACTTTGTACCCCGTTGATATTATGTTCTTTTGCTTACGGATCCCGGCGGTGTGAAATAAATGTGGAACTTGTAAGATCATGGAGTTTGTATGTGTGTTAGAGAAACGCCTGGGACGCTAGCCTAAGCCATGCCTAATCATGGTGGAAACTTGCAGCATCACCATAATGAGCACTCTATGAAGCATCCTCAATAAAAACCTATGCAAATAGCAAATAAAAAGATCGCTGAGATGCTCATTGTCTGCTTGGCTTGTCATTTTGATTATGGGAAAGCTCCCGTATCATGTGCAAGGGGTACCCCGTTGGCGGTTCTTAATGATACACATATACTTACAATGACAAGAGCTTACTCGTGACTGAAGTTGAGTAGCATGAGGATCGGTCTTCGTAAGTAAGGGGCATGAGATTTCGGTTTATAACTTGTCAAGCATATCCTCTTAGTTGTGTCACTTTAACCTTAATCACCTTCAAGATGCTTATGATAGGGGCAATGAGAGCTGAAAGCTATAAGTACCATAATTTTTGGAAACTCTTTATGAGACTTGAATCCCTACTTCCTTTTACAAAAGGCCTTTCTTCCACCATTATATTGAGTCTCCACCTTCTATATTTATGCACTACTTTGAGAGCATAGTGGCCATTCTTAGTTTTATGTGCATTGTCCCAAGATTAGTTGATTGATGCATAACTTGTTATTGCTTGTTTGAAACTATTGTATCTAGTCACTCTTATGAACTTTTAAGGTGTCCTATGCATTTATATTTGCTACTCTATTGAGGGACGAGCTGAATACTTTTATGCTATGTTTTCTTTATGTGAAACAAACAAGCGTCTTGCAAAGCATTGTTATTCATGAATCTTTTGTTTGTGCCTTTTCATGTTGTATCATAGTTTCTTTGCTTATTGCTAGAACTTTGTTTTTCATGTTATGATTGAAGTACTATGATCCCAGCTTTGAGTTTTGCAAATACTTTGATCAAGTTTTGATGGTGAATGTCACCTCAAAAAATATTTCTTTTTATCACTTACCTACTCGAGGACGAGCAAGAGTTAAGCTTGGGGATGTTGATACATTGCAAATGTATCTATAATTTTTGATGTTCCATGCTTGGTTTTATCTACTTTCTTGTGTTTTGTTCCAACTTGGGAGTACTTTTATTATGATTTCTTGGACTAACCTATTAACAAGAGCCATAGTGCCAACTGCCTGTTTTCTGTTGTTTTTGGTTCTAGAAAAGTCAGAAATGAATATTCTCGGAATTGGACGGGACAAAAGCCAAAGTGCCTATTTTTCCGGAAGGGATCAAGTGCCAGAATACGAGACGGAGAAGGGCTGGGGGACGGCCACACCACCTGGCCGCGTGGCCAGGCCTGGCCCGCGCCAGGGGGTGGTCTGGCCGCCCCCAGCACCCCCTCGGCCTCTCCTTCCGCCTATAAGTTGCCCTCGGGACGAAAACCCTAAGTACCCGATCAAAAATCCACGAAAGAGTCTGTAGCCGATGTCATCTCCATCCCTAGATCGGGAGGGATCTGAAGCTCTTCCTGGCACCCTGCCGGAGAGGGGAATTCACCCTAGAGGCCTTCTTCATCACCATGCAATCCTCCGGTGTGATGCGTGAGTAGTTCACCCTTGGACTACGGATCCATGTAGTAGCTAGATGGCTGGTTTCTCCTCCTTTGTGCTTTCATGTTTAGATCTTGTGAGCTCCATTCATGATCAAGATCATCTATTTGTAATTCATACATGTTGTGTTTTGCGGGGATCCGATGGATATTGAGATGCTATTTCAGATTGATTATTGATTCTATCATATCTTTGTTATTTGAGATCTTGCATGCTTTCTGTTGTTAGTAGCTATCTTGGCCAAGTAGATGCTAGCAACTCCAAGAGTTAGTATTTATGCTCGATAGTGGGTTCATGCCTCTGGTAATCTGGGGAAGTGACAGAAATCTCTAAGGTACTAGATGTGCTGTTGCTACTAGGGAGAAAACAACGATCTTTTGTTCATAGAACAATTGTATTGTTTACTTTACACGCAGTTCATAAAGCAATAATCTGTTGCTTGCAACTTAATACTGGAGGGGGTTCGGATGATAACCTGAAGGTGGATTATTAGTCATAGATGCAGTTGGATGGCGGTCTATGTATTATGTTGTAATGCCCAATCAAGTCTCAGAGGAGTCAAGATGATTAGTATATGCATGTATTGCTTTCTCGGTGTTTGTCAATTGCCCCGCTGTAATTTGTTCACCCAGCATGTTATCTATCTTAAGGAGAGCCACCTCTAGTGAACTATGGATCCCGGTCCTTTACTTTACATACAATCTATAAACTGTTTCTGCTTTGTGTTTACTCTCTGCAAACTTTTACTTCTTTCCATTCGATACGTTTAATCCTTTGTTTTCCGCAAAACACGATGAGATTGACAACCTCATCGCAAGTTGGGGACAAAGTTCTGTGGTTGTGTTGTGCAGGTCTCCACGTTGCTACTAGCACCGGTAGTGCGCCCTGCCAAAGCTCAGCTAGTAACACCTTTGAGGTGTTTCCTTGCTCCTACTGGTTCGATTATACCTTGGTTTCATAACTGAGGGAAACCTGCTGCTGTGCTTATCATACCTTCCTCTTGGGGTTCCCAACGAGCTTTACATCAACACCTCCATCAAGCATTTTTCTAGGCGCCATGCATAGAGCCATCAAATATCCATCGGATCCCCGCAAACACAACATGTAAGATTACAAATAGATGATCTTGATCATGAACGGAGCTCACAAGATCTAAACATGATAGCACAAAGGATAAGAACCAGCCATCTAGCTACTACATGGACCCGTAGTCCAAGGATGAACTACTCACGCATCACGCTGGAGGCTTGCATGGTGATGAAGAAGGCCTCCAGGGTGAACTCTCCCCTCCGGCAGGGTGCTGGGAAGAGCTTCAGATCCCTCCCGATCTAGGGATGGAGATGACGGCGGCTACAGACTCTTCCGTGGAATTTTGATCGGGTACTTAGGGTTTCTGTATCGGAGGCATCTTATAGGCGAAAGAGGATGCCGAGGGGGTGCCCTAGGCGGCCACACCACCCCCTGGCGTGGGCCAGGCCTGTCCGCGTGACCAGGTGGTGTGGCGGCCCTCTGGCCCCTCTTCGTCTCGTATTCTGGCTCCGTGTCCCCCTCGGTGAAAAACTGACTTTGGCTTTTGTCCCGTCCAATTCCGAGAATATTCATTTTTTGACTTTCCTGGAACCAAAATCAGCAGAAAACAGGTAGCTAGTACTATGGCATCTTGTTAATAGGTTAGTCCAAGAAAGTGTATAAAAATACTCCAAACTTGGGACAAAACATAAGAAGGTAGATATAAACCAATCATGGAACATCAAAAACTTGATCAAAGTAGATATAATTTTTGAGGTGACATGCACCATCAAAAACTTGATCAAAGTATTTGTAAAACGTTGAAAGGTGGGATCATAGTACTTCAATATAGCATGAAAGATAAAGTTCTAATAATAAGACATAGCAACTATGTTGTAACATGAAAAGGCACAAACAAAAGATTCATGAATAACAATGCTTTGCAAGACGTTTGTTTGTTTCACATAAAGAAAACATAGCATAGTGGCATTCAGCTTGTCCCTCATAGAGTAGCAAAACATAAATGCATATGACACCTTCAAAGTTCATAAGAGTGACTAGATACAAATAGTTAACAAGCAATATCAAAGTTATGCATCAATCAACAAGTCTTGGGACAATGCACATAGAACTAAGAATGGCCACTATGCTCTCTCAATAGGTGCATAAAGATAGAAGGTGGAGACTCAACATAAAAGTAAAAGAAAGGCCTTCATAGAAGGAAGTAGGGATTCAAGTTTCATAAAGAGCTTCCAAAAAGTATGGTACTTATTAGCTTTCAGCTCTCATTGCCCCTATCATAAGCATCTTTAGGTGATTAAGGTTAAAGTGACACAACTAAGAGGATATGCTTAACTAGTTATAAGATGAAATCTCATGTCCCTTACTTACGAAGACCGAACCTCGTGCTACTCAACTTTAGTCACAAGTAAGCTCTTGTCATTGTAAGTACATATGTATCATAGAGAACCGCCAACGGGGTACCCCTTGCACATGATACACGAGCTATCCCATAATCAAAATGACAAGGCAAGCAGACAATGAGCATCCGAGTGATCTTTTTATTTGCTATTTGCATAGGTTTTTATTGAGGATGCTTCATAGAGTGCTCATTATGGTTATGCTGCAAGTTTCCACCATGATTAGGCATGGCTTAGGCTAGCAGCCCAGGCATTTCTATAACACACATACAAACTCCTTGATCTTACAAGTTCCACTTTTATTTCACAACGCCGGGATCCATAAGAAAAAGAATCATGATATCGACAGGGTACAATGTACAAGTGCAATGTTGAAGCATTCCCCATGATACATGGTTCTGCTAATTTCAACTTATAAAGCACAAGCATATACGCAACAAAGATGGACACAATGGTTCAAGTTTATTAAGTGCAAGAAAAGTAAAATGTGCCATCAAGTTCGTGAGAGCTTTAATCACTAATTTTGACATATCAAATTTAATTCGGAAGGTAGATAAAAGCATGAATAAACTTGGAATAGCAAATGCTAATAGGTAGGTATGGTGGACTCTTTGGAATAACTTGGTTTAGGAGGTGGATCCATGAGTTGAACTCATACTTGGTTATGTAGGCTAGCAAAAGACTGGGAGCGACCAACTAAGAGAGCAATAATGGCCATAATCATGCAAAGCGACAAACCATCATTTATTAAAGCATAAACTGATATTACAAGTCGAAAACTAAAGGGTCATAAAGGCTATAGTGACTTTGGATAGTCATAACATGGTGTGATCATGCGCCAGCCCAACCCAAATAAAGCATCAAAGGAGAATACCACAACACTATGCTTTAATATGCTAAAACAACGCATGATTCTTCCAAGGCACATTAAGCAATCTCAATTGTTTATAACAAGTCATGCTACAGCAAAGATCACTAAGCATAAAGCCAAAACAATATCAAGCATGGTATGACAAAGATAGGCCACAGTAAAAAACAAGCTCTCTTTACCACTTAAGCATGAACTTTCCTACTCTTTTCCAATCCAAACCAAACTATTTGAAAACCAGTGTAAGAAAGAGGAGGTACAACCAATTTATTCAAGCAAGCTAAGAAAACTAAGCAAACGAAAACCAAAAAAAAATTGAAAAAGAAGACGCTCCAAGAACAACACAACTATGCATGAAACAATAAAAATGAAGTGTTTGGAAGAAACCTGGGATTTTTGTTGATGAAGAAGGGGATGTCTTGGGCATCCCCAAGCTTTGACGCTTGTACTTCTTGGATATTTCTTGGGGTGACACGCGCGGCATCCCCAAGCTTGAGATTTAGTCCATTCTTCATCTCATTACATTATTCCTTCCATACACCTAAATTTTTTCCTTCATACAAAACTTCACACAATCTTTATTAGCAACATTAGTGCACTCAAGATAATAAGTCTTTGGGTTCAGTTTCAACACCGATAAAACTTCCATTAAAGCAAAATCTACTATAGCACTTCCCTCAAAAAGCTCAATTCCCCAAAAGAACTCAAAAAGGAACCAACAAGAAGCAAATGCAAATAATGGCAGAAATCTGTCAAAACAGACCAGCAGGTAAAAACCAATTTTTCGAAGACCTTCTGTTGCTCAAATAGAAAAGTGTTGAACTAACGTAAGTTAGATAACAACCTTGGGTAGAAGCACAAAAAATCACAGCTCAAACCGACGTACAGAGATTTTACACGAATGTTTAAAGTAAAGCAGAAAAATCTGTTTCGGGACAACAACTTTTCCAAGCATTACTTCTCTCTCATTAGATGTTACTCTTGGCACAAAAAACAAATAAAAAGAATAAGGAGTGGTTATCACAAAGGTAATAACTTCCAAGACTCATCTAAAACTTTTGGGTTATCTCCCAATAAGTACTTTTCTTTAATGCCTTTAAGTTAGGCATAAGAAGTAAGAAAAAAAATCAAGTATTCTCAAATGAAGAAGCATTAAGAGAAAATTTTGTTTTCATAGGAGAAACAAAAGAGATCTTCTCTCTCTTCTTAGGGAAGTGTTCTATACCTGTCTTAAGTGGGAGTTGATATTTAATGGTGCCTTCTTTCATATCAATAATGGCACCAGCACTTCTAAGAAAAGCTTTTCCCAAAGTAATAGGACAAGAAGCATTGCATTCAACATCCAAAACATAGAAATCAATAGGGACATAGGCATTGTTAACCATAATAAGAACATCATTAAGACTCCCCATGAGTTTCTTTTTAGCATTATCATCAAGTGGGACATTTAAATAACAATTTTCAAGTGGTGGCAAATCAAGCATATCATAAATCCTTCTAGGCATAATAGAAACACTACTATCAAGATCACATAAAGCTTTGAAATCAAAATCATTCACTTTCATATTAATGATGGGTTCCCAACCATCTTCTTGTTTTATTGGAATAGAAGCTTTATGTTTCATCTTTTCTTCTTTAATTTTTATGAGAGCATCAGTAATGTGTTTTGTAAAGGCCATATTCATAGCACTAGCATTAGGACTTTTAGAAAGCTTTTGTCGGAACTTAATAACTTTGAAGATGTTGTAACCATCAAGATCAAAATCATAATTATCATTTAAAGTAGTAGAGCTATTACTAGCTTCAACACTAGTGGTAGTGATAGTAGAAACACTGATGTTTCTAGCAAATTCATCTTCTCTTTCCCACTTAGCATGCAATTCAGCTAATAGTCTAACTTTTTCATTAATTCTAACTTGTATGCCATTAGTACCAGCAAAGGGATTTTCAATAGTTTCAGGTTTAACAGCCATTTTATTCAAAGAAGATTGTGATTCAGCCAATGATGCTATATTTCTTTCAACATTAAAGAGTTTTTCCTCAATAGTTTTATTGAAAGCAGTTTGTTTACTAATAAAATCTTTAAGCATAACTTCAAGTTCAGAGGGAGCACTCCTATTATTGTTATAGGAATTTCCATAAGCATTACCACTGTTGGGAGGATAGGGCCTATAATTATTATTACCAAAATTATTCCTATAGGCATTGTTGCTAAAATTATTATTTCTTATGAAGTTCACATCAACTTGCTCTTCTTGAGCAACCAAAGAGGCTAAGGGAACATGATTTGGATCAATATGAGCTTTCCCATTAACAAGCATAGACATAATAACATCAATTTTATGACTCAAGGAGGAGATTTCTTCAACAGAATTTACCTTCTTACCTTGTGGAGATCTCTCAGTATGACATTCAGAATAGTTAACCATCATATTATCCAAAAGCTTTGTTGCAGCACCCAAAGTAATGGTCATAAAGGTACCTCCAGCAGCATAGTCCAATAGATTTCTTGAAGAATAGTTCAATCCTGCATAAAAGGTTTGGATAATCATCCAAGCAGTCAGTCCATGAGTGGGACAATTCTTTACCAAAGATTTCATTCTTTCCCAAGCTTGAGCTACATGTTCATTATCAGATTGTTTAAACTTCATTATTTCACTTCTCATAGATATAATCTTAGCAAGAGGATAGAATTTTCCAATGAAAACATCTTTGCATTTAGTCCAAGAATCAATACTATTCCTAGTTAGGGATTGCAACCATTCTTTAGCTTTTCCTCTCAAAGAGAAAGGAAACAATTTAAGCTTAATAATATCTCCATCTATATCCCTATGATTTTGCATCTCACAAAGTTCAACAAAGTTATTTAGATGAACATCAGCACCTTCATTATCAATACCATAAAATTGTTCTCTCATAACAAAATTGAGTAAAGCAGGTTTTATTTCAAAGAAAGTAGCTTCAGGAACATGTGGAGCAATAGGTGTGCACATGAAATCATTGTTGTTGGTGCTAGTGAAGTCACACAACTTAGTGTTCTCAAGAGTAGTAATTTTTTGTGTGTTTTTAATAAACAAAGCAAACTAGTACAACTAATTTTTTGTGTGTTTGATAAAGAAACAAGCAAACAAAGCAGAAATAAACTAAGCAAAACAAAAACAACAAAGTAAAGAGATTGGTTATGAGGGACTCCCCTTGTGAAGATGTCCTTGTCTCCCCGGCAACGGCGCCAAAAAAGAGCTTGATGGCCCAAGATATCTCGAGCTCGTTGGGGAACCCCAAGAGGGAGGTATCATGAGCACAGCAGGAAGTTTTCTCTCAGTTATGAAACCAAGGTTATCGAACCAGTAGGAGCAAGGAAACACCTCCAAGGTGTTGTTGCTAACTTGGAATCCCGCACAACACAACCATAGAAGTTTGCCCCCAACTTATAGTGAGGTTGTCAATCTCACCGGTTTTGCTGAAAACAAAGGATTAAACGTATTGTGTGGAAGAAAGTAAAAGCTTGTAGAAAGTAAACAGAAAACAGTAAAAAGTTGTAGATTGATGGTAGAAGAAAGGACCGGGGTCCATAGTTCACTAGTGGTGGTTCTCCTTAAGATAAATAACATGTTGGGTGAACAAATTACAGCGGGGCAATTGACAAACATCGAGAAAGCATACATGCATATACTAATCATATTGACTCCTTTGAGATTTGATTGGGTATTACAACATTATACATAGACCGTAATCCAACTGCATCTATGACTAATAATCCACCTTCAGGTTATCATGTGAACCCCCTCCAGTATTAAGTTGGAAGCAACAGATAATTGCATTACGCATTGCGTGTAAAGTAAACAATACGGTTGTTCTATGAACAAATGATTGTTGTTTTATCCCTAGTAGCAACAGCACATCTAGTACCTTAGAGATTTCTGTCACTTCCCCAGATTACTAGAGGCATGAACCCACTATCGAGCATAAATACTAACTCTTGGAGTTGCTAGCATCTACTTGGCCAAGATAGCTACTAACAACGGAAAGCATGCAAGATCACAAATAACAAAGACATGATAGAATCAATAATCAATCTGAAATAACATCTCAATATCCATCGGATCCCCGCAAACACAACATGTAAGATTACAAATAGATGATCTTGATCATCAACGGAGCTCACAAGATCTAAACATGATAGCACAAAGGAGAATAACCAGCCATCTAGCTACTACATGGACCCATAGTCCAAGGATGAACTACTCACGCATCACACTGGAGGCTTGCATGGTGATGAAAAAGGCCTCCAGGGTGAATTCTCCCCTCCGGCAAGGTACCGGGAAGAGTTTCAGATCCCTCCCGATCTAGGGATGGAGATGACGGCGGCTATAGACTCTTCCATGGAATTTTGATCGGGTACTTAGGGTTTCTGTATCGGAGGCATCTTATAGGCGAAAGGGGAGGCCGAGGGGGTGCCTTAGGCGACCACACCACCCCCTGGCACAGGCCAGGCCTGGCCACGCGACCAGGTGGTGTTGAGGCCCTCTAGCCCCTCTCCATCTCGTATTCTGGCTCCGTGTCCCCCTCGGTGAAAAACTGACTTGGTTTTGTCCTGTCCAATTCCGAGAATATTCATTTTATGACTTTTCTAGAACCAAAAATAGCAGAAAATAGGCAGTTGGCACTGTGGCATCTTGTTAATAGGTTAGTCCAAGAAAGTGTATAAAAATACTCCAAAGTTGGGACAAAACATAAGAAAGTAGATATAAACCAAGCATGGAACATCAAAAATTATAGATACGTTAGCAATGTATCAGGCAGCGCCTCCATAATCGGTGACACGTATGGTGTGCCGACGACTCCTAGACCCTTGCTCTAGCCGGTTAATAGAAGTAGTGGATCCCCGGGAACTCAAAAGTGCTACGCCATGGAAGATATGGTGGTGGGGAAGATCTCGAGCAGGGCTTCTCCTAAGCACCTTTTCTAGTGGCAATGGACAAGGCTAGCAAGAGGGAGAAGATGCCGACCAAAGGGCATATGAGAGGAGTGGTCAAGTGTGTGAGAGGGAGGAGGTCTCCATCTCCTTTTATATGGGAGAGGGGGGCAGCACCCTCCCTTGTCCAGCGCCATGGAGGTGCCCCTCCCCTCCTCTCATTCATGTGGGTGGACACTCCACTCACACAAAATTTAATTTCCACTTTCTCCATTTATTCTCCACTCAAAAAACCAAAGGTCTTTCAATTAAAGCACTTTAATTCTCTTGTTTTAATATAATTCATTTTAATGAACACTTCATTTAATGAGTATTTCATTTAATGAACACTTCATTTAATGAACACATTAACACTTTTCTCCTTTCTTTGTTTCGATACCCCAAAACCATTTCGATAAAACAAAATCATGCAATGTCCATTATCTTCTTCTGTGTTCCCTATACACTCAATTGCATCGACTAACCTTCAGTGTGTCTCCCAACAAGTTCGAGAACTATGTAGACATGATTGATACTTTCTCCGATCAATAATCATTAGCGGGATCTAGAGATCCATAATGCCTGCCACTAGTTCCATGAAAATCCAATTATTGTCTGAACCTTTTTCATTGTAATTAAATTCCTTTTGTCTCATGATATTTTACTTATCCGAGATCCGATCACTCGGTATCATCCATACCTTGTTTAATCTCATTCCTGACAAGTACTCTTTTTCTCGTTCCTGTGATATAACATTCCAGTGATCAAATCACTTGCTTGCAAGCTATGTCAATGTGATATCACCGAGAGGGCCCTGAGTATATCTCTCCGCCATCTAGATGGACAAATCACACTCTTGATCCACGAGCCTAAACTAACACTTTCCAAGTACCTGATGACACATTTATAATCACCCTGTTACGGTGTGGCGTTTGATGGAATCAAAGTACCTTTCCGGTGAAAGTGATTGACGTGATCTCATGGTCTAAGGACATTGAGTTACTACGAATGTGACAACAATATGAACTTGAGGACATGATCGTATTGCTACATCTACTTTGGGTGACTGTTCATCATATCATTCTCCAATGATATGACCCTGTTATTAACAACATCCAATGTTCATGATCAGGAAACCTGTGATCATCAGTTAATTAACAAGCTAGTATTAAGAGAGGCATTACTAGGAACCTTTTCTGTTTATAAATCACACATGTATTAATGTTTACTATTAACACAATTATAGCATGAAAAATAAACATTTATCATAAACATGGAATAAGATAATAACCACTTTATTATTGCCTCTCGGGCACATTCCTTTCAGTCTCCCACTTGCACTAGAGTCAATAATCTAGTCTTGCACATTCAACACCTATTGGACTTTGGTGTTGTATATACACGTTTGCTAGTGATAAACATAATCCCCAGATCTAACACTTTCAGGTCTGTGTGTTTGCATGTCTTTGTGTCTCCACGCATCACTCATTCTCAAATGAAGTGGCTTTGTATAAATTTGGTGATACCTTAGTTCCTTGGGGTTTAAAACATGTTGATATAATTGGCATACAATATATCTTCATAGTACTAGCCCACATTGAACCACACCTAGTTCCTTTGCTGCTACCATAGCAGTCTTATACTTAGCCTTTCATTGCAGTATTTGTGACAATGTCCATAACTTTGGAACTCATTTGAATCCATCATGGAACTTTCTTCCATTATATTCTAAATTGAGATAAAGTTAGTTTGTACCTTGTGACAAAACTAGTACCAATGTAACTCTTTACAATGAACTATTTGTATAGTGCCAATGTAACACTTTACAATGAACTATCTTTCTAGCATCAATGTAACACTTTACAATGAACTATTTGTCACTTCTACATACAAAATAGATTCTTAGTTCTTCTAAAGATCATAAGAATATCCTTACTATTGTCCAATGATAATCTTATGAGTCACCCTGGTATATTCTCATAACATTTAGAGCATACGACATATCTGGATATGTACATATCACTATATGATTGATTAAGATATTCATGTGATTTTACTCGCCAAGTGTCAAAACACTTGAATCTCGTCTATCAAGATATCCATATGATTTTACTCACCAAGTGTCACAACACTTGAATCTTGATTTATCAACCTTTTCCATGTGACAAGAACCTTTCTCGTCGTTTCCATATTGAACTCGTTCAATATTTCATCTATGTACATTTGGCATAACCATATCAACGTCTCAATCTATCCATATAGACAGTGATGCCTAATATTTGGCTTTTCCCTAAGTATTTCATCCAAATCCAATTACAATGAAATTATTAACCTGTGTCAATAAAAGATACATCATTTCCAATAACAATAAGTCTTATACACAATGTATTAGAAATATGTCTCAGTGCTCCCACTTAATTTCTTGCAAATGTAAGAATATTCATCATCTCTAGTGAAATTAAACCTTTTAACAATTTCATCATGGTTAAGATTCCAACTCCATGATGCTTACTTCATGAAGGGGTTTAGCGTCTGAAAACAATAATTTTTCCTACGCGAACAACCCTAATGCCAGGATCTATGTATTAGTAATGCAGTAACGTGAGGGGCTTTTCGAAACTTACCTTTGAAGACCGAAAAGCTTTGTCAACATTCGGGAGAACATGGTTGATGTAGTCATACCGACGCTGACCTCAAGGTCGTGGATGGATCCACCAGCTTCAGCTCCACCAGCTCCAATGACTTCGACGGCTTGAACGACTTGAGCACCACTAGTGTAGTGCCTCATGGGGAGTCGCACACATACAATGTTTGACGATGACTCCCGATCCCTGATCCAACAGAGGTTGCGGAAGTAGATCTCATGGATCCAGAATCCCCACCGCGCGTCAGCGCTCTATGGTGAAGAACAGTCTTGTACACACATCCCTTACCGTGGGGCCGCACTCACAAGAGAGAGAGAGAGAGATGCTGGAACTTGGAGGAGGATGCCTTGAAGCTCAAAATGGTGTGTTTGAATCCCTCCATATGCCCTCCTTTATATAGGGGGAGGGGAGGCACTCCTACCCTCAAAGTCCTGGGGTGGGACTAATCAAGGGAGCAGGTGGGGAGGTGCACCGGCCAGCCCACCCATGGGCCCCACGCGAGGGCTAGCCCACTAGGGCCGCCGGCCACCCCCTTGGCCCCTCCTTGGGATGCGACCCCCTCTTGGGTGTTTTCCCCTGTGGGAATTGGCCCATTAGATGGGCTACCCCATTAAATCATATTTAAATTATTCAATAATTATAAATAAATGTATAATTCAATAATTAACATTATTTACATATTATTTAATCCCCTTTGCACCGGAACCCCTTCCGGACAACTCCGGACACCCGCCGGACTTTCCTAGAACCCTTTCGGTTTTCCCTTCTCTTTTCTTTAGTGATTCCTATGATACCAAAACGATCTCTAAGCATTTTCAAACCCTTAAGTGTGTTACCCTACGGTTCAGGAACACTCCAGACATGGTCGAGACCTTTCTCGAACCAATGATCATCAGAGGGACCTGGATGCTCATGATGACCCCTGTGCATTCCACGAGAATCTTCGTCGTTGAACCGTGAAAGATAGTATCCAATTCCCTTGTTACTTCAATACTTTACTTGTCCGAGATCCAATCAACAACATCGCCATGTTGTGTTCAATCTCGTTACTGACAAGTATAACTTTACTCGTTCCGAGCCATGCCATCCTCGTGACTTAGCCACACGCTACAGCTTTATGGATGTCACGTCTCCGAGTGGGCCTAGAGTATCTTTCCGTCACGGGGATGGACAATTCCCGCTCTTGAAACATAATGCCTCTACATGGGGAATGTTCGTTTGCGGTACCAAACTTGGTGGGTGAGCGCACCGCGGTACCCGAGTTGCCATCAATCGCGCGGTTGTCCAAAAGGGCCAAATGGGGGTGAATACAAATCTAACGGCCAAGCGGTCGTTTGAACCAGACGAAAAACGGTTGAACTCAAATACCGCCATTAGGTCAACTCTTCTTGGCCTGCCATGTCAGTATTCCCTGTTATCTTTTGCGGTCGTGGACTAGCTTACCCCTGGATGGACCAGATCCTTGAGTGGACGAGATCTATTTCTTTGCTCTGGTTTGGTCTTCTCCCCTGCTCCCCTCCCCATAACATTTGCTCAGCTCCGGCTGCTCGTCTCAGATCGGAGCTCGCACTTGCTCTAATCTGCGTCTCCGCCATGTCCGGTCAACCTCCCATGCCACTAATCGAAGCTCGCAGCCGTCGCAGCTGCATCGTCCGCCGTATCGGAGCTTCACGTCCCAGACTAATATCTCGCCACTGGCTAGTCCTTCTCACACGGCGGAGCGCGTCCCATCGGGCGATCCAGGCCGGCAACTGGCCTCGGGAAGTTGCGTGCTGCCGTGCACCCCAGGCATGGTAGCCCTGGCATAGCAGTTCGACGACCACGCTCTCATGGCCACCGTGCTAGGCGCCCGTCCCACCGTGTCGCCGGCAGAGTTGCTGTCGGCTTTTAGGTCTCATTTTGGGATCAGACGAAATGAGGTCAACATTGAGGTATGCGGGCCGCCATTCGATTTTTCGTCCGGTTCGAGCACAGCACAGACACCGAGCGCGTTCTGCATTCTTCCCGTTCTTTCGAGTGCTGCGGGGAGAAAATGAGCTTCATGCATTGGCATCGCGCCTGTGGGTGGGACGATCGCTTGGGGCAGCTTCATTTCTTCTCCAAACTCGGCTTTGACGGCCTCCCATTGGATGCTTGGGAGCCGGAGGCCCTCAAGCAGGTCGTCAGTAGCCTTGGTGGCAAGCTGGGAAATCATGCCACCGAGCGACATATGGGTCATCGAGGTAAAGGCGTGGCTGAAAGATCCTGACGCCGTTCCTAAGATGTATGAGGTGCAGATTCCAAGCAGGGCAGGGCGACAGCTTTGCTGGAAGCACCCGGTCATCATCCACTTGGAGGAGGTTCTAGACTCGGTACATGGCATTCAGGGCCCCGAAGAGGCTGCCAGAAAGCGCCCTCGTCGCCTGCAGTGTTGGCCTGGAAGGATCGATGGCACAGGACCGCCACCATTTCGTGACGGGGCACACAGTTTCGGTGGGGGGACCGGGCTTGGACGAGCTGGTGGTTCTGATTCCCCTCGAGTGAAGACAGAGCTCTAGTGAATTGCCGTGGTATGTGTGGCTAATGAATTTGTAGTATGGAGAGCATAGCAGGAAGTTAGCATCGACTAAAAATGTGTAATAGTTTGAATCGATGTAGTACGTGTGTGTAATAGTTTGAAGTAGTATGTGTGTGTAATAGTTTGAATCGATGTAGTATGTGTGGGTAATAAATTTGATGTAGTTTATGTGCGTGTAATAGTTTGAATCGATGTAGTTGAACACCGTGCTTTATAATTTCTGTGAATAACCAAGGACAACCTCATGAAAAGAGGGTGGTCTGGCAATGAGCAATGTCAATTCTGTGGATGCCAGGAAAATGTAGTCCATCTCCTCTTCAAGTACTCCCTCCGTTTCAAAATATAAGATGTTTTTAGCTTTGTGAATGGAGCGTATCTAGACATCTTTTAGTGATGGTGCTTTCTAAACCTAGATGAACCTACATACTAAAAGGGGACTAGATACACTTCATTCACAAAGCTAAAACATCTTATATTTTGAAACGGAGGGAGTACAAGGTAGCTACATTTGTAACACGTTGAACTGAAGGACCATTTTGCAGGCAACACAAGACAAAGGAAAAAATGGTTTACAGCACAGACAGCAGACGCAAAATCTGTAGTCTGGGATAAAAAGATGCCAGTTAACTGGATTGAACCACGACTAGTAATTGAAGGAAATGGGTAATTGATAGTATTTGGTTATAACAGTAGTACTTCCATACAAAAGGGTCTTATACCTGCACAAAAGTGGGCTAAACTTCCTACTAGTTTATAGAACAATTCATCAGCATTTCATCTACAAAAGCCATTCTTCAGTCTGAATTTAACTATTCTACACTGAAGAAACTACAGATCTCCACCAGAAAAGTTGGCTGGCCAATTGCCTTGAGAGGACATAAGTTCTTTGATCATTTAACCCAAACTGATCTATTGCCTTCCCACCAAGTTACAAGAAATCTGCATCGTTCATGCACGAGCGATTTGCGTGCGCCAGTCCCGGTTCAGTTGGACCATCCGCGCCGCCGCAACAATTTCTTCGAAACTGAAATTCGACATCTCCTTCTCGGGATCGTAGGTCCGTGTGAACTCGAACCTGAATTCCGAGGCTGAGCTGATGCCCGCAGCTGGCTCCGGCTGTCGAACAATCCAGCATGCTGAGTGTAGACGCTTGGTCACCGCCACAGTACGTCCTTCGACTGTGCGTAGGATGGAGCGTCTTTGCCGCAGATGGCGTGCTCCCAGCCTACCGCACTGAGGTAAGGTAGTCCGCGCTGAAGCGTGGACGCGAGAGTTCCAAGACCTTGGCGCTACCCTGTTCGAGGGTGTGTACCCTCGGCGGCGGCATGCTCTCATGAACGATTTGATACGTACCTTGTTCCCATTGCCTAGAGCATGCCGTAATGTCGCCGCGTGATTTCTCCACATCGCTCTCTTGGCCCTGCTTGCCGCATCTGGCGCCGACGTTGGCGCAGTCGCCGCCACAGCCAATTCAGCACATTCGGGAAAATCATCCGCCTGGCAGGGCAATGGGAGTCTGGCCTTGAAGTAGAGCTTCATGGCCTGCCTTAGAGGGGCTAAATAACCCAGTTTTGGCGGCTGTCGCGGCGGCGGCGGCTTAGGCGGGGCAATGTTACCCTAGTTGGTGCGGCGCGGAGGAGCTGCGCAAGGTAAACTGTGGTTAGTCGGAGAAGGGGAGTGAAAGACTGACAGTAGGTTTGGACTATGGGCACGCGTGAAAATAACCATTACCCATTTCCTTAGAGGGTAATAATTCGACACTCGTTGCATTAACAGCTCAATCTTTATTTCCCTTTTCAGCATAAGAGTGCGAACGTATTAAAAAGATCGGCCGTGGCTATCCACCTCATCGGGCAATGTACCAGGATAGGTAGGAGACGGGACCGGGTTTCATTTTAGAAATGTTGACGACTGTGCCCTTATGTTTATACGATATTATTTATATGCCACCATGTACCGTCGAGTGTAGCAACACCATCAGAAACAGGGGATTACGACATGGCGTGTTTTATTTTTTTAAAGGGCATCAGAAACAAGGGATGCCGACGTGGCATGCTTTCTGACTGGCGGGCCCGCCCCCTCCACCTTCGACGACGCGCATCCCAGGTTCGAGGGGTGGTGCCGCTCACCAACACATTATTGTGCAATTTTCCATGTGGGACCTGAATTCCGGCGCTGAGCTGATGCCAGTGTCGAACACAGAGAATTCTGAAAGAAGCTACTCAAAATAAATACTTTGAATTCTGCGTGCAAGTTTTGATCAAACAGACTGACATGTGGGACCTGCTAAAAATTCCGTGAAGTGCTCCCCATGCATAGTGCGCTCACAGGTGGCATGTTTTCTGACAGGCGGGCCCGCTTCCTCCACCTACGACAGCGTGCGTCCCAGGTTCGAGGGCTAGTGCCGCCCACCAACACATTATTGTGCAATTTTCCATGCTTTGTCGCAACCAGCTCCGCTCCGCTCCTCTCCTCTGCTCCTGCCGCCGCCACTCCGCTGTAACACCCTCGAATCGGCTCTATGCAAGTTTTAGCCCTTTCCGCCAAACCCGCATAGAAATGATTCAAGGACGCCCACCAAGCACTTTCGTGCGGGTGGAAAACGAAGTAATAACATTACACAACAGTCCTCGAGGGGACCCACAGAACAGATATATATACAACAACGACTCCCCGAGTCAAGAATACAGATATACAATACAAAGATCCAAATCACCTTGAAAACGATAGAGCGTCCGACTACGGACAAAATGCAAATGGGGCTAAGAGCCCTGAAGAATAACCAATGGCGTCCATAACCCTGCCCAGGCCAAGCTGGAAGGGTAACCCTGCTAACGACGTCGATATCAAACCTGCTAAAAAAAACGGGTGCCGACAAAGGGCAAAGGAAAAAGAGGAGCGTCAGTACTGAGGCCAGTACACGACGAGGCTAGAATTCGGCGGCTCTCGCCTACATAGGTATGGTGGGCTAAAGCGGCAGCGCAGCGGCACTAAACAACCTATAGAGACTCGGTATCAATGGCGGCTATTAGAGAGGGGTAAGAAACACCTATTCGGATCCAACCTGAAGCTAACACCAAACAAACCCATCCTGGTATTTCCCCCTCGAGACCAAACGAGGAAGTCGGACCAAGGAACTCACACAGTTGGCAATTTTACTCATTCCATTATAGTTGCAGTAATTACTAATTAGATATAGATAGCATGAGTCATCCTTAAGCATCAGTAGTGGCCAGTTTTAATTAACATTCCGTTGTAGTTGGAACATTTACTAGTCAGATATAATTGTCCTGAGGAATCCCAAAACCCAGCAATTGTTGGCACTTTTATCACATTCCATTGGAGTTGCAATACTTACTAGGCATATATAACAAAACAACCCAGATCCAGCAGTTGTTGGCATTTTAATATCCATTCCGTTATTGTTGAACCTGATTACTAGTCATATTTTAAGTCAAGTTTATAGCACTACTTTAGTTATGCTTGTCTATGATCGAGATACTGTGCTCCAAGTCGTCCATAACCGCGGACACGGCTTTCAGAAAGTTTTACCCTGCAGGGGTGCACAAATAGCAACACACACTCGATCAACCTCGGAAAAACCAACTCAAAACCCAATGAGGCATTCACGACAAAGCGATCACAGGATTTAGAAATATTTCAGGGGGCCACCCCACTAAGCTACCCGCAACGAAGTTGGCCGGCTCAGGGGGGTCCATGGCCTCCCGGATGTGGATAGTGCGAAAAATCAAGGAACATGTATCAAGTACTCGTGGTCCTACGGGACACAAGTGAGCGTGGAAGAACCAAATAACATCTATTGCCCACCGATGCCTCTGCATTAGTTATAGCTAGCATTTTAATAGTTGTAATTAAAGTCATGATCATCTCCACCAGTAAGCATCTCCACCAATAAGCATCTCCACCAATAACCATCTGCCAGGATAACACCATCTGTGGTACTCGACGACACGAGATCGCACCTGAGCAAACAACTACGACTCGCAAGGCCAGCTATCTACCAAACACAGGTAATAGGAGGTGTTCAAGGCAATATAGAGGCTGCACGGGATATAACTGGTGTTCGGAAACTAAAGCATCATGACACAGATAGCAATAGATCAATAGGAGGAAATAAAGATTATAAATGCAAAATAGGTAGAAAGAGGGAGGATGCTCGCCTGGGAAACACTGCCGAAGGATCATATCTGGAGAACTTGTCGATACTCGCATCAACTCATCGGCCTAGTCCACGAAGAAGCAAACACTAGAAGAAACACCGGATGCGATATTTAATACTATGGCAGAAGATCCGGCATGATATGATATGCATGCGAGATGAACATTTGTTATGCAACAGGTTTTATATATAGTATTTATAAAATAGGGGCTCGGAAAAGGTTCACACATCTGGGTTCGGCAGATCTTGGTTCCGGGGGTTCGAGGTTCGACAGGGTTCGACGGGGGGGGGGGGGGGGGGGAACGGTTCGACGGGAATCGGTCTCGGACAACGGAAGTAGATCTTGGCGTTTCGGGAGGAAGAACTTGGTTTGTCGTCGGGGCTCATCGGATTCGCCCTGGTCGGTGTCGATCTTGCTGTCATGAAGGTCTTGTCGGGTCCGCATCTCGGGTCGGTCTTGGCGTCCGGGGTGAAGTACTTGTCGTTCCCGGGATGGAGAGCTTGCTGTTCCGTGGCGAACTTGGCGGCCTTCGGATCCGGGTCTTGGCGTCGGGGAAGGAGTACTTGTCCGTGAGGAAGGTCTTGATGGCGGTTTGGGTCGATCTTGTCGTAGTCCTCGGGCATCGGTGCGGGAAGGAGGTCTTGGCGGGATCGGACTTCGGATCCGTGAAGGAGAACTCGTCGGTCCACGATGAAGATCCACCTTCGGGTTCACGGCTGGGTTTTGCTAGACGGAGTACTCGAGGTTCTGGTCTTGTTGTCGATGACGGACTTGGCCGGATGTCTGGTCTCCGAGCGGGGCTGCACCATCTTCACACGGGCATCACCTCATCGGTACCACCACGTCAGCACACCCGATAAATACACTAGCAGGCACAAACACACATGCTTGCAGATGAGAAGCACCATCAACGGGCACCCTACGCTACACAAGGCACATGAGGAGAGGACAAGACGTGTCGGACACGCGCGGTCGCACTGGCAGCGGCAGTAGGTCAAGCAGCGACAGAGGACGACCGGAAGGGGCGGGGGCGGCGCCTCGACGCGTCGAGCACGAGAGGTGGCCAGCGATGCAGACGAGCGGTGGGACCGAGGACGACGGCGCTGGCGCCGGCCGGAGAGGACGGGCATGGGTGATGCTTGCTGGCGGGGCGGTGGACGACGGACAAGCTCGGGAGGTGGAGCCGGGCACGCATGCGCGACGGGGGTCGCAGAGGCGGCCGGACTCGGACCCAAGGGGGTGGTGGCGAGCTGAGGGGGTAGGTGGCGACGATGGAGGTGAGGTTGCGCTGGGCGAGGTCGGGGACGGGCTCGGGCCGGCAGACGCGGGGGGAGGCGCGGCCGGCGGAGTTGAGGAGGATGAGGCCGCGGGGCGCTTGTCGAGGAAGGAGGCGGCTCGCGCGGAGAGGAGAGAGCGGAGGCGGCGGTCGAGGGATCTGGCGGCGGCGAGCCTAGGCGGGTCGGAGGAGCGCTGCGGTGGCGGCTCAGGGCCGGAGGCGACGGCGACCAGAGCGAGGGGGACGGCGACGTGCGCAGTGGAGGGCGGGGGGTCATCGACGAGGCGGCGCGGGGACAGCGGCCGAGGAGGGGGCCGGAAGACGGCGGCAGGGTTGGTGGGAGATGGGAGTCTGCGGGGTAGGATAGGATTGGGCGACCGCGTCTCTGCGCGTGGGGCCAGGGGAGCACGCGCGGATCGAGGGGGGAAACGAGGCCAACTCGGGCTGTCGGTGGGGGGAGATGCGCCCAGGTGGCTCGGGATGGGAGCGTGTCGGGCTGGGGCCAGGGGAGTGGGCGGGAACGCGGGGTGGACCGGTCGCTGCGCGCGGGGAGAAGCGGGGTGAGGCCGGGTAGGAGCGGGTTGTGGCCAGGGAGACGTACGTGGGAGTGCGCGATGGAGTGCTGCACCGCTGGGTGCTGGGCGGGTCTGGCGGCAGGTGGCGGGGTGGAGCGGGCCCAGCTGGCTGGGTGGCTGATGTGGTGCTCAGGAGTGGTAGAAGTGAGGTGGCCGGCGGGCTGAGGTGGAAGGCTGGGTAGATAGGGTTAGGTGGAGTCTAGGGTTAGGGTTTGGCTAGGACTAGGGTTTTGGAGGTGGCCGACCGGGCTTTCGGGCCTGGCGGGCTGCCTCCCAAAATAATTTAAGTTTTTATTTATTTTGTAAAAGGCTTTTGGAAATCGTTTTTAGACAAAACAAAATAATCCGGAGGTCCAGAGTTTTGATTTGAAATTTAAAGACGGGGTATTTAGAAAACAAAAATAGGTTTTTCGAAACTAGTTTTTAAACAAACCATGCAAGATGATGACGATGCTCAAATGCATGGTGGCATGATGACATGAGCATGCGGTCATGATGATGCAATGCACAAAAACAACGCGATTTTCTAGTAGTGGTTTTGGCGGGATGCCACAATTCGACACCACTAACAATGGATCTCGTCCTCGAGATCCGCCTCATGGTACCGGGAAGAAGGTCGGCGATCTGAATCTTCTCGCTTCATGTAGATCCTCGCAACACCACTAACAAAGATTCTTGATCCACCTTGAAATCGGCGACACCACTAACAAGGTTTCGTTGTCCGTGATCGTCGGGAGAACACTCCGGTAACAAAGGACGAAGGTAGAGGTATCAACAAATAAATCCACCTCTAGCTTCCGTGGACGGAGTAAAATTGCTGGATCCACCGATTCAATGTACAAGAGCGAATGATAAGAGTAGTCGGATGGTTATCAGTCCATCGCGCACCCAAACCATTACACTGCACACAAATCGGAGAATTATGCAACCAACTCTCAGAATCAGACTGAAGATCTCGACAAGCAAGGTTCAGGAACAAAGGAGGGATGATGCAGGCTCTGCATCGGAGCTGGCGTAGATGATGTCGTCGCGTCGGAAAACACCGGAAGGCACAAACAAGGAACAAAGAATGGTACCATAGATAAAGGATCACTCTGATAGCATGACGATCGGATGTGGAAGCTCCGTTACCAAAGAAGGAAGCGAATCCCTGAAGGTATGACGGAAAACCAACCACGAGAATTCTTGGACTCGAAGAAAGGATAAGAGAGCAGATCCAAAACACGCAGAGGTAAGAGGAGAACAGCAGAGGGTAAGGGGTAAAAATCAGACCTAATCAGATCTATCCAACCGATTTTCCAAAAATAGTTTTGACACTCTACTTCTGCCGTTAGCTAGGTTATCCTACAGGCTGGACTTGTGGGGTATCGCAACTGCTGGGCTCTGATACCACTTTGTAACACCCTCGAATCGGCTCTACGCATGTTTTAGCCCTTTCCGCCAAACCCGCATAGAAATGATTCAAGGACGCCCACCAGGCACTTTCGTGCGGGTGGAAAACGAAGTAATAACATTACACAACAGTCCTCGAGGGGACCCACAGAACATATATATATACAACAATGACTCCCTGAGTCAAGAATA
Source organism: Avena eriantha (assembly GCA_910589775.1). Lineage (NCBI taxonomy): Eukaryota > Viridiplantae > Streptophyta > Magnoliopsida > Poales > Poaceae > Avena > Avena eriantha. The sequence goes on from OU342741.1 coordinate 70,162,856, forward strand.
CAGATATACAATACAAAGATCCAAATCACCTTGAAAACGATAGAGCGTCCAACTACGGACAAGATGCAAATGGGGCTAAGAGCCCTGAAGAATAACCAACGGCGTCCATAACCCTGCCCAAGCCAAGCCGGAAGGGTAACCCTGCTAACGACGTCGATATCAAACCTGCTAAAACAAAACGGGTGCCGACAAAGGGCAAAGGAAAAAGAGGAGCGTCAGTACTGAGGCCAGTACACAACGAGCCTAGAATTCGGCGGCTCTCACCTACATAGGTATGGTGGGCTAAAGCGGCAGCGCAGCGGCACTAAACAACCTATAGAGACTCAGTATCACTGGCGGCTATTAGAGAGGGGTAAGAAACACCTATTCGGATCCAACCTGAAGCTAACACCAAACAAATCCATCCTGGTATTTCCCCCCGAGACCAAACGAGGAAGTCGGACCAAGGAACTCACACAGTTGGCAATTTTACTCATTCCATTATAGTTGCAGCAATTACTAATCAGATATAGATAGCATGAGTCATCCTGAAACATTAGTAGTGGCCAGTTTTAATTAACATTCCGTTGTAGTTGGAACATTTACTAGTCAGATATAATTGTCCGGTGGAATCCCAAAACCCAGCAATTGTTGGCACTTTTATCACATTCCATTGGAGTTGCAATAGTTACTAGGCATATATAACAAAACAACCCAGATCCAGCAGTTGTTGGCATTTTAATATCCATTCCATTATTGTTGAACCTGATTACTAGTCATATTTTAAGTCAAGTTTATAACACTACTTTAGTTATGCTTGTCTATGATCGAGATACTGTGCTCCAAGTCATCCATAACCGCGGACACGGCTTTCAGAAAGTTTTACCCTGCAGGGGTGCACAAATAGCAACACACACTCGATCAACCTCGGAAAAACCAACTCAAAACCCAACGAGGCATTCACGACAAAGCGATCACAGGATTCAGAAATATTTCAGGGGGCCACCCCACTAAGCTACCCGCAACGAAGTTGGCTGGCTCCGGAACGGACCTAGGGTTTGCGACGACGGCTGTAAACGACTGGGAACCTGAAAGTGTGGCTGGGCTTGTCGATACCGCGAAAACGTGGCGCGATCCAAAACAGTACAGGTGCTCCACGCACAATCTTAAATAAAGTAGTAAACATGGCATAAGTACATGATAGTAATAAAGCCCCAAACTACTTGTGGCCCCAAGAAATAGAAACGAATCAAGCTCTGGCTCATGGGGGTCCACGACCTCCCGGATGTGGATAGTGCGAAAAATCAAGGAACATGTATCAAGTACTCGGGGTCCTACGGGACACAAGTGAGCGTGGAAGAACCAAATAACATCTATTGCCAACCGATGCCTCTGCATTAGTTATAGCTAGCATTTTAATAGTTGTAATTAAAGTCATGATCATCTCCACTAGTAAGCATCTCCACCAATAAGCATCTCCACCAATAACCATCTGCCAGGATAACACCATCTGTGGTACTCGACGACACGAGATCGCACCTGAGCAAGCAACTACGACTCGCAAGGCCAACTATCTACCAAACACAGGTAATAGGAGGTGTCCAAGGCAATATAGAGGCTGCACGGGATATAACTGGTGTTTGGAAACTAAAGCATCGTGACACGGATAACAATAGATCAATAGCAGGAAATAAAGATTATAAATGCAAAATAGGTAGAAAGAGGGAGGATGCTCGCCTGGGAAACACTGCCGAAGGATCATATCTAGAGAACTTGTCGATACTCGCATCAACTCATCGGCCTAGTCCGCGAAGAAGCAAACACTAGAAGAAACACCGGATGCAATATTTAATACTATGGCAGAAGATCCGGCATGATATGATATGCATGCGAGATGAACATTTGTTATGCAACAGGTTTTATATATAGTATTTATAAAATAGGGGCTCGGAAAAGGTTCACACATCTGGGTTCGGCAGATCTTGGTTCCGGGGGTTCGAGGTTCGACAGGGTTCGACGGGGGGGGGGGGGGGACGGTTCGACGGGAATCGGTCTCGGACAACGGAAGTAGATCTTGGCGTTTCGGGAGGAAGAACTTGGTTTGTCGTCGGGGCTCATCGGATTCGCCCTGGTCGGTGTCGATCTTGCCGTCGTGAAGGTCTTGTCAGGTCCGCATCTCGGGTCGGTCTTGGCGTCCGGGGTGAAGTACTTGTCGTTCCCAGGATGGAGAGCTTGCCGTTCCGTGGCGATCTTGGCGGCCTTCGGATCCGGGTCTTGGCGTCGGGGAAGGAGTACTTGTCCGTGAGGAAGGTCTTGATGGCGGTTTGGGTCGATCTTGTCATAGTCCTCGGGCATCGGTGCGGGAAGGAGGTCTTGGCGGGATCGGACTTCGGATACATGAAGGAGAACTCGTCGGTCCACGATGAAGATCCACCGTCGGGTTCACGGCTGGGGTTTGCTAGACGGAGTACTCGAGGTTCTGGTCTTGTTGTCGATGACGGACTTGGCCGGATGTTTGGTCTTCGAGCGGGGCTGCACCATCTTCACACGGGCATCACCTCATCGGTACCACCACGTCAGCACACCCGATAAATACACTAGCAGGCACAAACACACAGGCTTGCAGATGAGAAGCACCATCAACGGGCACCCTACGCTGCACAAGGCACATGAGGAGAGGACAAGACGTGTCGGACACGCGCGGTCGCACTGGCAGCGGCAGTAGGTCAAGCAGCGACAGAGGACGACCGGAAGGGGCGAGGGCGACGCCTCGGCGCATCGAGCACGAGCGGTGGCCGGCGATGCAGACGAGCGGTGGGACCGAGGACGACGGCGCTGGCGCCGGCCGGAGAGGGCGGGCAGGGGTGATGCTTGCTGGCGGGGTGGTGGACGACGGACGAGCTCGGGAGGTGGAGCCGGGCACGCATGCGCGACGGGGGTCACAGAGGCGGCCGGAGTCGGACCCAAGGGGGCGGTGGCGAGCTGAGGGGGTAGGTGGCGACGACGGAGGCGAGGTTGCGCTGGGCGAGGTCGGGGACGGGCTCGGGCCGGCAGACGCGGGGAGAGGCTCGGCCGACGGAGTTGAGGAGGATGAGGCCGGGGGGCGCTTGTCGAGGAAGGAGGCGGCTCGCGCGGAGAGAAGGAGAGCAGAGGCGGCGGTCGAGGGATCTGGCGGCGGCGAGCCCAGGCGGGTCGGAGGAGCGCTGCGGCGGCGGCTCGAGGCCGGAGGCGAAGGCGACCGGAGCGAGGGGGACGGCGACGTGCGCGGTGGAGGGCGGGGGTCGTCGATGAGGCGGCGCGGGGACGGCGGCCGAGGAGGGGCCGAAAGACGGCGGCAGGGTTGGTGGGAGATGGGAGTCTACGGGGTAGGATAGGATTGGGCGACCGCGTCTCTGCGTGTGGGGCCAGGGGAGCACGCGCGGATCGAGGGGGGGAAAACGAGGGCAGCTCGGGCTGTCGGTAGGGGGAGACGCGCCCAAGTGGCTCGGGATGGGAGCGTGTCGGGCTGGGGCCAGGGGAGTGGGCGGGAACGCGGGGTGGACCAGTCTTTGCGCGCGGGGAGAAGCGGTGTGGGGCCGGGCAGGAGCGGGTTGTGGCTAGGGAGACGTGCGCGGGAGTGCGCGATGGAGTGCTGCACCGCTGGGTGCTGGGCGGGTCTGGCGGTAGGTGGCGGGGTGGAGCAGGCCCAGCTGGGTGGGTGGCTGATGTGGCACTCAAGGAGTGGTGGAAGTGAGGTGGCCGGCGGGCTGAGGTGGAAGGCTGGGTAGACAGGGTTAGGTGGAGTCTAGGGTTAGGGTTTGGCTAGGACTAGGGTTTTGGAGGTGGTTGGCCGGTCTTTCGGGCCTGGCGGGCTACCTCCCAAAATAATTTAAGTTTTTATTTATTTTCTAAAAGGCTTTTGGTAAATCGTTTTTAGACAAAACAAAATAATCCGGAGGTCCAGAGTTTTGATTTGAAATTTAAAGACAGGGTATTTACAAAACAAAAATAGGTTTTTCGAAACTAGTTTTTAAACAAACCATGCAAGATGATGACGATGCTCAAATGCAAGGTGGCATGATGACATGAGCATGCGATCATGATGATGCAATGCACAAAAACAACGCGATTTTCTAGTAGTGGTTTTGGCGGGATGCCACATCCGCTCAGTCGTGCACCGCTCTCGTCGTCCCCTTGGGCCGTCGTCCTCCCGCCCTCCCCTCCCTGCCATCCCCTCATGTCCCCTCCCTACCCTGTCTCCTTGCCGCTGCCCACCGCCCATGCGTGTCTAGAAACAAAAACCGAGAGTCGGCCGTTAGGTTAGGGGCCAACGACGCTGGTGATCCGGATCCCGCTCGGAGATGGATCCTGCGAGGCTTGAGAGCACGGATATGGGTCCCGTGCGGCTAGAGAGCACGGAATCTCCTTCAAGTCTGGAGAGCACAGAGGACAACGAAATAGGGGGAGAGGTAGCGGGGTGCAGAGCTTTGGAGGTATGGAGCCCGGAGAAGGTGCCGTGCGTCCACATTGAAAGGTAAGAACTGTGATTCCTTATCTGCATACCCCAATTTGCGTTTATAGTCCCGTGGTGATGCCAAGGATATGGGTTGGTAACCGCAGGACGTCTGTACAGCTTGTCCTTGAGCATGATGCTTTGTCAAGCGAGCATGAAGGCACTAAAACGTGTGGCGGTGCGGATGATGATGAGAAAGCATATCTAGACGTGGCTGCTGACCCTGATAGGATGGAGAGTAGGGAATATTTGGTTGATTCGAAATTTGAGCCTGACTATGGGACTGATGAGGAAGAGGAATGTGATGCTGTGGAAATGGGATGTAGATACGACGATGAAGACGTGGGCAGGCCAGTGATACACTTTGATAGGGACAATCCTACAATTGATGAGGGGACTGTCTTTGATAATGTGGAGGACTACAGATATGCAGTTGCAACCTATGCAATCAGAGTTGGGTTCGAATTTATCATTGAACAGATCGACCAAAAGATATTTAGGGTGCACTGTAGGGAAAGTAATGTGTGTAAATGGAGATTACATGCATCTCCAATGCGGGGTGGACACCCATTTCAGGTTGCAATAGCTACATTTAGTTTCAGTCTTTCTCATATTTATTCTGCTGATAACTAGCTCTAAATTATTTGGATTCTTATCGAATGCAGATCAAAGTAAACACGAAGGAACACAACTGCCCTAATACTTCTTTAAGTGGTAAAATTAGACCGGCGACTACCAAGTGGATTGCTGCTACTGTACTTGACTGGGCGAGGCAAGATCATAACATTGGACCAGCTGAACTCAGAGCAAAGATTAGCAAAAAGTTTAACGTTCTGATTCCTTATCACAGAGTCTTTGATGGGAAGGAGATGGCTCTAGACTTCATTCAAGGCAAGTGGAATGACAGTTTTCATATGTTGTATAGTTTCAAAGCTCAAGTAGAGAAAACATCACCTGGTAGTGTTGTTGACATCGATTACGAGGTTGTGAAAGGGAGAGAAAAGGTCTCGAGGGGGGTCAGGTATAAGAAAGCAGATAAGATATGCTTCAGGAGATGTTTTGTCTGCCTGAAGGCATGCTGGAAGGGGTTCCTAGACGGCTGCAGGCCATACTTGGCAATAGGCGCAACTTCTTTAACAGGGAAGTTCAGGGGACATGTTGCTTCTGCTTGTGCTTTGGACGCGCATAATTGGCTTGTACCCGTAGCTTATGCTGTTCTTGAGGGTGAATCAAATGAAAGCTGGACATGGTTCATGTAGAGACTACGGGAAGTAATTGGTCACCGTGAAGGCTTGGTGATACACACCGGTGCACCCGAGGGTCTTGAGAATGCTGTTGATGCTGTGTTTCCTGGGGTTGAGCATAGGGAATGCATGCGGCACCTCGCTACTAACTTCACGAAGAAGTTCGAAGGAAAGATCTTTGAAGAGGACTTGTGGCAATCAACATACCCATACATCCCAAGCACGCATGCTACTTACTTGCAGAACATGTATGTAGTTCCAAAGGTGAAAAAATACCTTGAGGAAAATCACACCAAGCTATGGGCCAGAAGCAAGTTTGGTGAGTTAAGCAAGGTGGATTTTGTATGCAATAATTTGGCAGAGAGTTTCAATGATAAGATTTCGGGCATGAAGACACTTGGAAGTGAACGGAGGTACACTGTAGACATTGGAAACAAGACTTGTTCATGCAGGCAGTGGTAGATTACTGGTCTGCCATGTCACCATGCAATTTACTTCATCTTAAAGCTTAGGGATAACGGAGTTGAAATAGAGAACTATGTCGACAACTATTTCTCCGTGGACAAGTTTGCTGCAACTTATGCAGAAAATGTACCACCTATGGCCGATGAAAATGATTGGGAGATTGTCGATCCAGGGTTCAAATTTCAACCACCAGTTCTTAGGAGGCCACCTGGGAGGCCTAGAAAGCTAAGGATCGTAGCCTCCACCGATAAAGGTCCAAGGCTTGGTGCTAGGAAAAGGAAATGCGGATGTTGTGGCGGATTCGGCCATATCCAGAGGTTGTGCAAAAACCCAGTTACACATGCTATTGTCCCTGTTCACACCCCGGTGGCAGAAAATGAGGCTTCTCAGCTAGAACTGGCGGAAGAGCAGCGCGAAGACGGTGATGAGCACTCGGAGGAAAACGTACATAAGCAGCCAATTTATGAAGAAGTGGAGGTACCGGCGAGAAAAGGGTGTGAAAAGAAACAAAAGGGTAAGCGGAACGGGGAGGAAAGGGCAAATAATGGAGGTGTATTAGAATATGAAGAAGTTGCAGGGGTGATTGAGGACGTTCTTGAGGATCTTTCGGCTAACTGCAGGAGAAATAATAAATCCCTGCCAATTTCATCTTTATACATTCTATGGATGAAAGGTAAGCTTAAAAATTGTTTTATTTGCCATTTTATCATTTTTTTATCCTCATCAACTGATGCTTAATGCAGCGTGGGCTAGCAGACTAAAAAGAGGAGCAGAAAGATGCGGGCACAGTAACGTCCTATGTTGAATTGTATCATTGAAACTAAACTAGCTGTGTCGTCTTTATTTATATCTGGCACGTGCAACGTGTCTGTGATGGGGTCATGTGGACTAGACTATATTTTTTTAAATATTATTACATTAATTTTTTACCTGCGTTTGGACGCGACTACTAGTTCCCATCTCCCTTGCATTCTCATCTCCTCCGGCGCACTCCAGAATTATGGCTGTGCCATCAAGTAGCAGAGTCAGCGTATTGTCCCATCAGGTGTGAACACAATGACTTTGTTTGTTCAGAATTTGACGACTTTTGATTAGTTTGAAAGACAGAGAAACCTAAAACATGTATCTAGACATGTTTTGGGTAGACACATTTATTAAATATCTAAAAAAACTAAGTCAGTTATATCTGGATAGGAGTAGTACACTATTACAACACGCTCGATCCCTTCTCCTCAGGCGCACTCCAAATTACGGCTGTGCCATCAAGTGCTGGGAGCAGAGTCAGCATATTGTCCCATCAGATATGCCAGGGAACGCGCGAACTTTATTTTCAGGATCGGACGAGTTTCGATCGACTAGTTTCAAAAGACAAAGACAACTAAAACATGGCCAACATATATAGATTATGACGATAATGGACCATGACTCAGGTGACCCAGATCTAAAGAGCGCATTAAGATACCGTACATAGATTTAATTTATTCTTAAGTGGCCCTAATCGACTATGGCGCTCCCATAGTCTCCATCATTGACGATGTTGTCCGCGTCGCCGCCAGCCTCCTCCGCGTCGGAATCAATGCCGACGTTCCCGGCAGCGTTCCTCCTCCTCATGGATTCTTCATGGCGTGCTGCATCGATAACGGTGGAGGTCGTACGCCTAGGCACTACCCAGAAGTGCTGCCTCCCTTCGGGGTTGCACATATCCGGGTGGATCTCCCACCAGTGGGTTCCGCACGGCTCAATCAACGCAGCCCGCTCCTTCTTGAACAACTTTCGCCAGTACGCGCTCTTACGCGAGAACCGCGCCATTGCCCTCTTCCGCTCCGACAGCTGGCGGCGACGCTCCTCGATCTGCCTCGCCAATGCGTTGTCGCGCAAGAGCAGCGCGACAGGAACCCCAGCGTAGCTAAACTCGAAGCTGGCCGGAAGCCTCGCTAACGGCGGCGCGAGTATGCCATAGTGGGCGAACATCTGAGCCTCGTGCAAGCTGAGTTTGGACCTCGTGCAAAATGACTATGGTTGTTGTAACTAAAAAGAACACACATGCAATGACTCTGGTGGATCCATGTGAAAAGAACACACATGCAATGACACTGGTGGATCCATAGGTGGTATGTGAAAAGAACACACATTTCAATGACTCTGGTTGTTGTTACTAAAAGAACACACATGCAATGACACTGGTGGATCCATGGGTGGATTGTGAAAAGAACACACATGCAATGACACTGGTGGATCCATAGGTGGTATGTGAAAAGAACACACGTGCAAAATGACTCTGGTTGTTGTTAGTCAAAAGAACACGCATGCAATGACACTGGTGGATCCATAGGTGGTATGTGAAAAGAACACACATACAAAATGATTCTGGTTGTTGTTACTAAAAAGAACACACATGCAATGACTCTGGTGGATCCATGGGTGGATTGTGAAAAGAACACACATGCAATGACACTGGTGGATCCATAGGTGGTATGTGAAAAGAACACACAGGCAAAATGACTGTGGTTGTTGTTACTAAAAAGAACAAACATGCAATAACACTGGTGGATCCATGTGTGGATTGTGAAAAGAACACACATGCAAAATGACTCTGGTTGTTGTTAGTGAAAAGAACACACATGCAATGACACTGGTGGATCCATAGGTGGTATGTGAGAAGAACACACATGCAAAATGACTCTGGTTGTTGTTACTAAAAAGAACACACATGCAATGACACTGGTGGATCCATAGGTGGATTATGAAATGAACACACATGCAATGACACTGGTGGATCCATAGGTGGTATGTGAGAAGAACACACATGCAAAATGACTCTGGTTGTTGTTACTAAAAGTAACACACATGCAATGACACTGGTGGATCCATGGGTGGATTGTGAAAAGAACACACATACAATGACACTGCTCAATCCATAAGTGGTACGTGAAAAGAACACACATGCAAAATGACTCTGGTTGTTGTTACTAAAAAGAACACACATGCAATGACACTGGTGGATCCATAGGTGGATTATGAAATGAACACACATGCAATGACACTGGTGGATCCATAGGTGGTATGTGAGAAGAGCACACATTTCAATGACTCTAGTTGTTGTTACTAAAAAGAACACACATGCAATGACACTGGTGGATCCATAGGTGGTATGTGAAGAGATCACACATGCAAAATGACTCTGGTGGATCCATAGGTGGTATGTGAAAATAACACACATGCAATGACTCTGGTTGTTGTTAGTGAAAAGAACACACATGAAATGACACTGGTGGATCCATGTGTGGTCTCTGAAGAGAGCACACATTTCAATGACTCTTGTTGTTGTTAGTAAAAAGAAAACACATGCAATGACACTGGTGGATCCATGTGTGGTCTCTGAAGAGAGCACACATGCAATGGCACTGGTTGTTGTTACTAAAAAGAACACACATGCAATGACACTGGTGGATCCATGTGCGGATTGTGAAGAGAACACACATGCAAAATGACTCTGGTTGTTGTTACTAAAAAGAACACACATGCAATTACACTGGTGGATCCATAGATGGTATGTGAAAAGAACACACATGCAAAATGACTCTGGTTGTTGTTACTAAAAAGAACACACACGCAATAAAACTGGTGGATCCATGTGTGGATTGTGAAAAGAACACACATGCAAAATGACTGGTTGCTGTTACTAAAAAGAACACACATGCAATGACACCGGTGGATCCATGTGTGGTCTCTGTAGAGAACACACACTTCAATGACGCTGGTGGATCCATATGTGGTATGTGAAAAGAACACACATGCAAAATGACTCTCGTTGTTGTTACTAAAAAGAACACACATGCAATGACACAGGTGGATCCATGGGTGGATTGTGAAAATAGCACACATGCAATGACACTGGTGGATCCATATGTTCTATGTGAAAAGAACACACAATGCAATGATTCTGGTTGTTGTTACTGAAAGGAACACACATGCAATGACACTGGTGGATCCATAGGTGGTATGTGAAAAAGATCACACATGCAAAATGACTCTGGTGGATCCATAGGTGGTATGTGAAAAGAACTCACATGCAAAATAACTCTGGTTGTTGTTACTAAAAAGAACACACATGCAATGACACTGGTGGATCCATGTGAAAAGAACACACATGCAATGACACTGGTGGATCCATAGGTGGTATGTGAAAAGAA